>JBAMHW010000012.1:31108594-31123074 GCA_037177495.1 Rhadinocentrus ornatus | reverse complement strand
TCCGATAATCTGTCCCTTAAGTGTTTTGGACCTAGTGAGATCACTTCTGTCTTATCTGGGTTTAGGAGAAGGTAGTTACAGGATTTTAAGGGATCAAACCTGCAGCACAACATAATAACTGCATACACATATGTGTTAGTGAGAGTGTGTATGTGTGTGTAAGTGAGTGTAAGATATGAGGTATGAGTTGTGTTCCAAGAATAGTGTAATCATTCAAATGCAACCATGCCCCTTTCAAGGATCAGAAGCAAAAAAACAAAACAAAACAAACAAACAAAAAAACATGTTAAGAAAAAAAAAGTTTGAAAACTGTGTCTATCTGGGGGTTCTTTTGTACTTTAAATTTAGTTTACAACAGTTTGGACACATTTGACAGTTAACAAATCAACAGTAGTGACTAACTTTCACAACCCGTGTGGCTCGTAAAACTAACTTTATTAGTTATTAGACTGTATCAAAATTTGCTTTCGTATTTACTGGACAGTCGGGATTTAAACAATTACAGATTTTTTTAATGATTGTGTTTTGAGGCTAAAATGAGGCTCCAAAACAGAAATCAATCATTTCACAAATAGCTTTGCATTTGTTTGGCAAGGGTTGGTCCAAAGGTCGCCCCTAAAACCGGACAGGTTTTAGGGGCGACCCAGGTGCAACCCAAAAATAGAAATTGGGGTTTCTATTTTCCTGAACAGGAACTTAAACTCTGGACCCTCAGATTAAAAGTCTGATGCTCTGTCATCTGAGCTACCCAAAACCTTACTACATTACCTTTATGCGTGAAATTTTCTGGAAACAATTCCTTTTGTAGATTCATACTGTTTTTTGTGATCAGGGAGCTAGTTTAAAGAGGTCCTTTTTCTTCCAAGGATGAAGCAAATATTTGTAAAACTACAACTTGCATGGTATGCTTTCACGTGCCAGAAGACTTGATAATTCTTTTAGACCAGGGTTCCTTTCCATGAATGTCAGTGCTTACTGCTTTGGAACAGAACGAAAAGAAATCTCTGCTTTCCCGCTTCAGAAATAAAGTATTCTGTCGCTAACCATTCACATGACAAATTGTGGATGACCGCCTGAAAATGGAGGTTTCCAAGAAATTATGGTAAAAGTTCTTACAAAGCCACACATAGAATTTGAGTGGCTTTGTAAACAAGACGATAAAGCTGTGGTGTAGGTCTTCCAGTAATAGACCCAACAAAAAACTAGAAAGTGACCGTTGCCTCCAATTTTCTGGTACTACGAGATCACTAGAATACATGTAGCAAGCAAGGCCTTCATTCTGTTTAATCTCTTTGACTAAGCAAAAACTGCCAAGAAATCATGAGGACACTGTTTCCATAACTTATTTGACCATGAGTAACCCTGGGGCTGAGGAGTTTCTTTGAAATGACAACCCTAAAGCTATTGCCACTGAAGTGGAAAACCTGTGACAGCCACCTTTGTGCATTTGGTAAAACTGCGATTAAACCAGGGACCTTTAGACCTTCGGTCTAAAACTCTCCCAGCTGAGCTATTTTAGCTTGAGGTAGTTCTGTAAGTGTTGTTACTGACCAGAGGGTCACAGGTGAACTCCCATATGCACTTTACACCGTTTCATTGTCTTAATTTCTGTCCCGTTATTTGGGCTGTGTGAAAATGTAATCTTAGATATTTTATATACAATTTTCAAGTAATAATTCTTTTTTTCCTACGATGTAGAAAGCTAAGATGTCTAAAGGGTATTTAGGCAAAATTTCCTTGTCAGCAAGTGTTGACAGAGAAAGTTAATAAATGCAGACTTCTCCAAGGAAACAGAAACAGATTACATTAGTTTTGCCAGTTACAGCAGATGAAATGATGATCCTGATATTGTGAGTTGGGTATTCCTAAAACAAATATTATGCAAACGACATTTCTAAAAGCCTGGTACTGCAAAGCAAACCAATAGACAAAATAAGTTGTTTAAATATATATAGGACTTTTTACCAAAATTAGACATTTTGTTGCAGTTTCTGTAATCACAGGAGGACCACCATTAAAAAAATCCTTAGAAATAATAAGAAAATACAGAAAATATGCTGCATGTGGTAGGGTAACATGTCAACTAAAGCTAATTTGTTCATTTAAAGGGAATCCGGTCAGTTTGAAGCTCCAGAAGTGATCAGGCATTGTGCTGCCGCATGTTTATCTCTGGAGAGGATGTAGTGTTTCTGAGTCCATGCAGCAATTCTTAGTAGAGAATCAGGTTGGTCTTTAATACAGTGCTGCCAAATATCACTAGCATCCAGTTTTAACCTTTAGCCTTTTACCATGCTCACAGAGATTCCTCCTGATTTTTAAAATCTTTTGAAGATATTAAATACACTGTAAATGGTGGAATCTTCAATGCCTTCATAGTTTTATGTTGAGGAACATCTTCTTTATCTATATATGTCATTATCTATACATCTGAGAGACTCTGGCTCTCTGAAATGCTCCTTTTATCCCAGGTCACATTACTGACCTGTTGCCAGGTAACCTGATTAGGTGTCAAATGCTGCTTTTTAGATTTGTACCAATTACTTTTCCAGCCTTTCTTGCCCTGTTTCAACTTATATTGCTGCCATCAGATTTAAAATGAGCTAATACATTTTCATGAAAAGGTAAAATGTCTCAGTTTCAACATTTGATATGTTGTTTGTGTTTGGGAATAAAATGTGGGTTGATAAGATTTGCAAATTTTTTGCATTAATTTTTATTTAGGTTTTCCAGTGTCCTAACTTTGTTGGAGGTTGGGTTGCACCTGTGTCCTTTTCTCATCATACTTGTGTACAATCTCCTTACGTTAAATCATATACTAATTTAAAGATTAAAAGAACAGATTTTAAAATCTACTTGTTAAATGACCATCAAACTTTTAACAGGAGAGATAAAACAAAAGCTTTACATGTGGATCAACTCAGCAGGGGGAGTGATAACAAAGGCCCCTCATGCTGGGGTCTCTGGAGAGCGTCCTGAGATATTCTACCTGCCAACAGTCAGCAGCTCTGCTCAGTGTTGCAGCTGGTACCGGTCAGTGCCAGGATCAGCCCTGTCGGCCATAACCATGATCTATGAAGTGCTTTGTGATGGAGTTGGGTGGGTGTCTGTAGGAGGAGCTGTTATCAGCTCCCTGGAATGTGTGAGGGGTTGATTGGGTTTGGATGAAGGGGTGAAGAGTGAAGAAACCCTTGCTGCCTGTAAGGCCACTTGGACAGGATTCATGAGATTACAGTTGCAGGGCAGGATAACACCGTTTTGACTCTGGAGAGGATCATCTGTGCTTTCATTGACACAAGGGGAGAAGAAAACAATGATACAAAAGAAATAAAGTGTAGAAGATCTTAGAGGGAGGTGAAAGAGATACTGGATAAAAAATGACGCAAGACTGATGAAATTATGGGAAAAGACATCAAAGCTTAGGAGGAGATAAGGAGGAAGAAGGAAACAAAACACCATCTTTAAACATAATATCACAATCTGAGAACAGTTGTTCATGCATATTGTTTGCAAACGTTATCAAAGACGAAAAGCTTCATAAAACATTTCTTCTCATTACAAATGCTAGTTCTTTTATCAGTTAAACTTTTATGTTCGGACTCAAATGACACCAGAAGAAGTACAAACCCCACATCTGAGTATTTATTGGGTATGGAAAGCCAGGAGGAGATGGGAGGAGAAGTGAGAGGAAAGTGAAAATGATGGAGGGTGTGCGTGAAAGGAAGCGGAGGTGTAAAAGTGGTTACAGAGGGAAATGTAAGTGTTATATGGAAGAAATAAACACATTTTTTAGCTGAAGAGATCACTGTCTGCCATTTAATTGGAAGGTTTTTATTCCACCCCACCCTCCAGGAACTGTGACTGTACAAGACCTTTCTGCATGTGATGAAAATAAAACACCTGGTTAGGAGACGAAGGAAGGTGTCGGAGTCACTCTGCTTGATGAACAAGTATTTCTTAAGGTCAGGAAAGGATCTTTTCAAAGCTGGAAAAGATAAAGTAAAACAGTCAAACTGTGTTGAGATAGATGAGTTTTAAGCTTTACTCCTTTCCCGGTCACCCTCTGTCACCCCACAGTGCCATGCTCATGAGCTTCTGAATTAAACTTGTAAGGTTCAATCTGGATGTGACGAAGATTAAAATCATCAATTCTGTAAAAACAGTGAAATTACACAGAATTATTGCCTGGAGAACTTTAGCTTACTGTGTTAACACCCCTGATGGGGAAAGGTCTTTGAGGTCTGATCCTCTGGAGACTGTCAGTGTCTCTTGTAAGTTGGGATTTATTTTATTAAATTTTTTTTTACTAAGCCTCTAACCTAAATTATGATCCTCATATTGCTTTAAAAGCAGTTTGTCAAACTCGCAAAGAACTTGTCATTTTTATAAATAACTGTGGTGGAAGAAATGTCCATAAACCAAACTCTCAGCTGCTAACACGTTTATGTTTTGCACCATCTGCTGTGACCTGAGAAAAAGAGGTGCTTGTAATTCTTTATCACCAGACTGGTTTCTAACCACCTCCAAAGGCCATGAGCCCTAATGCACAAACAAAGCTGAAGAGGGAAGGATGCTACGCCACAGTCATTTGCGGAGATGAGACTTTGGTCAAAAATGTTATTGTGTTTTAATCCTGTAGACGTACTGTGACTTGTTATTTGCATAATTTTTTCTGTTTCATTGAGGCCCGTCATTGTTCTTAATGCTGATTATATTTGAGGAGTGTAGCCAAATCCCCATTTT
Organism: Rhadinocentrus ornatus; assembly: GCA_037177495.1. Taxonomy (NCBI): domain Eukaryota; kingdom Metazoa; phylum Chordata; class Actinopteri; order Atheriniformes; family Melanotaeniidae; genus Rhadinocentrus; species Rhadinocentrus ornatus. Next base: position 31,118,334 of record JBAMHW010000012.1, on the reverse strand, counting down.
CCCGTTTTTACTGTTAGCAGCAAATTAAAGACACCACGTTGAATGACGCATCTACATTTCTATATCATAACAAAGTCATCTCAGGACACTTTTACAGACATTGTTCAGTATAGTCCAGTTCATTAGTCCTTTTTTCATCCGATTAAAACAAATATACAATCCAGATTAGTCAATTTCATAACTGTTATAATTTGCTCCAATTCTCCAATTCAATCCTGAGCTGGCAGTGGAGAGGAAAAACTTCCCCATAACAGCAAGGAAACCCTCCAGCAGAACCAGAACCAGGAAGGACAGCCATCTGCCCGGACCATTTGGGGGTAAAGAGGTCAACAAACACCACAACTCTAAGCCAGGCATACCTGCTGAGAGAGACAGAAAAGTGCAGTGTGGTGCATCATGGGATGTCCCCCAGCAGCCTTGGTCTATAGCAGCAGAACTAAAGGGATGGCTAACGGTCATCAAGCCAGATCTATCTGTAAACATTATCACAAATAAAAGTTTGCAGGTTTAAGGTCAAAAAGAATGTTTGCTTCCTGAAGCCAAACTGGGAGCTGGTTCCAGAGACAGGGGTCTGAAAAATGAAGGTTCTGCCTACAATTCTACTTTTAGAGCCTCTAGGAACCAGAAGTAAACCTGCAGTCTGAGAGTGAAGTGCTCTTCAGAAAATGTGGTACCCTGAGATCTTTAAGAGCCAATGGAGCTTTGTCACTAAGAGCTTTATGTGTGAAGAGAAGGATTTTAAATTTCATCTGGGATTTAACAGGAAGCCGATGAAGAGAAGATAAAACATATCACCTGCTAAATCTTTTTAATTTTATCTAGGTTCCACAATTTATCTTCACACAAACATTCATAAGGCCCTTTTTATCTGAATGCACTCCTTATACAGTTTGCAGCTCTTTTTCTCTGTGATCACATGCCAGTGAGCAAACATGGCTAGAGAATCGATCAGCCAACCTTCCGAATGGAGTACAAGCCGATCCGAAATTGATCCTTTCACAGTGGAGCTTCTTTCATTCGACAAGACAGGGAACGTATTACTGTCCAATGTTTTTTTTAATTTGATCAGTAATTATCTCTGGTTTACTTGACTCAGCTATAATTTTATCCTCTATTTCTCCTTGCCATTAGATTAATTTGTTCAGGTTGAAAGTCTCAAGATTGTTTAAAGATAAATCTTCAAATTTGAAAAAGGTAATTTAACAATGAGAACACCATACGTTTTGGCACAAATTTGAAATATTACACTTTTTTTGTGACAGATTTTATAGTTTGGTTACATAAAGGAGAATCTCTGGGTGCCAGTTTGTATTTAAGGATACTAGGATTTATATTTTTATATTTTTCCTGTTTCCTTGCAGGTCTACTGTGCACAGCAGCAGCAGACAAGTGCTTATCATCTCCCTGTAACAACGGAGCAACGTGTCTGGACCACCTGGGTGATTATGTGTGTGTGTGTCCCAAAGGACCCGTGTGGTACATGGGCAAACACTGCGATGATCTGTTTGACGCCTGTTTGATGGAACCTTGTACAAACTGCACCAGTAAACTGGGGACCGATGAGTTCACCTGCCACTGCCCAGATGGCTTCACGGGGCACAGGTGCGACGAGGATGTGGATGAATGTCAGAGCGACCCCTGCAGAGGACTCAAGTCCTACTGTGTTGATGGATTCAATGGTTTTTCCTGCCACTGTCCCTTTGGACTGGGAGGGGATGACTGCCAGGATAACGTGACCACTTGTTTAGTGGAAACATGCCAGAACGGTGGCACCTGCATGGACATCCCTGACACTGGACATCAATGTCAGTGTGCTGCTGGATTCCAGGGGAGTAATTGTGAGGAGAATATTGATGAGTGCCAGTCTGAACCCTGCCAGAACGGTGCCATCTGTAAGGATGGGGTCAACAGTTACCAGTGTTTCTGTGTGCCTGGATTTCAAGGTTATCACTGTGACTTGGACATCAACGAGTGTGCCTCCAGACCCTGCCAAAACAATGGCACATGTCTGGATGAGGTGGATCATTATGTGTGCAACTGCACTCTGGGTTTTAAAGGTAAGGCACCATCTAATGCGATTCAGTTTAACAACAGGCTGAGACTGGTGCTGATAATTTGAACATTTTATATTTTCAAATATTCAGAGATTATCTCAGAACTGCATTTAGGCTGCAGCCCAAAGTACTTGAAAGAATGAATGATTAAATTAGGCCAAATCCTTCTAGCACTTTTACTTTACAATTTTATCTAGATTTAAAAACTTCCCAACAGTAGCTAACATATAAGCCAATTTTTCCCAAATAGTTAAATGCAACCTGAAGATTTCAGTAACTTTTGGTATTCAAGCTGCCTCCTTCCTTTTATTTTGTAAGTTTTATCCCCTTGTGCATTTTGTGTCTGTTCAATTTACTCCAGATTCTGGTTTAATAGTCACACCTGCTTCTCATTGTGTTATTAGTCCCGCTTTTCATGTTCTAGGTTTTCCTTTGTTCAATTTCTGCTTCATTGTCTTGCTTATAACAAACAACACAGCACTTATCAATGTCAATTACTTCTGTCAATCCCTGTAATTACCTTTTTCCAGTCTGTCAGCCGTCTTACATTTACTATTTTAGTTCCTGATTCAGTCGTACTATTGTTCTACTAAACCAGTGGTCCCAACCTATCATTGTTTAATGCTTTCATTAGCTAGCTTATCAACACAGATGATGCATTCTGGTTGAGTCCTGTCCTTTGATAAACTGAAGTTAAAGATAACGAGAAGCAGGTATGACAGTTAGGAGCCAGAATCAGGGAGCAGGAAGAAGACTGAACAGAATACACAAGAGGATAAAATGTAAACAACAAAGGCCAGAAGCTAAATAAACGACTACAATAGAAAAATTTTCAATCCATGTGCTTTCATGACAACTGTGAAGCCGTTTTTTACCAAACATTGATATCAGCATGTCTCACATCAAATCATTTTGCAGTAGTCATGAGTATTCATCAGCTCCTGCTCCGGTCAGCATTGATGAACACATAACATCAACATCCACACAGTTTTTCTTTAGAGAGACACATTTACCAACCATGACATCGCACATGGAACCTCTGAACCTGATAGCACCTGCCTCAAACTTGACAAAGTGTTCATTTGCATGGCAGATATGACAAATATGTTGAATTATATAAACATTTTCTGACTTAAAGATTTAATATAATGTGTTTGACCATTTTTGAGTGTAAGTGCGGTTAGGGTGGACAGCAAAGTGAGAAAAGATAAATATTTGACATTACTTCATGATTTAGTGTTATGAGTAGAATTAGTGGTGTCATTGTGCTGTTTTGGTGCATGTAAGATCTCATACCCTGGCCCTTTGTCATCCTTCCCCTGCAGGGATTAACTGTGAGATGGAAATTGATGAGTGTGAGGTCCGTCCTTGTCAGAACGGTGCCACCTGCCGAGACCATGTTGCCATGTACTCCTGTGAATGTGTGGTCGGTTTTCAGGGTCAAGACTGTGAGATCAACATCGATGAGTGCATCAGCATGCCTTGTCTGAATGAGGGCAAGTGCATAGATGGGGTCAACAAGTAGGATTACTCACACACACACACATACTCACACACATGCTTCCATTTGTTATTAGAGGAAGGTACACGCCTTATACTGATTACATTAGGACTTAGTATAACAGTAAAAGAAACTAAGTCCTCATGTTAGATTTTTCTCTTTTTGGATATTAAAACGAAGACAGTTACCAACATGTGATTGCAAAAATATTCATGTTCACAAAATAGGAAGAAATTATGACCACAATTCCCAGTTAAGAGGCTGTGTAAAATGTAAACAAAACAGAATGCAAAGATTTTTAAATCACATTAAAACATATTCTTATTTTTGTAGAACATGAACATATATGTTGAAACTGACAAAATTTACAATTTCATGGAAAATATAAGCTCACTATGAATCTAATGGAAGCAACACGTCTGTAAAAGTAGTTCCAGGGTGATATTTAGCATTGTGGAGCATCCCCGCTTCTTTAAACAACTGTCTGTAAACATCTGGGGAGTGAGGAGACCAGTTACTGGAGTTTTAGGAGAGGAATGTCCCATTCTGGTCTGATGCAGTCCTGGACCTTGGTTGCTGGATTTTTGCTTTCATGATTCTCCAGATGTTTTGTACTGGTAAAAGGTCTGGATTGCAGGCAGGCCAGTTCAGCAGCCGGACTCTTCTCCTGTGAAGCCATGCTGATGGGATGGATGCAGGATGGATGATATATACATATATATATATATATATATATATATATGTGTGTGTATATATACATATACAGAATTTTATTTTAAATAAAAAAAAATAATAATAAAATACTAAAAGAATTTACAGAGAATTTAAAAGACGAATAGCAGTTGGGATAAAAGACTTTGCATAACGTTTTGTTTTACAATGTGGCAAAGCATAGCAACGGCCTGAAGGCACCAAGGAAAACTCATATTTTAAAATGTGACCAGATGAAGACATGTTCACATAGCTTTCTGGACAGTCTGATCATTGCAGAGCGAAGCCAGGTCCCTCTGCTGCACTCCTATGATTTTAGAACAATTGTTCTTGTCTTTGATAGAGAGGCAGTTGTACCAGCAAACAAATGAGAAACACAAAAGGTTTTCAAAGAAAGCCTGATAGAACCTACACATGATGATGGGACTGACTGAAAACGAGTTGTTTCCTCAAGAGGTAGATTCTTTGTCGTGCCTGTTTTTAAGGAGAGCTGCAGTGTTAACATCAAATCTAAGCTGGTTGTCAAAAAAATTGCCAAGGTACTTAAAGGAGGAAACAATTTCAACACCCTCGTTATGAATAGTACTTTGAGTGGAAAGAACCTTCCTACGTCTAAAATAAGAAATGAGTTTCTATGTTTTTGTGACATTTTTCTCCAAGAAATTAGAGTCACACCAAGAAATAAAGTCAGATAACGCAGTTACGATGTTCTGATTCCAGACCGCTGAGAAGAGACAGCAGTGCAGTGTCAGCTGTGCTCAGAAGTGCTTTTATACATTCATTAGTATATAAAATAAAAAGAATAGGTGATGAAACACTGCCTTGCGGCGAACCTGTTGCTACAGTGACACAGTCTGAAAGACGGTTATTAACAAGAACTCTTTGTTTCCCTATAGTCAAAAAGTCTAAAATGCAGAGGACCAGTTGGTGAGGAAATCTAAATTCATTTAAGAGCCTCTCAATCAAAAGCTGTGGCTGCATTGTATTAAAAGCAGACGAAAAATGTGCAAATAAAAGTCTAGCATGAGCTTGGGGCTTTTCTAAATGCTTAAGTAGAGAGTCCATAGACACTAATGCAACCCCATACCATCAGAGATGCAGCTTTTCACCTGTCCACTGATAACAAGCTGGATGCTCCCTCTCCTCTTTACTCTGGAGTCCATGGTTTCCAGAAAGAATTTTACATTTTGATTCATCTGACCACAACAGTTTTCCATTTTTCCTCAGACCATTGAACTTTGATCCAGAGAAGATGGCTAACATGATACACTGCTGAATCATATTAAAATAACATGATTTCAAATAATTAAAAAATCTTGGCTTTTTCTTTGCATGACAGAGCTTTAACCTGCATTTTTGGGTTTCGGTGTGAACTGTGTTCACAGACGGTGATTTCTGGAAGTCTTCCTGAGTTCATGCACTGATATCCAGTAGAGAAACATGGTTTTGATGCAGTGCTGCCTGAGGGACCCAAAATCACCAGCATCCAGTTGTCATGTTCAAACTTGTCCCATCGCACACAGAGATTCCATAATTCATCTGATATGCATTTTTTCTGCTAAGTACCTCATAAACCAATGCAAAGCTTTATTCGGTTAGAATGGGTAAGTGCACAAAGTTGCAATAGGGTTCAGTAAAATATATCTGAGAAACTACCTCTCTGAAATGTCCCATTTATCCCAACCATCTTTATTGATCAGTTGCCAATAAACCTAATTGTTAAATGTTTCTCCAGTTGTTTATTTGTGACTTTTCAGCCTTTTTGTTGCCCTGTTTCAAATTTTTGAGATGTGTTGCTGCCATCAAATTCAGAATGAGCTAATATTTTCCATAAAAATATTAAAAAAATTCTCAGTTTCAACATTTGATATGTTGTTTATGTTGGGAATAAAAAATGTCTTAATGAAGTTTACAGATTTTTAATAATATTTTACACATTGTCGCAACATTTAGGAGCTGGGGTTGTTGGTGTTGTTTATCCCGTCTGCACATCCACACACATGCAGCTGAAATGATTTGTGTAGACCACACTGCACAGTGAGATCACTTAAAGCCCACAGTAACAAACTGAATCAGACTGTGTGTGTACGAAAGGTCAGATGTACTTATACACTTAGTTACTTAGCAGACTCTTTTCTCTCCTTTAGTTTAATAATCAGATACCACAGAAACAGAACAGCTTCAATGTAAAATCCTTCACATAAACTGAAAGGATACGGTATGAATCACCGACAGCATCCTCATACACATTAAAGCTCTATTGAATGTTGACTGATTGTGATAGCAGGACTGGTTAATATGTTACACAGCACAGGCTGCATCAGGTTTAAAGTAGAAACTAAATAAAATAATCTTGTTTAATTTATTTCATTGCTCCCACACAACATAAAGACAGCTGAGGAGCTGAGCTGCAGGCTGAGCCTGTGAGGGCGATGTGTTGTCCAGCAGTGGGCTGTGTCTGCACCACAGACAGTAAAGTTGAACAGGGATAAGAATTAATCCCCTTACAGTCAGTCATGGTGATGAGTCATTAGATGCCTGGAGGTGCTCTGAATACCTGGTGCAGTAGTAACGCTGGTGGGAAGAGTTCGGAGAGAGAATGGTAAAAACCTCACTGTGGGGTTTTCACTCTTCATTATCAGCTCTTTAAATCGTCCATTAATCTTTTAAACTCTGGTCAATCTGGACTGTACGCTTAGACATGCTCACACAGAAAACCTTGTTGTCTCTTTGGTTTCTGCTTTCTCAGTTTAATCTGGATGTATCTGTACTGGATGGTATCTCTGAACTCTTTGTAATTTTACCCTGAAAAACATGGTGTCTAACTGTTAGATCACACTGAATGGTGAACCATGCTGCATATCAAACGGATTCTTCCGGGTTGCGCTGCAGTATTTACTCTAGATGCAGTCATGTCGCTGACTTATTACCATTTATCTGACAAGCAATTACTTACCTCACATATTGTTTTTGTAAGCAACGTTACCACTGTTTTCTTTAGTTTTTCTCTTTTTAAGAAAATATTTTTCATTTGATTTTTACATATTTCCAATAATTTTGGTCTTTTTTCAGGAGTTGTATTACACAGAAAATTAAGAATAAAACCATCCACCTCGTCTCGCTGATAATAACAGTGTAAGTGTGACTTGTCTGTCTGTGGCTTAGATATGAGTGTGACTGTGAAGGGACCGGCTTCGAAGGCGAACACTGTGAAGAGGATATTCCTGAATGTGCATCGGACCCCTGCCTGCATGGAGCCACATGCTTAGATGGTGTAAACCAGTACAAGTGTCTCTGCTGGGAAGGTACGCTGCAGGTCAACACATCCGTTATCCAGATGTTGTAGACCAAAAGCTCTGCTTCATCACTTAGTGGAAATCGCATATAAATGTTCAAAATAATGGTTTCTGTTTTAATTCTACCTTTATATTTCTATTTATTCTTCTTTGGAAATGTGTTGTAAATTAAAATCAGAGATGAGCTCAATTAGAGATTAATTTTCCTTTACTGGAAAATTTCCCTCACTTTGCAAAGAAAAGAATAAAGAAAAATAAAATGAAATAATATTGAATAAAAGTTGCAAAGTGCTTTCCATGTGCATTGGAGGAAAACAATCAGATGAAGCACACACTGGTTTACTCAATAAATGTTCTTACATATTCATGGAATTGTTAATGGACAGAAATAAAATGTTCCTGTTTCCCTTGTTTTTGCTCATGTTTGTACGTTTGCTCAGGCTACACAGGAGAGAACTGCCAGGTGGATATAAATGAGTGTGAACAGCATCCATGTGACAATGGTGGCAAGTGTTTCCAGCGATCAGATGTACTGAACTACGGGATGCTTCCTGAACTCAGCATGGCTAATTTCAGCTTTGAAGTGGCAGCTGGCTTTATTTGCCATTGCCTGCCAGGATTCACTGGTGAGTTTCATATCTAAAACAGATCTCTAAGTTTCCTGATACATAGTTTCCCCTGAATGGGATGAATCGTTATTTGTTTGTTTTGTTTTTTGTTTTCTTGCAGGAGAAAACTGCTCAGTCAACGTGGATGAGTGTGAGTCTGCTCCATGTCAGCATGGAGGAAGCTGTCAGGATCTGGTCAATGCTTATCAGTGTGTGTGTCCAGATGGATTTAGAGGTAGGAGAAGCATCTTATCACTTGTTCAGTCCCAGAAAATATCTTTCCTGGTTTACTTTTTGTCAATAGGATGGGAGATATTTTCAGTTTGCTCATGACACAGCTGTCATATGAGGGTTGAAGATAACTTATTTAAACAAATTAATCTACAGGTTAAACTAGGGCTGATTAAAATTTTCAATCAGATTAATCACAGCTTAAAAATCAATTAATTATGATTAATCACCATTCGCGACTATGCCTGAAATTTTCTTGTTTTTACTGTATTGTATCAACAGAACAGGCCGATGCTGCAAATATTTACTGTTAACTGACCTTCCCTTGGAAAAACATCAGATGTCCAAGGGGTCAGTAAATACAGCATGTAATGTACTTCTATATGTTGTTCTGCATCATCTTTACCATGTTCTAGATAATAATGCAGAATTCATACAGCATCATCTCACCCACCATCTACATATGATCACACGGTGAAAATTTCATAACCTCCAGATGTTGACAAATGAAGTTAAACAGCTGCTGTTGATGAAGAAACTGATAAAACTGATTCCCTGGCTAAAAAGGTCTCATTTGTCTAAATTTTCCTGATCAGTACTCCTACCTGGCCCCCCTTCAAAGCTTTTCTAGACCCGCCCCTGTATAGCTGAAGTATAAACGCTTTCTGCCACCTGAAAGCTACTGTGTTAGAGAAGGTTCCTGCCAAAAACAATACTTAGGGTGGTATGAACCATGAATCAGTAGATTTCTTCTTTTCAGCTGAATGAAAAACAATTGCTACATAAGAGACGATACTAGCGACAGGAAAGCCGATCAGCTGATCACGTCATCTGTCATGATTCACAGAACAACAGGAAACGAGGAGGAGCAGACACAGACCAGAGAGACACTAGACCAGCCTCTTTTGTGCACAATGCAGGAAAAGAAAAGTGCAGGTGTGGAACTCTCTTAATGCGAAAAGTGTGCGTGTTTAAACATCATCATCCTCCATGGTGGCGACGCCCATGTGTTGTTCCATCAAAGCTGTCTTTATTCTGAAATCCATTAAGAGTCAGCAGACTCATCTTTTCCCATATTGCCTCCAGACACCTCCATGTCCCGCCATCATAAAGAAAAAATAGCGAAGGTATTGGGCTTAGTATTTCGCGCATGCGTTAATTGTAACTAAAATTAGTACCACCATTAATGCGTTATTTTTGACAGCCTTAATATTTACATATATATATATAGATATGAATATATCTCTCTCTTTCTCTCTCTCTCTCTCTCATTATATAGATATATATATGTAGATATGAATATCTCTCTCTCTCTCTCTCTCTCTCTCTCTCTCTATAT
>JBAMHW010000012.1:31094621-31105735 GCA_037177495.1 Rhadinocentrus ornatus | reverse complement strand
ATAATAATAATAATAATAATAATAATAATAATAATAATAATAATAATAATAATAATAATAATAATAATAATAGTAATTATACATTTTATTTGTGGGCGCTTTTCTTGACACTCAAGGTTACCTTACAGGATAAAACACAAGAACAAAAAACAAATCAATAATTACAGTCATAAATAAAAGGATGCATAAAACAATAATTAAAAGCAGCGTGACATATTACAGTGAGTATGCCACTTTGAACAGATGTGTTTTGAGTTTAGCTTTGAACAGTTGTATTGAATCAGAGTAGCGGAGGTCAGGGGGGAGTGAGTACCGTAGATAATGAGCAGAGCAGCTGAAAGCTCTGCTCCCCATGGTAACAAGGCGGGCAGGGGGGACGGTGAGGTGGATGGAGGAGGAATATCTGAGGGAACGGACTGGTATGGAGACATGGAGGAGATCAGAAAGGTAGGGAGGAGCGAGGGTAACGATGGCCTTGTAGGTGAACAGCAGGATTTTGTACTGGATGCGATGGGTGACGGGGAGCCAGTGGAGCTGCTGCAGGACAGGGGTGATGTGATGGGTAGATAGGGTTCTTGTGATGACCCAGGCTACTGCATTCTGAACCAGTTGAAGTTTATGAAGTGTGTTCATCACCTGGAATGTCAAGTCGCGTGGGCTAAGAGAGGGATCACGACACTACAAGACTTATAGATTAATAATCCATTTGCATCTTTCAACCAGTCAGAAATAAAATCTGGTATTCCTCTCTCCCACTTCTTTAGGTATTTGCAATTTTATAGCAGCCGACCCTTGCGAAATCCCTTCACAACCAACTAACTCTTTCCCAGATTCAATTTGAAAAATCAAGCTTAGCTCAGAGGGTCAATCAGGATAATGTACACACTGCTAAATTCACAACATTAGGACTTCTTGTCTAAGTTGAAATGTCATTGGGACGTGGACCTGAGTGGGACGTAGACCTGAGTGGGACGTAGACCTGAGGGAGCAGTTGTCGGAGAATGTTTGGGAAAAAGCTATAGACAGGGTTCACTGATCCTTCATCTGTGTGAGACCAATCATCTAATTCAAGGTCTTTCACCATCTTCACTGGTAAAAAGTTAAGCTGGTTAAAATTAGACCAAACACTGATCCCACTTGTGACCGATGCAGACAAGCACCAGCGACCCTTTCGCACATGTGCTGGTTATGCGTAGCGTTGAGTGGCTATTAGCAATCAATATTTAACTTTCTCTCTGATAGTCTAAAAGTACTTATAGAACCTCTCTGCTACCTCTGCAGTCTTTGAAGCCACCTCACGTGGTTCTCGGTCCAGCCGCCAGGCAGAACATAGCTACCATTGTCTTCTAAACTCTTTTGGCAAGACGGCTTTTTATAATCAAGTGGAAGGAGGAAACTCTCTCCAACATCTTGTCTTAGAAAAGATATGCCACACCACGAGAAGCTGCACACAGAACTTTTTCTCCACTTGGCAACCAGTTCTGATCCACTTTGATCATTCCCACTTCGTGTGGTAGCATGGCACAGGTGACACTTTACCTGACTATCTACATTGTTAGAAGAATTGTTTCAGCCACAGTGTACATATTTACCCACTGTACAATATGTCCACTTGTCCGTTTGTAAATTAAGTATTAAGTATATGTTAATTATGTAATTTTTATTTATCAAATTATTTATTTATTGCTCATGTCTATTGCCTATTTATTTTCCTGCAAATAATAATAATAATAATAATAATAATAAAAATAATAATAATAATAATTATTATTATTATTATTATTATTATTATTATTATTGTTATTATTAACTATGCTTTATATGGTTACAACATACAGTTTTTATGAGTTGTATATTTCATTTAACAAAAGATCAAGTCTGTGTTGTGCAAATTGTGTAAAGTGCTTTGTTTTGAAAACTGTGCCTAACTAATAATGAAAAACAAAAACAAGAAATACTGTGATATGAGTTAAAAAAATTCCATTAGAATCCTATAGATGTAATAAGCTGACTTTAATACAAACCAGCTCTCCCCACCCTCAGCGTTGAACCTGCAGCACCTCCTGCTGGTTCTTTCTATCAGCTCCTGCTGCTCCGGGGCATCTGTTTACCAGCACATGCAGCTAGGATGGGGTGGGTAGGTGGGAGCACTGCAGCACTGCATTCCTCTTGTCAATTGACAGGAGCCAGATGGAGGCTTAGTGCAGACGGGCGAGGAGAAACGGGACTGAGGGAGGGAAGAAGAGTTTCAGGGAGGGACGAAGGAGGGAGGGAAAGAAGAGGTGGGCAGGACCGTGGTGTAATCACTTCTGCCTGTCTGCCTGGTACAGAGTGGAGGAGTGAAGGCACTGTAAACTAGAGAGGTGAGAGGACTAGGTCGTGTCCTTTCTGTCATCATCAGTGTGAGGAGAGCGTTGGTAGCTGTTTCAGTGGATCATGAGAGGAGGGTGGTTGGTGCTGCTGGTGTGCTGCTGCTGTGGGCCAGGTACAGTATGGTAACATCACTTTCCAATGCTAAAATTCCCCGGAGGAAAGTTGTGTGATTTCCGTATGACGAGATGTCTTATCACAGTTGGGATGAAGAGCTTTAGTAGGTGTAAAGTATTTTAAAGGACTATGTTAATGGAAGTTGACTGCTGCCAAGGCTTAACGCGGTTTGATGAGGCAGGTCTGACTGCTAGTCAACTGCTGGATTTAGTGAACAGGATGTGTGAGGGGTATAAGTGAATCTAGTGCAATGTTTCAATGTCCAGCTGATTGGAGCATCATGACAGCCACAGATTTAATTGTGTTAGTGTCATTTCCCTAATTCATTTCCCGTCTACAAATTATCTTGAAAATGAACATCCTGTTCTTCTGAATGTGTTCATCTGTTGCTAATTAAGTCATTTAATGTTGTTTGACTTTCCATGTGGTTTGTTTTCTGCTTGATAAACTATATTTGTTGTTAGATTAGAAGAAATTAGGCTTTCAATGAGATCTAAAGGAGCTGTTTGATTTTGAAGCTGCAGTAATGATCTGTCAGTGCTGTAATTTGTACTAAACGTGTGTGTGTGTGTGTTCCCATTAAGGTGTTCACTGTGAGGTGGACATCAACGAGTGTGACAGCAATCCATGCCAGAATGGTGCCACGTGCGAAGACTCTGCCAACTCCTACAGGTGTCACTGCCCTAAGCCAGAACGAGGACAGGAACCCTGGGGTGGGCGAGACTGTGACGTCCGTCTGGTTGGCTGCCGAATACACCAGTGCCAGCATGAAGCAAAGTGTGTCCCGGTCCTGACTGACACTGGTGACCACAGCTACATCTGCCTGTGTCAGCCTGGCTGGACTGGAGAACACTGCAACATCTCCACCACCTTCTCCTTCAACTCCGAGGGCTATGTCCACATTCAGCTGCCAGTTTTCAAGAACAGAATAATACGACAGGCTGATGACAAAAGCAACGGACTCCACATCCAGCTTCGATTCAAGACCACTCTGCCAGACGTGGTGCTGTACTACTGGGGCACTTTGGAGCGCTTTGTCTCCCTAGAGCTTGTAAAAGGCTCCCTTCAGGCCAGGGTGAAGTCTGGGAAGGTGCTGCAGCTCACCTACCCTGGCCTGGTCAATGATGGAAGATGGTACCAGGTGACTGTGACCATGGAAGAGATGCTGGTTATGACCGTTAAAGGACCAAGCTGTGAAGAAGGATGTCTGGTGAAGAATGAAGCCACCAATTATCTGATCTTCCTTCAGCCCAGCTTTTTCCAAGAACTTTATGTAGGAGGAGCCCCGCAGGAATATTTGGCCCACTTATCCAGTGGAAAGGGATTTATTGGCTGTATGGAGGACCTTAAAGTTGACCATAAGCTGCTGCTGCCTCAGGACCTCGTGAAGGAGGAGAATAAGGGCTTGGAACTGGGTTGTTACAGAAAGGACTGGTGTGAGGATGATCCATGCATGCAGCACGGACAGTGTGTGGACATGTGGGTTCGGGCGAGCTGCCAGTGTTATCGGCCATTCCACGGAGAGCAATGTGAGAAAGGTAACAGTGTACACAGCTGTACAAGTTTCCTTTCTTTATTTTTAAAAAAGAGATTTATGCATTTACAAGGTGTTTCTAAGAGTGGGGATGAGTACCCAAATAAGCATCCAAAGTACTGTAATGCAAAGCTTACACTGTTTGAGAATAACAAACTTTTTTTGTTTTTGTTTACATTCATATTTTCTTATAATCAAAAATTTTTTTAAGAATATTACTTAGATGCAAAGTATTTTTGGTAAATCTTTTAAATGTCAATACAGTATGAATGTTAGGATAGATAGAACACAAACACTTTAAACAGGACAAAAAATGCAATCAAATAAATTGTCATTTGTCATGGTGTGGATGATGAGCACCAAATGCATGTTGAAGAGGCAGACAGGTGCAGGAATAAAGGTGTAATGAAAAAAAAAAAACTCAGTTAAAAGGGCAGGAAAACTAAAACCGAGACACAGACTTACAAGGATGACATTGGGGAAAAAATGAAGATCTAGCAATGAGCAAAAGAAACTAAAGCCTGGTAGACACATAAAGATTTTCATACTGTTTTTCTCTTGATTTTGCCCCTTCCCGACCAAGAACGACAAACGCCCGATTATCCTGAGTCCTATATGATTTTCCTGTAGAATTATCATCTGGTCTGAGGTGTGTTACAAGCAGATTTGTCCTGATAATTTGTTCCAAAACGGGTTGTAGCCGACAATCAGAATATTGACCATGTTCAATATTTACGACCCGATATCTTCATACCTGTGAGGAAAGCCGTTGACTCATGAATTGTGACAGTGTGGATGGTGACGTGGCATGGAATGTAGCCAATCAGAGAGTGAGCTGCCTAGGGAACAAGGAAGCATGCTGTCTCCAGTCTGTTATTTTCCAAACCAAAATTGTGTGTAAATATTTTTATTTTTATTCCTTATATTTGTATTTTATTCTTTGTTGCATATCTACTGAATTAAAAAAAGTTTTTTTGCCTCCTTGCGCCATGTTGAGCTTCTGCCCACAATGCATTGTGGTCTATATTGACACGTCTAGTGACCATTGATGCTCACTACTTTTCAAGATGCATTGTGGGTAATTTTGAGTGTCCTACTTTTTCTCTCTGGACATTCGGACACCCCTACAAGTGGCGTGACCCCTATATAGGGCACTATGTAGGGAGTAGGGTGCACATTGGGACAGCCACTGTCTCCAGTCTGCTATTTTTTTCAGTTCTGTCTTTTTCTGTTAACAATAGTGCCAAGACTACCATCATTCTCTCGTCCTATACTGTATATCCCATTCAATGCTGAGTGCTGTGTTTTCCGGTTGTTACTATGTTTCTTCTTTGTTTTTTGCCAGTTGTTACTATGGTTCTTCTTCTATGTTTTTGTTAGATCACGTTTGGTCACGCGAGATCTTGAGCTCGGAGGACTAGATTGTTCATGAGTTGCGGGAAAGCCTCATTATCTGTGTGTTGTTCTGTGATTAGATTATTGGAGCACACCACACACTGTTTGATCAAAACTGTTTAATGCCTGATTTTTTATCTTCACGAATGAGGTCTCGACCAGATAAAAAATCTCATAAGATTAAAAAAATTCTTGTGTGTACCAGGCTTAAGAAGCAAATATACACTGAGGAGAACAAACTAAACAAGGAGCAGGGGAAGCAAATCAGCAAATTAAACCAGGTTTGTAGAGAACAGGAAATAAACAATGTTCTACAGCAGAGGTGGAACTACAAAATAAAACTGGAGAACAAGACAGCAACTTAGGCAACAGTAAATCCAACAAAACCCAAACAAAAACCCACAGATCATGACAGCAGTAGTAGATGACTGTCAGCATATGCTAGTTGGTGAGACATTCCTAGATAAAGCAAAGCAAAACAATAAAATCTTTTTGTTCCTTTGCACATAATCAGTGGTAGAGGAAGTACTCAATAATGACCGTTGGACTAAACATCCTGCCTATTATACAGTTATTTACCAATAGATAAAAGAAGCTTCAAATAATATTTCATGTGAATGATTTTTATTTTCCTGTCATGGTTTTTGCTAATAGTCCTTCTAGCAAACAGAACTTTAAAGTTTCAACATGTTAGAACTTCTGGTAGGATAAGTGAACGGAGAGCCTGGGGAATTAAATGAAGGGTGTGAATCATAAACTTGTAGTAGCGGTCATTAAAAGACATACGGGGTAGTCCATTCAGTTTAATGGAATTTTCTGCAGCATGTCAAAGCATGCAATAAAAGCAGCAATGTGACTGTGACGTTGAACACAGCATTGTGGGAATGTAGTGGAGTAGAAAGTACAGATGTTGGCTGTAAAATGTAATGAAGTAAACAACCAAAGTATTCACAACTAAAGTAAAGTACAGATACCTGAAAAAAACACTTAAGTACAGAAACAAAGTACTTTAACTTTGTTATATTCTACCACTGCACATAATGCAGCATCTGATTCTGATCCTTATGTTAAAGGTAAATTAAATAGTTTTGTAGCATCAAAAGCTAATTTGTTTAGCATTCAGCAGCAGTATTTGACTCTGCAGAACTAACATTTTCTTTGCATTCTCAATAGTTGCCCATCTTTTCTCTAATATCAATTTGCAGATTGTTTAATCAAGAGAGGGATTGTAAGGGTGGTCTGGTGTATAGAAAATCAAATTTAAACAATTAATTAGTGTAAACTTACCTTTACCCGAGTTAGCCTCAGGTGACCAAGTGTAAGTAAATGCCTCAGTGCCTCAAATTAATGTTATCTTTATGTTATATCCATATTAAATCGAAATACTAAAAAAGCTAGAATAAAATAAGTAAGAAAAACAAATAAATCAAACATTACGATTACAATCAAACTGTTACGTTTCCTCTGAGTTTGACTAATTCAGGTTAATCACTTTCATTGTGTTGGAATAATAATATCCCAACTTTCTCCTCTAACCCCCCTCTCAGAATACCCATCTTGGACTTTTGGCCATGAAAACATCACCAGCTACTCTTCTTTCAACATCTCAGAGAGTCATGGAGAGAACTTCACAATCTCTTTCCTAATGCGCTCCCTCAAACACAACGGCTTGCTGCTGCAATTCCACAGAGAAGGGAAGGCCTATCTGACCATCTATCTGAAGGAAGGCACCGTCGCTATCTACAGTCCGCACACCACGCTGCTGTCAGAAGCCAAATCAGTCACTGATGGCAACTATCATTTGGTGACCATAAAGGTTCACAACGGCCATGTGGTCTTTCCTAAAGCAGGACATAATCGTGCCTTAGGAAACGTGAGCGTGGAGGCAGACGATGTGGCATTTGTTGGAGGCCTCCCTGCAGGCAAGAACATGAATGCCTGGGGTGGGCACTTCAAGGGCTGCCTGCAGGACATCCGGCTGGACAACAAACAACTGAGTGCTGGGGCTCATGTGGAGGGGTTGGAGATTTACCAGGGAAGCACAGAAAACGTGCTGCAAGTATGCCAGAGCGACAACACATGCCAGGTAAAGCAGAAACACAGTACTGTGTGTAATCTGATATAAGACCGTCACTTTTACTAGGTGCACAAGAATTAAATAAGGTGAATTTCTCTCTTTGATAGATCATGAAAAAATTATATGTACAACACCAAATCCTAACATGGTTGGATGCTGTTTAAAAAGTAAAATAAAAACAGAATGCGTTGATTAAATAATCTCATTAACCCATATTTAAGTACCAATAAAACATAAGCATCATATTAGATGTTGAAATAGCATCATTTTACCATTTGATGGGAAATATAAGCTTGTTTTTAATCTGATGGCAGCAACACATCTCAAAAGTCAGAACAAGAGCAACAAAAGGCTGGAAATGCCATGTATACAAATCAGAAACAACTGGAGGAGCATTTGATAACTAGTTAGGTTAAGTGGTTAATAGCTGGATTTAAAATGAGCATTTAAAGAGGCAGATGTCTCTCAGATGTAAAGATGGACGGAGGCTCACCTGTCTGCAACATTGTGTAATTGTTCGGGGCGGGACTCTTACACTTTAATTATGATTAAATAATTACAAAAAATAATGTGTTAAAAAATGTACCCATTTAATTGCAGTTAAAAAATGTACCCATTTAATTGCAGTTTGTGTTCCAAACAACAAGGAACATTCGCCAGCGAGGTTTTCGGTACGATTACAGCGTCACGTCATGTCAGAGCTTGGGTTCTACATTTAGCGAATATTCAGACCCCTCTAGCAATTCTATTTTTTAAAAAGCAACTAGTAACAAGTCTAGAGACTCTTTCTGTTTGTTGGAAACTTTGGAGACTAACATTAGAGCACGCAACGTTTACTCTTCTCAAAGAGCAGCGGTGCTGACTCAGGCCCCTCGGTCCTTCGCAGCATCAGTCCCAGCCTCCGGAGCAGGAAACCTCTGCTGATCTTTCCTGGCTTACTGTTAGATATTAACGCCTATCTATAAAGAGTGTGGATGAAAGTACTGTAAGATGTTGTAGACTCCTAATCAGAGAACAGTTAGTTAGCTGTTAGTTAAAGTACTTAAAATTACTTTTCATGACTTAAAATTATATCTTTTTCTACTGTTTTTAAAATGAAATGCAATTAAATGTTTTTTCCATACATTACTAGAGCTTGAGTTTACAATAATAATGTCTGTGTCTGTTATTTGAGTCAGTCGTCCACTAAATACATTTATGTTGCTTTTTGATGCATTTTACTCTTAAATGTTACTAACTCCACCCTATTGGTTGGAAATGTAATCATCCACTCAATCCTCCATGCAGCTTTAACTGATATAGTCACATCAGGTAAGAGACTCTCCCAGCGGTCTCCTAATCCATCCATCTGTGTTTGTGTGTACACAGGATAAGCCTTGTTTCAATGGTGGACAGTGTCAGATCACCTGGAACGACTTCAGGTGTAGCTGCCCCAATAATTACTCTGGCCGGCTGTGTGAGACGCGCCTGTGGTGCAGAGACAAGCCTTGTTACGATGGCGTACTCTGTGTGGATCTCCATGATGGATATGAATGTAAGTTATCTCATGTTATCTGTAGTTTTGATCTCAAATTCTTAACCAGCTTTAAGAACCTTTCAGACATGCGATAAACATGGTTTGCAGAGTGGATTGGATGTGTCTGGCTGAAATGCGTATTGCGAATCACCACTGAATTATTTACCAAATGTGAGATGAATGAAAACAAACTTAAAAAGAAATCTTCCACAAAGGCAACATTGGTGTTTCCTCGCTCATAGCTTTTCTACATCTTTTCTCCTTGTGGATTATTTCAGGACTCGATTTCTCATTTAAAGCAAAAGGAAATTTGTGTTTAGTGGATTATTACTTCCCTTTAACCGTACCAACTGGAGTTACACCACTGGAAAGCCTGACTAGTCACCTTTTACAGCGACGTTTTGGGATCATGTTTCTGTGGAATGACCAACACAAAAAAAGTGCAACCACAGCTAAATGTGCAGGCTAGTGACCAGCATGAGGAGGAGGTGCCAAGCTGTTGTGGTTGTGTATGGATATTCCACACTACTGAGGTTCCTGATAAATTAATATAGTTAAAAATACCAAATATGTATTGTTTATTCCTTAATTCTGTGGTAGAGTGCAATCATCCAATACAACAAGTAACTCAGAACAAAAGTGAATACCAACAGAATATTGCTCTACCAACATTTTTTTTTGTGTTGCTCTTTCCAAAAAATAACAATCCTTATGAGTTCTACCTCGTTGTAAAGGTGACTAATCAGGATTTCCAATAATGCTTGATACAACACCATTTAATATTATTAAAGGAGAAAAATAATCAACCAAACACAAATGTTCTTTTTGCTTGTTCTGCTATTTTTGCTGTCAGTTATTTCTGGGTCACAAGCAGGAGGGTGAAATTTGAGAAAAAGGGATGGGCCTCTGGTCGTTGGTAAAGAGGATTCTGATAACTCTCCTGCAACAGACAACAGACTCCTTTCAGTTGTCTTCTCTTTGCTCTTTTGTGATTCTTTATTTTTGAACTTTAGTGTCTCTTGCGAGAGGTTTGGGTTAGGAATGAAAATGTGAGTTAAAGTGATTTTAGCTCGTCATATCACAACAGAACACATCTTATTGTCTGGTTTAGGCCTTGGAAGAAAAACTGGTTTAAGGAGAAATACAGTTTTTGCAGAATCAAGATATGTTATCACAGCACATGATTTCCTCCCACAGGTTTAACTGAAGCCACCTTTCAGGACAACTCTCTGCAGTATGCTGCCAACGGCTCCCTGCTTAGCCCCGTGACCAACATCACCTTAGACATACGAACGCGAGATGAGAATGGGATCTTGTTACGAGCTGCCGGTAAAGCCGAGGTCTTCTGTCTGGGCCTGCTCAACTCAAGCCTACTGGTCAAATTGGACAGTGGGGCTGGAGCGGAGCTGCTGGCCTTCACAAGTGACAGGATCATTGCAGACGGAGGGTGGCATCATATCCAGATCAGTATGGTCGACCCAGCAAGGTCGGAGTCCCGTTGGTACCTCACAGTAGATGGGCAGAGATCTAGTGGCAGCCTAAAAGATGGCGGCAATCTCAACTTCCTCAATAGCTCATTTATCTGGTTGGCAGAGAAGTACAGCGGATGTTTGAGAGAGGTGAGAGTGGGAGGGGTCTACCTGCCACTCATAAAAGTACAAGATGTTCCTCAGCTGAGCCGCTTCTCCAGGCTTGGTGGGCATGAGCCAACAATCGGATGCCACAGTGCAATGATTTGTGATTCCCAACCTTGCCTCAACCAGGGTGTGTGCCAGGATCAGTTTAATGAGTTCAACTGCAGCTGCAGCCCTGGATGGGAGGGGGAGCTGTGTGAGACGGAAATAAATGAGTGCTCTTCAGCTCCATGTGTCTACGGTGGATGCAGAGACCTCCTGGCAGACTACCAGTGTGACTGTGAACCAGGATATGAAGGGAAAAACTGTCAGGATGAGGTGGATAACTGCCTGGAGTTCAGCTGTGTGAACGGTGGAGTCTGCGTGGAAACTGTTGGCACACACACATGTTCATGCCCTCATGGCTACATCGGCAAACGGTGTCAGTGAGTACAAACCTTTTTTTTTTTGTTGCTTATAGTTGGTTTTAAT
>JBAMHW010000012.1:31077203-31087261 GCA_037177495.1 Rhadinocentrus ornatus | reverse complement strand
GGGAGCTGTTCAAAGACAACATTCAGCATGAGAAAGACGTGTTTTAGATCCATAGAGAAATGTAACTGCAAATGGCTTACAGAAGGAGCACAGTTGTTAAAACAGACCTTGAACTTGCTGTTTGATGTCGCTGCCACTGTTTTTTACAACTTTTGTTTCGGCTGATAATTTTTGTTCAGATGAAGATATTTGTTTGTGAAGTAAGATGTACATTTTCAGTCCCTGTTGATGTTTGTGTAAACAGAGAAAAATGGTGTCTGGATTAAGGTTGCAGGTATGAACTGTGTCTTTAGTGTTCAAATAAAATGTAAAACAAGAAATGAGAAATAAAATGATTGTTTTCTCACTTTTAAAGTTGCTTTATTGATCTGTGGCAGATTTTTTGTCACTATGGCGCCCCCTAAAGATGGCTAATGTCTTGCATCCTCTCCTTTCTGAGATCTTTCCAGTAAAGTTAGTCCAGTGTTGAGTTTGGTTTTATCAGGTACTCGTCCCTTTCTCTCCTTCTTTTCCTTGCTTCCTTCAATAATGTCCTCTTGCATTTTCTTGGGCTGAATCAGCCATGATGTGCATTCAAAACAACCAGTGTGTTGATATCCAGTTGCTAGCATGTGATGTGGTGCCGTAAAGCGAAACACAGCTGTAACGTGATGCTTCAGGCTTTGACGTGTAGTCTGTCAGCTCTGAGACGCTGCACAGCAACCATGGTTCCGGTGTGCCATAAAAACATGTCGGAAGCACATAGTTTCCAGGTGGGAAAGTTATGTAGTGTTTCTCTACAGGGAGCGTACAGAATACTGCTCACGTGTGCTTATGATGTTATGGCTTCCAGCTACCTAATAAAGAAGCAAACTTTCGTAGTTCTGAATGTGGTTGGTACTCTCCACCAGAAGGATCCAAATATTTCTAAGACTTCTAAACCAGATCTAAAGCATCAGATAATTTTAAGCTTAATTTATTCTTACAAATCATACAAATTATCAAAAGTCCAGTAAAACATGTAGTCCATCAAACTTTTAGGTAAAGATAACTGAGAGTAGAACTTTCTCACTGGTTCACTTGGACGTTCTGGCATGGAGTTCATGCGGACTAACTCTGAATCTGAGTTAGTATGAGCCACATTGGGAGGTTGTTGGCAGAACTTTAATAAACTGGTCTGTCCTACTGGGGGAGAAATCCTGTATGGAGTCCATGGGCAGCGAGTGGAAATCCAGGAGCAGGTGGCAGCAGTGTTGATTGGACAGCCAGGTGAATACATAGTGGATAAATCTGGCTGGAGGTTTTAGAGGAGAATACCTCCAGGAAGGTAACACCTCCACATGAGTGATGTTTAAGAAACAAAAAGGTGAAAAGTGATCGGTTACTAAAGTGATATGAGCAGATGACAACCTAGATGGCCAAATGTTCAGTGTAACAGCAATGGTGATCTGTTGTCATTGTAGCCTGTGATCCATGCAGTGATCCAGATCACCCTCAAAATCTAATCACTTTTCATGTTGTTGACTGACAGGCAGACTGAAAGACAGAAAGACAGACAGACAGGCAGGCAGGCAAAACAACAGCGCCGAATACATGACCTCTGGCTTGATGGAGCTCACCACGTCATTTACATTAAATACTTTGTGTTTAAACAAGAAATTAAATCAGAAGCTGAAAGCGTTTTGTTTCTTAGCTGAAGCAAAGTGGAGCAAAAGATTAAATTTAATCTGAACTCTGCTTTCAAGAAAGAAATACTAGATGACTTGCTGATAGCTCCACATATCTCCTCCTTTTTCAAAACATCTTCTTTTCCCACTTGTTCACCCCGAGCACCCCTGCAGCCTTTCCCCCATCCCTCCGCCTCCCTTCGAAGCCGTAATGGTGCATTCCTTTGTGCCTCTGAGTGACTCCCACCCAGGGTGGCTGCTGATGGTCAGGGCTTTTCCTTCTAATTACTGCCAGGACAAACATAGCTCCCCTCATCCTCCCTGATCCTCCAGGCTGTGGGTGCAGAAGAGCCAAGAATGCTGAACTGAAACTGAGATATGATCTTGTCTCTGTGCTGCGATAAAAGCAAAAACTTTAGAAACATACACATCGGTCAATGCAAAAGTGCCGATTAGTTGATGCACCAAATTTTCTAATCTGCAAAGTAAAAACATCTGTTTTCTTTTCTCTTTTTCACTACAATAGATTTCCTACTGCCCTCTCCATGGTGATCCTTCAGTTCTTCTCACACATTGTGCCAGCATAGTTTTCTTTCTGTGACTTTATTTAAATAGACTACCTGAACAGATTTACCTTCTCCATCATATCCGCACTTCCAGTCCTTGTTCTGATCTCCTCATGTCAAACATGACATTTATTATATTTAAACTAAACTGGTCTTTAAAAAAGTGCAGTAAAATGTCTCATTGACTAAAATATTAAAATTTTTCTTCCTGAAATACCGCTTATGTTTTCACGCTCACACACAGTTTGTCGATTTTTCTTTTAAAATCAGGTGGAAAAACAGCACGTTTCAAGAGAAATAACCTAAATTACTATCTTTGTTTTCCATATCATAACTCCTTCATTACATGATTTGCTCAGATATAATTTGTATTGTATTTATAAGTATGCACTGTATATTCACTGATAGTCACTTAAACTTGTAAGTATATCGGAAACAAATATTACTTCAGTAACCTGTTTCTTATGCATAAAAACTTATTTTTTTATATTATTACATTAAAATATATTAAGTTTAAAAGCTCAAAACAGACTTTAAGAATGTTTTTGTTGCATGAATGATTATTTCATTTAATTAAATTGTTAATTTTGCTACTGTTACTTTAATGATTTAAATTTATATATTGTTCTTGAGTTTAAATTATTACTATTAATTAGAGTTCAAATATATATTAATAAAAAATAAAATTATGTTATGTATAAAATGTGATATTCAAACACATACAATTTTGACAATTTTATATTATTTTTATCATTTATAATATTTTGCTTGTCTGCATATGGATTGGCTTCTTTTTTTTTTTTACCTTGTATTTATCTTAATTTTATCTTAAATTGATTTTGTGAGGTTTTTTTATTTTAATTTTTTTTTCTGTTATTATTGATTCCCAAACCAACAGACTGATCAACCAACAAATTGTTTAAGGTCCAATATTTGTTCCAGGTGGATTTTTCTTTCTTTTTATTCATTTCATTTCATTCTCTCTTCCCTGCGCTGCCACCTTATCATGGTGGAGGAGTTTGCACGTCCTGATGATCGTAGTGGCTATGCTGTCGGAGGCTTAATGCCCCTGGTAGGGTTACCCATGGCAAACAGGTGTCTAGAGGAGGGACCAGACTAACCATGGACCCAAGTTTCTCTTGCCCGGACGTGGGTCTCCAAGGCCCCCCGTCTTGAACCAGGCCTGGAGGTGGGGCACAGAGGCGAGCGCTTGGTGACCGGAGCCCGAAAGGGTGACATGGGCCCCCCTTCCTGTGGGCTCACCACCAGCAGGAGGGACCATAGGCGTCGGGTGTAGAGTGAGCTGGGCAGCAGCCAAAGGCGGAGACCTTGGTGGTCTGATCTTTGGCTGCATAAGGTAGCTCTAGGGACGTGGAATGTTACTTCTCTGGCGGGAAAGGAACGTGAGCTGGTGCACAGTTCTGACTAGATATAGTTGGACTCACCTCAACACATAGCTTTGGCTCTGAAACCACTGTCCTCAAGAGGGGCTGGACCCTCTTCCATTCTGGAGTTGCTCCTGGTGAGAGGTGCTGAGCAGATGTGAGCATGCTCATTGCCCCCCGACTTGACAACTGTACATTGGGGTTTACCCCTGTGGATGAAAGGGTAGCCTCCCTCCGCCTACATTGGACTTCTGTGCTCGTCACAGATTGTCCATAATGACCACCTTGTTTAGGCATAAGAGTGTCCACATGTGCACTTGGCACCAGGACACTCTAGGCTGCTGTTTGATGATCGACTTTGTAGTTGTATTGTCCGACTTTCGGCTGCGTGTCTTGGACACTCAGGTGAAAAGAAGGGCGGGGAAGTCAACTGATCACCATCTGGTGGAGAATGGCAGGGGACATTGAGTCTGAATGGGCCATGTTCCATGCCTCTATTGTTGAGGCAGCCAGCCGGAGCTGTGGCTGCAAGGTCGTTGGTGCCTGTCGTGGCAGTAACCCCGGAACTGGTTGCTAGACACCAGCAGTAAGGGATGACGTCAAGCTGAAGAAGGAGTCTTATCGGGCCTTTTTAGCCTGTGGGACTCCAAAAGCAGCTGATGGGTATCGGCGGACTAAGCGGAACGTTGCTTCAGCAGTCGCTAAGGCAAAAACTCGGGCATGGGAGGAGTTTGGAGAGGCCATGGAGAATGACTTCCGGACGGCTTCGAGAAGATTCTGATCCACCATTCGGTGGCTCAGGAGGTCTGTCTTTGCTGACACATCTCTGTAGCATTGGGTGTACATCAAGGACAGTTTCCCACAATTGGCAGACTGGGGTTGTGGCCCCCCTCTTCAAACAGGGGGACCAGAGTGTGTGCTACGACTGTGTGCGACGACTTTCATCCCGGTTGTGGAACAGTGGACCAGCTCTACACCTCTTCAAGGTCTTGAAGGGGGCATGGGAGTTTGCTCAACCAGTATACTTGTGCTTTGTGGACTTGGAGAAGGTGTTCGACCATGCCCCCCAGGGACTCCTGTGGGGGGTCCTCTGGGAGTATGGAGTGCTGGACCCCCTTGTACGAGCTGTTCGGTCCCTGTACGATCAGTGTCAAAGCTTGGTTCGCATTCTGGCAGTGAATCAGAATCATTTCCGGTGAGGGTTAGACTCTGCGAAGGCTGCCCTCTATCACGATACTATTCATAACTTTTATGGACAGAATTTTTAGGCGTAGCCAAGGCATTATTGAGGATCCGGTTTGGTAGCCTCAGGATTGGGTCTCTGCTATTTGCGAATGATGTGGTTCTGTTGGCTTCATTGGGCCGTGATCTTCAGCTCTTGCTGGAGCAATTCACCGCCGAGTGCGAAGCAGCTAGGATGAGAATCAACACCTCCAAATCCTAGACCATGGTCCTCAGCCGGAAAAGGGTGGAGTGCTTTCTCCCTAGGTGGAGGAGTTCACGTATCTCGGGGTCTTGTTCACTAGTGAGGGAAGGAGAGATCGACAGGTGGATTGGTGCGGTGTCTGCAGTGATGCTGACTCTGCATTGGTCTGTCGTTGTGAAGAAGAAGCTGAGCCAAAAGCCAAAGTTCCCGATTTACCGTTTGATCTACGTTTCCACCCTCACCTATGGTCACGAGCTGTGGGCAGTGACTGAAAGAAAAACATTGTGAATACAAGTGGCCGAAATTAATTAAATGAATTTTCCAGTAAAGGAAATTTAATCTCTAATTGAGCTCATCTCTGATTTTAATCAGAGAATTTAAATTTAACACATTTCCAAAGAAGAATAAATAGAAATTTAACAATTAATTACAACAGAAAGCACTTTTTTGATCATTTATTTTCTGTGATTTCCACTAAGTGATGAAGCAGAGGTTTTGGTCCAAAACATCTTGATAACGGATGTGTTGACCTGCAGCGTACCTTCCCAGCAGAGACACTTGTACTGGTTTACACCATCTAAGCATGTAGCTCCATGCAGGCAGGGGTCCGATGCACATTCAGGAATATCCTCCCACTAAGTGTTCGCCTTCGAAGCTGGTCCCCTCACAGTCACACTCATATCCAAGAAAAAACACAGACAGACAAGTCACACTTACACTGTTCCTTAAAAATAAAACAGTGGGTAAGTTGCTTACAAAAACAACATGTGAAAATTGGTCATTGCTGGTCAGATAAATGGCATTAAGGCAGTGACATCCAGTACAGATACATTCAGATTAAACTGGAAATGCAGTAAGCAAAGAGACAAGGTTTTCTGTGTGAGCCTGACTGAGCGTACAGCCTGAGTTCAGATTGACCAGAGTTTAAAAGATTAATAGACAATTTAAAGAGCTGAAAATAAAAACCCCACAGTGAGGTTTTTGCCATTCTTTCTCCGAACTCTTCCCATCAGCGTTACTATTGCCCCAGGTATTCAGAGCACCTCCAGGCATCTAATGACTCATCACAATGACTGACAGTAAGGGGATTAATTCTTATCCCTGTTCAACTTTACTGTCATGCAGACACAGCCTACTACTGGACAACACATCACCCTCACAGGCTCAGCCTGCAGCTCAGTTCCTCAGCTGTCTTTATGTTGTGTGGGAGCAATGAAATAAATAAAACAAGATTATATTATTTAGTTTCTACTTTAAACCTGATGCAGCCTGTGTTGTGTCACATTTAAACCAGTCCTGCTATCACAACAAGTCAACATTCAATAGAGCTTCAATGTTTGTGAAGATCAGACCTGAACTGACCCACAGGAGGAACAGGACATTTCCCACTGACCAGGGGCCTTATTTGTCAAGCTTGCATAGGAACAAAAGCCTGCGTACGCCAAATATAGTCAACATGCGACTTATTAAAGAAACCAAACTTGATGGGAAGATGTTCCTACCTTCACAGCACACCATACGCACATAATCTAGAAAAACGGGAAACGACACCAGAATAAAATCAAGGAAATGCTGTGAAATGTGAGACACTTGTGCATAATCCAGTATTAACTTTCACACCACATGTTAGATATTAAAGCTGTTTGCTGAAACGAATAAAGAACCCCATTGGATATTGATTCTCTTAAGAGCACAAGCTTGGGGGGAAGAACAATAGGAATTTCAAGAAAAAGGGAGATGTTGTTAATAAGAACCACAACCTCAACCACTCTGTCATTGTCAAACAAAACTTCAATGTTATAAAACCCATCCAGCTAAATAAGGTGGACAGTTTGCAGTCAGTATGAAAAGTAAGCTTTGTTCATTCATTCCAGCAGAGCGAATGCAGACTGGAGCCTGGAGGTCTAGAAGTGATGGCTGGAGGTCTAGAAGTGATGCAACGTTAATGAAACACACAAGGGGTGGATTTCTTTTTATTTATTTATTCTTACACAATGTTTTTTTTAAAATTGTTGTCCCAATTTCTGTCCAGACTGTCTTTATTTCCTGCAACTCCTTGTCCACCTGGTTAATAGCCACCCGAGCACCCAGCAACTAGAAAGAGATATTATTTAACGCTAAATAAACTGCTACCAATCTCAGCTATATCTACACATTTTTATTTTATCAATTTAAACAAATGACTAAATTATAATCAGTATTATCATTTAGCAGACACTTTTTTCCAAAAGAGATTTCCCCTGTGGGATTCGTACTTCGGCCTCCTAAATGGCAGGCTATTGCTCTACTGACTGAGATATCGAGCTGCACGTTCCGATGCCTTTAGCATGTCTTGTGTTCTGACACTGCGATGACAGCAAATGCCACCTGCTGCCACTATTCTGCCTTTCTGACTCAAGTAATGCCCATGCCGTGCCCACCAACTAGACATTTTTATGTTTCTTAATGTGGTCCATCAGGATCTCTGTCTCACATCCCAAACAATTTCACTTTTTCACTTGTTTTCCCTCCTGAGGCATCATGAAAATTATGTGATAAATATGTATTACAGGCATCCATCTGACCATTTATAGCAGCTATGTGGGCGTGGGAAGGCGTTCCCTCAACTTTAGAGTTGATTCTAATTCATTAACAGAAACAGGTGTAGGACGTGCGAGGACACTCTTTAATAAATCTGAAAGTAGAAGTGCGCAGCATTTCCTTTTTGCGCTGCAAACGGGTATAAAGAAGGTTCTATATTGGATTTCCTGGTAGATAAAATATAATATTGTGCTGTGTAATACTGACAGGTGGATATTTAGATAGTTTGGCTGCTCGGTCTGTACATAGGCCCACATCGTCCAGGTTAAATGCTAATGAGGGAAGATTTTAACAGATTTTTTATGCTTGTTTGTGAAATGCTGATGACTGAGAGTTTAGATAGCGCCATATGCATGTGTGTTTGTATTTCTCTTTACATGGTAAAGACATATTTTACCGCATATAGTGCATATACTATTTTACTGACATATTTAATGGGTCCTGCTGGACCAACCAACAGAGCAACCTACCTATGAAGGTAGGTTGCTGCTAAGCGACAACCTCTGGCAGTAAAATGTGAAGCCTAATCGGAAGTGCAAAAACTGCACTTCACCCCTCATCCGCTGGGGCTAGCTCCAAAACAGAGTCAATCCCCATAGACTCCCTTGTTAAAAAGACCGACTTCACAGCAGAAATAAACATGTTTAAAGCCAGGTACAAAAAGTCTTTCTAGGATTAATAGGTCAAGTTTACCTTCATGAAAACTGTGAGGGAGGTGATTTTTTTCTAACTCATCTGTTTAGATGTTGTTTCATTTTAAAATTCAGCATAATTAGGGTCATGCCCTTTTGATTGACAGGTATCCAACATCAGCGTCAAGAAGGGAGTGCAGCACAACTGCGTTTTTTTGCCTGCTAACAGCGCAACTTAGCTTTAGCCCACCTACCTCCGTTAGCTGGTTAGCTACCGTTAGCTCCGGGTTAGTTCAGTTAGCTCTTAGCTACAGGCAGCTCGGAGTTTGATGGGTGTCAATCATCCACCCCCAACTTCAGAGTCCCCCTCTCAGCTCCACTTTTGGATTTTCCGGGAATGATGACACGCGTGATGCTGCCAAGATGGGGACGGTGGGAACCATCCAGTGAGCTTCAATTCAGCTCTTCAGAAACCTACGGGTGACGTCACGGAGGCTCCGTGGATCTTTTATACACGATCATTGGTGCTGCATGATAAAGTTTGGAAACCCCTCTTAAAGTTGGACACGTGTCTAAATTGAGATGACTTTTTTATTTTCTATGTTACATTAATCACATCAGGTGATGGTGCTGTTGACCACCTCAGACTTTTCTTTAGCAGAAAACATTGGTGTTGGTGCATTACATGTGTCACAGTATACTAGCACCTAAATGATTTGCTGACAAAATGATGCAATCATATCATTTATCTCAACATTATACCATTATTTATAAAGGAGTCCTGTTTAACTGCTGTATTGTACCTTTTGATGAGGGTAGAGAAGAGAAAAACACTCAATTAGGGGTTTTGGAGTTTCATGTGAATGTGAATGTTTGTCTAGAACAATAAGCTTTGTTTGCAAGCTTCTGGTTTTCAATCTAAAAATGTTAATTTGACTGTGGTGGACTTTACAAAGTTTATTTAATTTAATTTAACTAGCAGACACAGACATGATTTTTTGATGTTTTGGACTATTTCTGATGCCTTTAATGAGACAGATCTCAAGAGACACTTTGTAATACATCTGACTAATTTTCATGTAAAAGGCAACTCGGTGTGCTTTACATTAAACATTAAAAACATTACAAGAATGTGTAAAAGAAGCATTAAATATAGGAGAGTTGCAGAGAAATTATAAGTAAAAACAAAAAACAAAAAGATCTTGTTTGGTTTTCTACAAAGACTTTCAGTCTTTATACACCATCTCATTATGATTTTCTCTAGGTGGAACTACTGAAGACGTCCCAGATGTGACGCAAGAGTCAACTGAGCAGTTACAGACACCTCCTTCTTTCAGAGAGAAACTTTTAAGATGTTATTTCTTTTTTTTTTTTAAGATTTCAGACAGCACCTGACAGATTTCATACAGTAGCAGTAACAATATCTTTTTTTTTTTTCACTTATCCTGTCCAGCATTGTAGAAAACAGAATAATGGTCTGGCTGCTGTGTTATGCGGAACAAATTTGCTCTGCCAAGATGAGCTTTATCGATATAAGGCTCCTCTTGGTAATTTTTTTTATTTCTTTACTTGTTTAAATATATTGTTTTAACTGATTCACCTGACCGGAGGGGACAGAAGAAAAAAATGCTTCACACTGCATTCATACCTGGGATGTGATGGCAGTGAGTGTCAAACCAAGTTCAGAAGTGGTCTGGCTCGTCCAGCTGTGCTCCAGACGTCCGTGTAATCTCATTACCTGGTGTAAAATAATAATAATAATAATAATAATATTAATAATAATAATAATAATAATAATAATAATAATAATAATAATAATAATA
>JBAMHW010000012.1:31055454-31077103 GCA_037177495.1 Rhadinocentrus ornatus | reverse complement strand
TATAGTTGTATGCAAAAGCTTGGCATCCTTAATAAACTTACTGTTTATCACTTCCTGAGCTTATTTCATACCCTATGGAAAGAGGAACATTTCAGTAGTGAAATATTGTTTTATCGCTCCAGCAGAAACATCTTTATGGGCATTTAAAAATAAATAAATACACATTTGCATAAATTTGGGCACCCTTTTAATTGCATTCATTTCAAGTGGCAACAGAATTTTTCTTTGATTAGCTTATTAGATCTTCAGTTACAAAGACAGGCGGAACCAATTATCTATATAAATTTATATGATAATATATGTGATAATTCACAAGTGTGAAATAGGGATTTACTTGTGATTCGCTACACAGTTGATTTGATGTCTTTTACATCAATGTGTACAAATTGATTACAATCAGTTCTCTTTTCAACATTAAAAACCAAAACTCCGTTTAAAGATTTTAAAGGAACTTGCACAAAATATGAACTTTGAAAAAGAACTAGTTGGTACTATAAAGTCCTTCATCTCACAAAAGTAAAAAAGAGACATTACTAGTACTGCAATGCAAACTTATAAAAAGATCAATAATTGACCCAAGGGCAGCTGTTCTGTGTGGCTCTATCTAACAGAGAGTTACCTACCAAACCCTACAACCCCAGTACCCGGGTTGGATCTTTTGAAACTTCAGTTGCTTTATTTGGGAGACTTTGAGGACAGATGGTGCCAAATGGCCATTTTGGGGACCTGGTCTGAACTTCATTTTTTTTTTTGCTGTACCTTTATGGTATCAGTTGGCCTTTGCATAGATAATGTTCACATCTTGCTCTATGATCTGATAGAGATTTTGAGCTACAGCTGCATCTTTCCAAAGAGCTATTCAAATCCATCCTTAAGGTTTATGGAATTTTCAGGCAAGCCTGAAATGTGTGCTATGTGCCATCTTCATTTACTCTTTACCAGTAGCTCATATCCTGATATTTACACATTTGAACAAATCTCACAGTTGTTATGAGTCCAACAGTATTCAAATAGACCTTGTGGCTACAGCGATACACTCATTTGATCATGATATAACATTTTCAAACAGGGGCCTTTAGAAAATAAAAAGCACAGGGCTCAGTGGGTTAAAATAGTCTTTTTCTGAGATTGTTTTGGTCAGAACGAGCAGAAAATGAAGATGATTTTCTGTTTCTGTTATTTTTAATATGGATATTAAAGGACAGAGTGTTAAAAAGAATCCACACAAGCTGTATCTTCCTTGTATTAACTAACTACCTTAATAGCATAGATTTCTGCTCATTTAGCACTTATTTTCATCCCTCAACATTGCCATTAATTTCTGCACTGGATGACTTTTGCCACAGTTTGACTGAATGATGAAGATTGTTATGAGGAGATTTTTCTGTCAGCGCTCGAACATGTCAACCCCGGGCCACTAGGAAATATTATTGCATATAGTGTATTGACATTGTGCTTTACAAATAAACTTCATTATAGTCTCCCTGGCTTGTAGAAAGGAGTGCATCATGCACCCTCACACTGTCCCCCACCTCATCCTCTACCCATCTGCCCCTCGCTCGCTATGACTGGATGCCTGGCTGGCAAGTGACAAGGCTGACAGACGAGGCCTGTTCCTGGGTTAGTATCATGTCGGTGGGGAGCGAAGCCTCCCGGCGGTGTCAGCCATCATGGTGCCAGCTCCAGGTCTAATGAGGGAGACTGCCGCCTCGGCATTCCCTCCCCAGTGTCAGGAATCGGCCGACAAATCAGCAGTGCATCACGGGCCCAGCACAAATGATATGTTGACAAATGCAGATATTTCACTTTTAATTGACACTAAGAGACGGAGATGATCCGGCTGCCAGGGCTTCTGAGGAGATGAGGACAAGACAAGATGGGAGAGAGAGAACAGAAGAGGGGGTTGGGAACAGTGATACAGAAAAGAAGATGTTGGAATAGGCCTTGGAAGATGTTTAATATTTGCGCAAGGTGTCATTTTTTTCTGTGTGTAATGGTTGAAGAGGAGAGTTATGGGGGGGTGAGATTAGAGGTGTGTGTTTCTGAG
Source organism: Rhadinocentrus ornatus (assembly GCA_037177495.1). Taxonomy (NCBI): domain Eukaryota; kingdom Metazoa; phylum Chordata; class Actinopteri; order Atheriniformes; family Melanotaeniidae; genus Rhadinocentrus; species Rhadinocentrus ornatus. Next base: position 31,075,056 of record JBAMHW010000012.1, on the reverse strand, counting down.
ACTTGTCAGTCCTGACAGCAGTTGTATTTTACGGCAGCCTCACAGCCGACTGACTCCTCTAAACCCTGTCAACGTTGCCTATTCATTTAGCCAGGTGGGCTCTCTTTGCAAAGTGCCTGACAAAGACTGAATTAAAGCTCATGTTTCTTGCTTCTTTGCTTTTTTGCTCTCAGCATCTTCCTGGTGATTCATTTTGGAGGCCATTATGCCCTGCCTTTAACAAGTGCTGCCACAAGTTAAGCATGATGAGGAGCAACAGGCCTTGTTTTACTGTTGGTTTGTAAGAAATAATAACAATAAAAAAGTCACAATTAAAGAGTATTTTCATTCTTTGTGACTGTTAGTGACAAAACGGATATTTCACCTTCAAACCATTCAATGAGGCAGCACATAAGGGCATGCATTAAAGAAACTGGGGCCTCATTTATCAAACTGTGCGTAGCAAAGCAAACTACATGTGGCGTTTATAGCGCAAAAAGTAATGCTGCACACTTCAACTTTCAGATTTATAACAGAGTGCGCACTCACATCCCACGCCTGTTTCCCTTAATAAATCAGAATCAACTTCAAAGCGGGCGCACATGAGGGAACATCTTCCCATGCCCACATGGTGGCTATAAAATGGTCAGGTCACATTCATCACATCATCCCGGAAGGGAAAAAAAGGGAAGAAGCCAAATTTTTCGGGGTGTGAGACAAAGATCCTGATGGACCATGTTGGAAAACGTAAAAATGTTAACTTGGTTGGCATAGCGTGGGCATTACTTGTGTCAGAAAGACAGAATAGTGGCAGCAGGTGGCAGATGCTGTCATCGCAGTGTCGGAAGGAAAGAAACCAGAGGCATCGGATTTTTCTGCTAAATGACAGTAATGATGCCGGTAATGTAGTCTTTTATATTAATGTATAAAATAAACATTTAAAGATACATCTGAGATTGGTTGCAGTTTATTAAGTGTCAAATAATATTTCTTTATAGTTCCTGGGTGTTCCAGGTGGGTTGGCAGTGCCTCAGGAGAGGTTGAGACTAGAGACTCCACGCAGCACCGCAGCAGCTATTAACAATGTGGCCAAGGAGTTGCGGGAAATGGAGACTATCTTCACAGAAATAATCCACCTCTTGTGTGTTTCATAAGCATTGCATCACTTCTAGACCTCCAGTCTGTCCCACTCTGCTGGATCTCAGAATAAATGACCAAAGCTTACTGTAGTGGCTGTGTGGAGTCAAGGGGGAAAGGAGAGGACTGGAAGCCGGTGCGGTGGACCTACGGGAGAAGCTGTTGCAGTGAACTGGAGCTGGAGTATTGGCATCGTGGTGGGTTGGTGCTGTTCGCAACTTATAGTGCTGCCAGCAGTGAAGACAGCTGAGTAGGGGAGCTGCGTCGTGCTTTCTTGGAGGGGAGGCTGGGTGCCTCCTTTAAGCAGCGATAGGGACTGGGGATTAGTGAGTGCCTTGCCTGCTGGTCTAAGCTCCCTGTGGTATCCTGGTAAATGACTCTGCCTGAGACGCTGCCCAGCCCGCAGCTGATGGGTACCGCTTCCCTTGGTTCGACCTGACCTGACATGTTTGTCACGCCTTCCTGTCCTGTGGGGGATTCCAGTATCTAGACCCCACGGGGGGGTCTTGTCATCAGATCGGGGAGGATAAGGTTAAATTATTTTAATTATACTCTTATTTTTATGTTTGTTAGTCTGTTGGATATCCGGATGATATACTTTGATTCTTTTAAGATTTATTAATCAACATTGTCTGTTACGCTGATTAATTAAAGAGGCAGCTAAATGGGATGGGCAGCGCTTTACTTCCCCCTAGTGACCAGAGTGTTGTTTTACTGATTGCCTGCGGTTGTAGAGGCTCTTTTTGGGGGGGTGTGAGAGTGAATCCTTCAGTGTGCAGTGTACCCACTGCTGGGTAGAAAGCTCTGTGTGCTGTGCCTCTTTTAGGGTGTGTAACCTGTTTTGTTTGTTTGCAGTGTTGGTGTATGGGATGGCAAAGGAGCTGCCTAGCCCGCTGAAGTGCCCTTTCTGCACAGATGTCTTAAATCATACATTGCCTTCATTAATTATAAATAAACTTTTGTATTTCAGTATTTTCAGGCGGTTTGTGGTGGGTACACTTTTGCCTCTGAAACCGGACGGACGGAAAGGTGGTGGCAGCTAAAACATTAAATAACCGAAAAATTATTACACTTACTTTCTGCATTTCTTTTACTGACTGGTAAATGTTGGCAGCAGACTGTCCACCTCATAATTTCCTTGATTTTATTCTGTACCGTTGGTGTCGCAGTTTCCCGTTTTCCCAGATTCTGTACGTCACCCCGGTCAGAGTTTGTGTTGGGGTAGGAACATTCTCCCGACAAGTTTGGTTTTTATAAATACCAGAAGTTAACTATATTTGGCGTATGCCGGTTTTTGTTCCAGAAATGAGCAGATCACCACGATTTTAGCCTGTAGCTTTTTTTATTCGCACATGGCATTACATGAACACACAGCGACTCCGGAAGTCATGCCACTTCAGAACAAACTCCCACTAACAGGGTAAACCAGGTAGCCCTGTGGATTATTCTGCCACCTGACGGGCTATGCATCAGCTACCTAACCTAAACAGTTGAAAGTCAATAGCATAGTCACTGAAATAAGAGGGCCTCTGACAGGCCCACGCGAGGCGGGGCCCCTGCTGGCGAGGCCCTTCTGGTGGGTCGGGTTCAGGCAGGTCCCCCGGCCGGGTTCTCCGGTGGCCCGCTCAACAAACTCCTGTCCACTTCCATTGGGCCCAGCTAAGGCGGCTGGCGTGCCAACGTAATCCGTCAGCCTGGCAGAAAGTAGCTGGTCCCAACTGTTCGAGGATGCATTGTGGTGCCGACCAGAACAACAGCAGCTTGTGGGATTGGTTGGGACGACATACTCTAACCCAGTCCGAGGCGGCGAACTCGGGATGTCTCACTCGGTAGCGCTGTAATTTGACCAGTAGCAAGCATGGGGAAACTCTGCAAAGCAGCTTACTTCACCATGGAGGAGTAAACAGTTATTCCTTGGAAAATAGAAATATGAAGAATTCAAACACACTATCCAGGCCAGAAGCAACATAGTTGCTGTAGCAAAAGCCAGGAATTAGAACTTGTAGAAAATTCCATACTCTGTTGATGCATAAATTTGGGAGATTATACAATAAAAATTCATTGGACAATCTAAATGGACAACACTCTGATCACTTAATTTCACTTTATGTGGGCACAGACTTTTGGGACTGAGCTTTCTTATTTTCTTTCCTTTCCTTTATGTTATCCATTCAGTTCATCTGAGGCTCTTTGTGAGTTTGCTTTGTGTTGGAATATTTATTCCTCACCATGACAACATGAGATAAAAATAAATAAATAAATAAATAAATAAATAAATAAATAAGTTAAAATGCTAAATTAGTAAGTATTAACCCTTTAATGGTCTTACTGAGATAAAAGCAATGGCAAACACTAAAGGGCAAAAATTAAAGGGCACATTTATATCTGCGGTAATACAAAATTACATACATAAATAAGCAGATCCCTTTTCAACAAAGCCCAATCAGAGACCCAATATAAAAGTTTCTTGTTTTTTTAAAAAAAAGAAAAGAAAGAAAGAAAGAAAAATAGAAATTGGTGCGGTATTGTTTTAAAGATATTTATGTTAAATGTGTGTCATGTTGAAACTGATTCATCCAGAACAACGATCTTTAAAATCCATGTTTATTAAGCACAACAAAACCTCCAGTAAAAAGTTCAGACTTTATCATGAATTCAGCCTCTGGCCACTTCAGCAGTTAGAAAAGTAAACACGTTCTTTTTTCTGAATATCCACACAACATTAGAGGCACTTTGAAATGAGCAACAAATATTTCTTTCTCTTGTTTTCCAAGAAAACCACTACATCTGTAAAAGAAAAAAAATGCTTTATTGAGCTTCATCCTGTTTCTTCTACTTGGACTTGAATGCAGTTTGCAGTCTTGACCAGTAGAGGGCAGCCATGAGCTGCTTCTCCCGCTGTACCTTTATGAGCAGGTCGAGAACATTCACATTTCAACATGTTTATTTCACATTCTTGGGGTTTCTTCATCAGATCAGCTTAACTAACGAACCCTCCTGGCTCTCACCGCTCTCTCATGAATAACGCTGCAGCTCATCGTGGTGCATATATGTTGGTAACACAAGAGTGCTTTCTAAAATGCAATACACACTCAGTCACACTGACACACACACAAACCCACACACAGCATGGGTGAAAGTGGTGGGTCACAACAGAAACATCATTAGATTTCCAGCTGTCAGACGGTCTGCTGGATCCTAAATTGGAAGAATGGACGCGAGGGAAACGATGCAGCCTAATAATGACTCTGTTGCAGATTGTTTTGTGTTAAAGAAAAAGCAACTTTTCCCACCTTTGAGTGTCTGCTGAAAGTTAAGACAAACAAATTTATCTCAGGAATAAAAGAGAAGAGAAGTCTAGTCTGCGCTGAAGCTCTTGACTCGAGGGGTCGCGCCTGTTTTCTGATGGAAGGAAGTGTTTAAGAGAAGTTTCACACGGCGAAAGATCGTATTTACTCTGCTGATGAATTTGTGGTTAATTGTGAGTGTTAGTGTGTATGACTATGTGGGGGGAATGTTAATGTGCACCCTTGGGTAGGGTTGATAGAGATGGAGAGGTCCCTCATTAAAGTAATTAGACCTGCAGGAGAGGATCCCCCGGCCCACAAATAGATATGCACACCACATCCACACACACACACACACACACACACACACACACACACAGCTGTGAGGATCTTCCATACCCAAGACATTCACACATGTATGTTCAGCACATGTAGACTCCAAGTCATACATTTCTTCTGACTTACAACTTGATCCATTTCTAACTTTAAGGATGATCCTGCTACAGAAGAAAAAGAAGTCGTCTGGGTGCCGCGTCGATGTAGAAAGATAATTTGGGTTTTACTTGGATGTTCCCAGATAGTGTTAGATAATTTACTTCATACATGGCTGAAACATTATGACAAAAGATAACTTAATAAATAGTAATGACAATTATATTAACAAGGCTCATTGATCACAATAAATTGTAGACAACAAAAACTACAAATTCACTGATCATCAGTACATTCAAAACACAATTACAGACGCACTATTTATAGAAGAAAAAAATTAAACGTCTTAAAGCTTTAAAAGTTTTTTTTTCTATCGTTGTAACTATCCAAACTTGTGTGCCGATAGCTTTATTCAATGCTTCATTCACCTCATCAGGGTGCTTTTCTTAGACATCATAAAGTTTTCCCACTTATTGTCAGGTTTCCTCCCTATAATGTCCCAGGCCACAATAGTTCCGGTTCGTCCATGCAGATTTTCTATTGAGCAGTCTGAGTTACATTTTTAGAGTAAATTAATATGACTTTCGAAGCAAGAGTCAACACAGCTCTTGAGTCTTTAATGTAAACATCTGCCACCAGATGCATCACACCGTGTGCAGGTTTATGACTCATATGGTGTGGAAACACAAAGTTTGCTTTTCACCACATTTCTGCAGCAGTGTATATGCATGCATTGTAAATCTGTATACATGTGCACACACATGATTTCCATTTCCACTGAGGCATGAAAGGATGCTGACACTCTCTGGATTAATGATTTACATATGAAAGCTTTATTAATTTACAACTAAATATGCATGATTATAAAAACAAGGGCGAGCAAGAAGTTTAATTAAATGTGAAACTGAGACACATCAGTGAAATCCTTAAAGTTTCATTCAGTGCTCTCAGTTCTCTTACACAAGTGCTGAATGGAAAAATGACAAAAGCAACTCCAAAGTCAAAGCACAGGATGTTGTTAAAGCAAAAAAAGAGAAAAGCCAAATTTAAAACTTAGTACACGTGCATCAGGTCATCAGCTCTACCTGAAATAATTACAACCTAATTGGACTTATGATGGGTGCAGAGCAAATCTAGAGGCACCCAAGCCTAAGAATAAAATGAGTGGAAACGATCGTCTAGGTTGACCTTAATGTGTACAGTATGTGGTCTCAATATGCTGAGGTACATACAGTTTCTAGTTCAGAGGATCATTAAGAGACATATTAACAGAAGGTAACGGTAAACTCACCATGATTGTTAGAGTTATCTGTAATGAATGAGAAGTGCCATTTATCTGGATGAGAGCTAATAAGGAGTCTTTGCAGATCTGCCATCTAGTTCCACTTTATACAATCATTTATTAATATATGAATTTAGATTATCATGGAAGTAAAAATACATGTTTTGAATTAAGACTTAATTTATAGATGTGTTTCTTCTACCTCAAGGTGCTGGAAAAACTCAGCAATGTCACAGAGCAGAAATTACGGCCAGTTGCTGGAAAGCATGATTAGTCATATTTACAATAAGTTATAGCCTATAATGATTGTACATTTGTGTAATGAGCAACACAGCTGAACATGTGATCGAATCTGGGGCTATCCTCCAAGATGAAAACCGCAGCCAGACTGGTGACCAGCTGGAAAAGGAAATGCCAAGCTGTTGTGGCTGTGTATGTATCTTCCACACAATACTGAGGTCGCTGACAGCGCAAAATGAAGTGTATCAATGGCCATTAAGTGTTGTTGGTGGTGCTTTTTTTTTTTTTTTGTCTTATTACTGTAGAAGAATTTAAAAATCCAATCGACCAAGAAAAGATCAAGAGTGAATTATAACAGGTGGTTATTGCAGAGGATATTGGAACATTTTGGGGACACTACCCACACGTTCTGCTACGCCCCGGGGTGAAACCAGGAATCCAAACGCAGATCCTACAGGTGGCATACAGAACAGACTTTATTTTCTGAATCGAGTTGGAGGCGAAGGTGTCCTGGTGGGTTCGGCAGGCAGGCAGGCCGCTAAGCAGGTGGACAGGTCGGCAGGCAAGCAGGCTGGCAGGCGGGTCACGCTGGTTAAGATAACAATCTGGCGATGAGTTGAGGGCTGCGCTGGTCTTAAATGCAGACTGCCTGATTGTGGGATGAGACGCAGGTGAAGAACCCGTTGTCCGGGAAACCAGCACGCCCACCGGTGCCACACACCAGAGCAGTACACTCCAGTACGAAGGAGTGCTGCCCGGGCCTTCCTCCTTATCCGACGGCAGCGGCGAATGTGTGACTGGACCGATGGCATAGTGTCTCTATGGAAATCGCATTTCTCGACTTTAACAAAAAGGCGATTCTCCAGAAGCCGCTGTCGCACTAGTCTGACGTGCCTAACATGTTCCGACTGGTTACTGGAGAAAATAAAGATGTCATCCAGATAGACAAAAACGAATCGATTCAGGAAATCCCGTAACACATCATTGATTAGGGCCTGGAAAACTGCAGGTGCATTACAAAGACCAAAAGGCATGACCTGGTATTAGAAGTGCCCTAGGGGTGTTTTAAACACTCTTTTCCCTTCATCTTTCTTCTTTATCTTGACCAGATGATACGCGTTGCGAAGGTCCAACTTGGTGAAGGCTGTAGAAGCCTGAAGAGTGTTAAATGCTGAATCCATAAGCGACAACGAGTACCTGTTCTTAACAGTGATCTTGTTCAACCCCCGGTAGTCAATATAGGGGTGGAGTGAGCCCCTTTTCTTGGTCACGAAAAAGAACCCAGCGCCAACAGGGGACGAAGAAGGTCTGATTAAGCCCGCAGCCAAGGATATATAATAATAATATATCTCTAATATATCTCTCCATAGCCTCGGTCTCTGGTCTGGATAGATTATATAGATGACTGGAGGGTAATGGAGCACCAGTAGGTCTATTGCACAGTCGTAGGGATGGTGAGGAGGAAGAGATAGAGCCTTTTCCTTACAAAAAACCTCCCTAAGGTCTTGATATTCAGGCGGTATGGCGGATAGGTCTCGAGGATCGGGGAGACTACTAGGGACAAATGTAGTAAAGAGTATGGCTAAGAGGAGACAGGAAGTATGGCAATCAGTACTCCAATTCATGATTCTCCCTGTCTTCCAGTCAATGTGAGGATTATGCCATGACAGCCAGGGATGTCCCTGAACTACTGGTGCATCAGGTGAGGTGACTATAAAAACCAGATTAACTCCTGATGTTTGCCTGACATCACAAGCTTGACTGGTGTAGATTGTTGAGTAATGGAATAAAGGAGTTTACCATCCAAGGCCCATGCACAGACACCTTCAAAACACAAAGCAGCAGATAGCAGTGTTCTTGTATGGGGGATTTCCTTAGAGGCGCCAGTGGTCTCAGTACTCCCGCTGCTACTGAGGACCCTGGTCTTTTGGCCGCACGGGACAGGTGGCGATCATATGTCCGGGTTTCCCGTAGTACAAGCAATCACCCGCCTGTCTCCTCCTCTGCTGCTCCTCGGCAGTGAGACGGGTTCTGCCCAACTGCATGGGTTCCTCTGGTGGAGTCGTGGCGCTGATAGATGACTGCACGGCCCCAAAGGTGGGGTTAGGATCTCCTCTCTCTCTGTCTCTCTCTCTCTCTCTCTCTTGTTCTGGCAGTCGATTGTCCATTCTTATGGCGAGGGACACCAATTCGTCTAGAGAACGGGGAGCATCTCTAGTGGCCAGCTTGTCTTTTATCCGACTGCTAAGCCCGTTGGCAAAGATCCCGCGGAGAGCCTCGTTGTTCCAGCCCGAATCTGCAGCCATCGTTCGAAAATCCACTGCATAATCCGCCACGCTGAGGTGCCTCTGACGGAGGTTAATGAGCTGTCCAACTGCATCACTGCCTCTCACTGGGTGATCAAACACTTTCTTCATCTCCTCAATGAACGCTGAATAAGCCATCTGACTGAAGTCGGTCATAAGCTGACTCCGCCCAAGATAACTCCTTTCCTTCTAGAAGTCCCACAATATAGGAAATCCTGGATCGGTTGCTGGCGTTTGTGACTGGTTACTGGTCAAATACCAGTGCACACTGCAGCAAGAAGCCCCTACACTTCCCTAGCTCCTCAGCGTAAAGTTTGGGATCTGAAATGTGAGTTTCTCTTACCGGAGCCGCGGGATCGGATCGAAACGAGGAAACTCCGGCGATGGGAGGGGGATACATGGGTGGTAGGTTTGGCCAGTTGGGTGAGGATGGACTAGTAATTCTAGTCCAGAGCCAGGAGCATTTGCTCATGTCGCGCCAAATGAGCGTTCTGACTGAAGAGGGTCTGCTGTAATCGGCCAGGGGCGTCTTCCGGGTTCGCGTCCGCTGGATTCATCATTGGCCGGATTGTTCTTTTACGCCCCGGGGTGAAACCAGGAAACCAAACGCAGATACTACAGGTGGCATACAGAACAGACCTTATTTTCTGAATCGAGTGGGAGGCGAAGTCGTCCAGGCCGGTAAGCAGGCGGACAGGTCGGCAGGCAAGCAGGCTGGCAAGCGGGTCACACTGATTGTGGGATGAGACGCAGGTGAAGAGCCTGTTGTCCGGGAAACCGGCACGCCCACCAGTTCCACACACCAGAGCAGGAACCACAACACGTTCAGACTGTGTGGTTCATTCCATCCAGGCATGATCCTTACAAGTTATACCTCATTGTAAAGGTGACTAATCAGGCTTTCAAATGATGTATAATACAACAGCAACTCATATTATTAAAGGGGAGAAATAATCAACTAAACAAAAATTTCCTTACTTTCTGTGCTAAGTATATTTTTATATTAACCAGTACTTTATATGGTATTAATACCTGAAAACATTATTCCTCAAATCAATAACAGCATAATGAAATATATTTTTTCCAGTCCAGCACGGACTCATTCAGCTACTTTTCAGCAGTGTCAGAAGCGCTACCTGGTACACACCTGCTGTGGCAGAGAAAGCAGTGGGCTTGGTTCATATGAAAAGATTCATACATATTGAAACCGCAGCAGGTCTGATCCTGCCTTCATTCATAATCCATATTCCTTAAGAGCCCCAAGAACAAAATACCTCTTAGTGCTCAGCTTTGGCATTCATTAAATTACATTCTCCCACTGTTGCCTTGTTCTGACCTGCAAAGGTAGAGAAGGGTTGAAGGTATAAAGCTGTGCTGCCCACATATGATGCCATTATACATGCAAGGCATAATATATTTAGTAGCAATGAGCTTTCCTTCTTTTTTATTGAACAGATAGATAAGGTCAACTGACAAAGCAGAAGGATCTGGCAGGTTGTGGATAGAGGCAATGCAGTTAGATTATTTCTGGCTCATACCCTCAACGTACAGAGCGTAGCTAATGTTGATGAAGGGAGATGCAGCTCTGTTACATGCTGTTACTGCATTTTATTACCAGCACACATGTGTTCGTTTATATTTCTACCCCCCTGAAAACACAACAGAAGCAAGAGTTCTACTTAAACTGGACTAAGGAAAGAGAAGCACTACCCTGTAAAAAAATAAATGTAAAAAAAAGGTGTCAGTAAAGTCACGGTGAAAAAACAGGAAAAATCCAAAAGAGAAATGATAGGAAAGATCTATATTAAAACTTTACTTTTACATGGAATATTGTGTTTTCATTAAAGGTGTCAAAATTGACGTGTCAACGCAGAGAGATTAATCTGGAATTCATGTGTTTATTTTTTAAAGCATTATTGCAAAAACATCAAAGTTACTATTCCACAGCAAAAAATCTGAATTTGGCCTTATCTCAGTGATAGAAGCTAATTTTGGTTGTGAAGGTGCTTTCGATTGTTTCTCAAGCCCTACATTTAGAGGATGGCTGCAGGATGACCCCTATGAAATATCACACAAAATTAACCACAAAGTCATCGTCACATATGATATTTTGGTTCACACTCTTCACAAGTTGGTGGCGATGATGCACCAAATCGCTGCATGCCCATAGTCAAGAAAAGAAAAAAAGGAAGAAGTCATTGCATCAACATAAAGTTAAATCTGCAAAACCTTTCAGACTAGATGTGAAGTTCTGGAATTAAAGATAGAACCATCCATAAAAACGCTGTCATTGCAAACAGAGCAGAGAGGAGTTTCAGTTTCACAACACACCTCTATGTCAACGTCAAGCATACATTGTTGTAATTTCAGGTTTATTACATAGCTTTCCACAGACCACAAGCTAGGTCTTTACATTTTGCAACCTAATTTATCGTGATTAATACACAGCTTTCCTGTGATTAATCCAAATAAAAATTTCATTCATTTAACAGCCCTTGTTTTTTGTTAGTGACGTAAGACATTAGCATGTACAATAACAATTAAATTACTGTCAGGGTGGCTGCTCTGATGGGTTTCCTACCCATTGATCAGGCTCATTGGATCCACCTGGAGTTCCCTGATTACTCCCTTGTCTCACCTGTGCCCAGCTCTTCTTAAACACTCTCCAGTCTCTGCCTCCCTGCCAGATGGTCAACTGCTCTTGTCTTGTTGAGAGCCAGCCTTGCTTTGTTTTCCACATTCCCTGTCTTCGACCCAGTTTACGCCACGGATTGCTCTTGTTTGACCCTCATCGGATTATCTTGGCCCAAGCCTACTCGGATATCGAACCCTGTTTGGAACAACCACAGATTCTGGCCTGCCCCGGATAGGTAGTCTCATTTCTGCCATTTTGTGTATAACCTCTGCCTGCCCTATTGACCACTGCTGACCACGCTGTTTCCTTCCCCATCCTGCCAGACTGGTCCTGTTTCACTGTACTACCACCAGTACAATAAACCATTTCTCTGCTATATCCTTCTCATGTGTGTAGTAGAATTATTGGGTCTTCAGGGAAAGATCATCACAATTACTTATAAATAGGGTAAAGGCCTGCGAAAATAGAAAAAATTGTCAGATGATTACTACTATTAATTGATTTAATTAAATTTTTATGGAAGGTTATTGAATTTAGTCCGTGAATAACGTTTTGAATTATAATTTATGATATATTTTACTGATCCTAGCTGGGAAAATTGTCCTCTGCCTTTACTCATCTCTAGTTATTACTAGGAGCGGTGGTCTGCTTGTCTTTCCCATTGCTTGGGAGCAGGTGGGGGTTAAGAGACCTGGGTTCTCCAGCCTCAAGTCCACCTCTTTAACTTCTAAGCAAGAAAGGTTTATTTGAATCATCTTTACTTAAAAAACGTCAAAGTGCTTTACATAAAACAGTAAAAGCATTACAGCAGGGTAAAGAAGAAAATTTTAAATGTACATCAAATAAAGAAACAAGATAAAACAAAGAATCAGAGACATTAATTAAAAATCAAAAAGCTGAGTAAGATCTTATGAAAACATCTGAAATAACTAAATCCAAATTGGTTTAAAGCAAGCAACAATTTAGATCAGTTAAAAAGTTACCGTGCAGAATTCATGCATAGGTGCATGAGAAAAGAAACGTTTTTAACCTGGATTTTAAAGTGTCTACATTTGGTGAAAGTCTAATCTCTCCTGGCAGTTTGCTCCATTTGTTTGCAGGATAACAGCTAAATGCTGCTTCGCCATGTTTAGTCTGGATTCTGGTCTGGACTAGTTGGCCAGAGTCTTTGGATCTAAGAGCTCTGCTAGGTTTATATTCCCTGAACATATCACAGATGTGTTCTGGGCCTTAATCATTCTGTGATTGGTAAACAATCAGAAGGGTTTTTAAAATCTATTCTGTGACTGACTGGAAGCCAGCATAAAGATTTCAAAACTGGTGTGATGTGTTCAGATCTCTTAGTCCTGGTTAAAACTCTAGCAGCAGCATCTTGATGAGCTGATGAATGACTGACATGACTGTTAAAAGACCATTACAGTGATCCAGCCTATTGGAGATGAATGCATGGATGAGTTTCTCCTGGTCTTTCTGGGAGACTAAACTTTTAATTGTGTTGATGTTTCAGAGCCGGTAAAATGCTGCCTTAGTGACAGCTTTGATGTGGGTGCTGAAAGTCAGATCTAAGTCAATCAACACTCCAAGGTCACAAACTTGTTGGATGATTTTAAGAGTCCGAGTCTCCAGGTGTTTACAATGCTGACCCTCTTCTTTTAGCTACCAAAATAATCTCTTTGTCTTCATTTAATTGTAAATAAAACCTTTCTTCTCTAGTTGTATATTTGCTCCAGACATGGACACAGTGAGTCGTCTGCTGTCAGAGACGCATAAAGTTGTGTATCGTCTGCATAACTGTGATAATTGATGTTCAAGTTCTGTACTATTAGACCCAATGGGAGCATTGATAAGTTGAACAGAATACCAACCACTGGTGAGGAATTTTGGTCATCATCCTGCAAGTAAGATGTTTCCGTCTTCCAACACACCTGATTCAGATAATTAGACACTGTGCAGAGCTTGACAGGCTGCTAGATCTATTTGATTTGATTCAGGTGTGTTGGAGCAGAGGAACATCTAAAGCAAGCAGGATTACGGCCCTCAAGGACCAGGGTTCCACACCACTCTAGACCAATGAATATGTTTACACTTAATTTACTACAAAATAAATTAAAGAGTTTACAGAAAAAAAGAGTATATTAACAGTTAAACTTTGATTTAGCGGCTTACCTATTTTCTTTTTTTCACAGTTACTGGTTTTTCATATAATTTTGCAATACACGTAAATTTAATCTGTTTCTGTAAGCTTACTGATATTTCCTCGTATTTCTGAAATTCAGGAAAAAATGTGAAATAATGCAGAAAACTGTAATATTACAGTTTTATTACAGTATGTAATTAAACTGCTTCACATTCCTTTTTGCAAACTGTACCTGCTAAACCTGTTAGCATTGTGTGAATCTGCTAGCAAGAAGTTTCAAGGACTGCTTTAGTGGCAATGGACTTTTAATCTGTCAGTTTATTATAGCAGCTAAATGTTGCCATCTCTGTCTCCTCCAGCAACATTTTCTTCTTCCTGTTACTGTCAGGACGGGAAGTTAAAGCCATGCTCGACAGCTCCCTGTGCAGTTAGCGAAACAGCATGCTCGTAAATATTGTATTCATGAGACTATATGTGTGTATGTGTGAACATTTGAGTGATGGAGTGCTGGTTAACAGAGTGGTGAGCGGCTGGGGTAGAGAAAAAACAAAAAAGAAGAAGATGCAAATGTGTTTGTCACTCTGACAGTATGTCTCAATTAAGGCCTGAAAAGTCGAGCGGCGCCGGGTTTAGCTGCCAGCTTCACTGACCCCACCCCTCCAACCTCAACACACACATATAAACATTACTTCAACACACTTCTTTAAATCATAGAGAGAACTGAAAAGAACAAAGGAGAAATTGAAAACTGAAGAGAATGAGAAAGAGGAAGGCTACGGCAACGTGACAGCGGGGGGAATTTCTTGAGAAGGGGAACGTAGAGTAAATTGACAACTGGAGAAGGGCTGTAATGATAAAACCGGAGCGCACATACCACTGATGCCAGCGCTAACCATAATGACAGCAATAATGGCAAACGATAAACACTCAGATCCTCTCACTTTATACATCTCTGCACATACACACACACACAGCGTTAACTAAACAAATTTCCTTTCGCTCGCACATCTACGTGCAATTATGAAGACACAACTACAGAAAAACAGCCAACAATGACCAGACTTTGAAAAAATCAACACAATATGCAGTTGTGTAGCATGGTAAGCACATTCATTTTTAGAGTGTGTGTAGTCTCACATGCACAGAATCTCTCTCCAGCCCCACTGTGGCAGTGAGATGATGGTGAGGAGAGCTTGATGATGGCTGGTGTGGCAGTGGCTGACTGGGTAGCCATTTAATTAATCTCCAGGCAGACAGTGCCATCAGAGAGAGGGAGAGTGTGTGAGAGAGTGAGAGCATCAGGAAAAATAAAGACAGAGGCAGCGACAACCATACAGAGGCTGTGTCTGTCTTCCTGTCAGCCCCCAGGACACATCAGAAGATGCACTGCAGGAGTCTCCAAAAATCTGCGATGTGTCGAATCTCAGAGGCATGTCTGGCATCGCAGAGGACTCCCAAGTCTCAGTTTACGGACTACACAAGGACAGTTAGACGGGCTGAAGTCTGAATGGTGACACTGAGTTCTCATGGAAGGGGAATGTTCCTGACTCTCAGCTGTGATGTAAACAAATTTCATCAGCAAACAGTATCACAACTATCAAACTTGAACAATTACATGACATACTATTCAATATACCTGTGCACATTCGAAATTAGCAAAAAGAGAGAAAAAAAATCACTGCATATTCTCAAAGTAATGCAGTCACTAAACATAAGTGCATTGAACTGGCATTTCCAAATCCATAAATAAAGATACATTTAGTTACAAGCGTCCTCTAGGTTCTTAATAAAAAAAAGATCAAATTATTATTTTTTTTTTACTTTTATACAAAAACCCCAAAAGTTGCTTTTGCAATACATGCAGAATAACCCTGTGTCACTTAATAAAAATCTGTATCGTTACAGCTTGATAAATGACACAGATGGAGCAACTCCATTTCTTCTGGCTGTGACATGTTCATTTAAACTGGTTTAGAACAGATTATATACAGGGACTGTTTGTCTGAATCAATGAAAGAGTGTATACAGAAGTCACTGTTGCAAGTTTTAAACACATGAATGAGTTAATGATGTTTTCCTACATGAACTAATATAAACATAGCCTGAGCACAGTTGATTCAAACACAGAAATAGTAATCTGTTCCACAGTCACAGCCTCTGACTTTAAAAAGATAAATGATTTATGTCATATCATCATAATCTCTCTTATCCCTCATTAAACTCTGCCCAGGCCAGCCTCAGTCATGTGGTCGTGGAGATCTGCGATCTTCCATCTTAGATACAGTATGTCCAGTTAAAACTCGGCTAACTTCTGTTTTAAAGTCATCTGCTGATCAATGACAGCATTTGCTCCCTTAAATCTTCTTGTAGAAAATTGAATGCTTATGGTGGAAAAAGGGGCTTGCATGTTCCTTTACTTCATTTAAATGATTTTTTAGTCTTTTTTAACAATATCGTTAGATGCAAAGGGCTGCATTTTTATCAAACCTGATTTCAAAGAGCAGAGGTAATGCTAGGGTGCTATTCATTGCTGTTAGTCATATTTTTACTCCTGCTCTTCCTTCTGCTCCAATCTCCTCAAATGAGAATAGTGAAAAATTCCTTGCCTTTTTAACTGGGAGTTAGTAATGTGAGAAGTTCCACTCCTTCCTCGGCTTCTTCCAGGTCTGTTTCCGGTCCAGTGTGACCTGTTTTAGAGCATCTTAAAACAGTTTTCTTTTTCTGAGCTGGTCAGTTTAGTTAGCTGTGTGCACATCTTCCTGTTATCTTTATTTATACCATGGTCTGGGTGAATACTAATAATTCTGATTGCCTGTAGGGTGTCCATTAAAAAGTGATAATGAAAAAAAGAGAAAGTTCTGGTCAAATAGCCAAGTAATAACTTGTAAATTATTGCTAAATGCTAGTTGGTAACCATGGCAACAGAAACTCAGACGCCTGGCTGGAGTCACGCCAGATCATGTCTGTGACAGCGTATCACTGTAAAAGCAGCGTGCAGGCTTATTGGGCTATGTTGCATTTAATTTTAAATAAGCTGTCTTGATTACCTTACTTATTTACTTGCTTGATACAGAGTGCATGTCGGAAAATATTATAAAAACAATGTAGGATAGACTTAATTGCTTGATACACATTTAATGATCAGAGTAAATGGTGGAGAATATTTCTTTCAATAGAAACGATTTGTGAAACTATTTGTGGACTTTGGCTGTTTGAAACAAAATGTCACATCATTCTCTGGACACACACAAGCTGTAAGAGCTGCACCTGCCCTCTGAAATGATGCTTTGTGTTATGTAACATAACGTTAAGCAATCATCTCACTTTTCTCCACTGATTAGGTCTCATACAACAGCTGCGGCCGACTGAGCTGCAGGTTCTGAGTCAAAGCCGGTTACCTTGACACATAACAACAAAATAGTCCCCTCAGCCGCTTCTTGTGAACAACTTAGGATTTTAACGGTGAAAAACAACATTAACATAATAATAATTGATTTAATGTAAATGTCTTTTGTAAGTGACCATGGTATAAGTGGGATAATGCCATTTGAGGTGTCCATTACCATAAATTAATGGACTTTGCGGAAGCTTCTCGTTGGAAGGTTCACGTCTCCGCGTAGTCCATTATTTTATGATTATGGACACCTAGTTGGGCATAATCCCTTACGTGTAAACCACATCTCTGTTCAAAGATGCCTTTCAGCCAATTGGTCCTTGTTTGCCCAGTATAATTAAGACTTCCCTGAAGTCTGGTCAACTCCCCGTTTATTTCCAGAAAGCTGCCATTCACCCTCATAATAAAATACCAAGCTTGATCCTTCTCTTTGTAGCAGCTACAAACCCATTTCAAGAATACCATTTATTGCTAAGATTTTAGACAAGGTTGTGGCTAAGCAACTTATAGATGTTTTAAAGAAGCACAGTAATTTGGATAATTTTCAGTGTGGTTTTTGTAGTACTCATCATAGATTTCTGCAAGCCATTGTTTACTTGTCAGAGTAAAAATCCCTGGATTATACAAGTTGTACAGAGTGCTGTTGCAAGGCTCCCAAAAAACTAATCAAAAGTATCCTCATGTCACCCTGTTTTTAATACAGCTGTACTGGCTCCCTATCCATTTCACCACAGAGTTCATTTAAAAATTGTGGATTTAACAAAAAAGAGCTTTACATTGTCAAACTTCTGCAGCCAAATGTCCCCAGCAGGTCCCTGAAGTCATGTGATTAAGGTCCTGCTGCAAACACAGTATAAGACTGAAGATGACAGAGCCTTTGCAACAATCACTAATGCTCTCTGGAACTCCCTTCCCCTGACCTGAGAGCCATGGACTTGATCTCTTTTAAAAAGCAGCTGGAAACTGTAATTTTAAACTTGTTTTGCTTAGTTTTTGTTGTTTTATATATTGTCTTGCGTCTTGTATTTCTTTGAAAAGCACTTTGTGATTTTTATCTTGATAGGTGCTAAATAAATAAAATTTTACTAAAATTTTGCTTAATTTTAATTTTGACTGTACAAGAAAACAGATTCCTGTTTAATGATGTCCTAGGCCAAGCTCAGTTACTTAAATAAACTAAACAGCAATATTATGAGAGATACGTTTAGCACCAGAGGTTGCTTATTGCACAATTAGAACAAAAAGCTTTCTATATGGTTTTGCCACTCCACAAATTCTACATCCCAGTCAAAGAGGAACTGTGGTGGGAATGCTTGTTAGCTAATCTGCTCAAGTATATACTATAAGTCCATTTTAGGAAAGACTACTAGAACTCAACCAAATGTTTCCTCTTGAATTTTATGACATCTCTAACCTATTTCTGATATTAATAAAAAAAAAACACCGCTTTGTCTTAGATGTCAATCAAATCATGCTCCTTGATCAGTAGTTTGTACTGGAAAAACTAAATGTAAAAAGAAGGTTGAAAAGCAATTTTCACAACCTGCCCCGCCACTCCCCGGTGCCCTGCTCTATCCCGCCCTGCTCAGCCCAGCCCCGCATTGCCCTGCCATGTCCCACTGCTATTAAATACACGCTAAATATACAGTTGAAGAACGATTTTATTGGGCCTGGAAAATGTGCTTGAGGAGAGTGAAACTGGCAATTGGAAACAACTAATAAAGTAAGATTGCAGCTCTCGCACAAAGCACCTGCATATTTAATGACCTGCTCCACTTTAAAGTGAACATTTCTTGACTCGCAGTCAACTCGTATTTCTTGGATTTAGTTATTATGTAATGTAATAAAATGATATGCCATTAATAAAACAACTGTTTTAAAATTGACTTTATTGATTACAGTTGGAAAATGGTCTCATGCATCTTTAGTTACACTGGGAGTAGTGGGAAGCCTGGTATTCCAGGACCTTGGGAACAATTGGGGGTTAAGGACCTTCCTCTCGGTCCCACAGTGGTTCACCTTTGTTGCCAGTCCAGGAACTTGATACTGGGTCCTCCATCTCTTTAATCTCTGGGCCAACACATAATTTTAAATAACATAGAGAAGCAGTATGAATACATTTACAGTAAAATAACACAGTATTAATAACATTAAACTTAAATTTAGAAGTGTAATTATTATTTTAAAATGAAATTTTATTAAAATTATGGCAGATTTGAAAATGTATTTCAATCGTCTTTATATGTGAAATACAATTACATTTCTATAAAATTTTATTTTATTATAAAATTAGTGACATTTAGATGTAGTTTTAGTTACAGTTATTCATGGTATTTTACATTAGACACTTCAAATTTGCAGTTTATTTATTTTTTTGTTACGTGAATTTGTGGGTTTGTAACAGATAACAAGCGTTGGTCAGTCCTGTAGTTTGTAATTAACCATATTACATCACGTCTGTCATCAGAGTGTGACCACCTGAGATCTGACTCAACATAATTACTGCTGCAGTTTCAACGAAAGCTGATGATCTGTGATTGCAGTATGCAGTGTGTGTATGTGTATGTGTGTGTGTGTGCTATTATGCTACATGTACGGGCCTGCATGAGTGAGACTGTGCTTACCTGTACATAGTGGATGTCTCTGACATCCCCTGGTGTGGAGAACTCAAAAATGGGGCTAATTGGGTGTAAAGGGAAGTGTGTGTGTGTGTGTGTGTGTGTGTGTGTGTGTGTGTGTGTGTGTGTGTGTGTGTGTGTGTGTGTGTGTGTGT
>JBAMHW010000012.1:30977984-30996707 GCA_037177495.1 Rhadinocentrus ornatus | reverse complement strand
ACTCTGAACTGCTGCTTGGTGCATAAGCACAAACAACAGTCAGGACCCGTCCCCCCACCTGAAGGCGAAGGGAGGCTGCCCTTTCATCCATCGGGGTAACCCCCAACGTACAGGCACTAAGCCGGGGGGCAATGAGCATGCCCACACCTGCTCGGCGCCTGTCACTGGGAGCAACTCCAGAATGGAAGAGGGTCCAGCCCCTCTCAAGGACAGTGGTTCAAGAGCCCAAGCCATGTGTCGAGGTGAGTCCAACTATATCTAGCCGGAACCGCTCAACCTCGCGCACCAGCTCAGGTTCCTTCCCCGCCAGAGAGGTGACATTCCACATCCCTAGAGCTAGCATTTGAAGCCGAGGATCAGACTGCCAGGGTCCCCGCCTCTTGCAGCTGCCCAGCTCACACTGCACCCGACCCCTATGGCAGGTGGTGAGCCCACGGGAGGGGAGGCCCATTTCATCCTTTCGGGCAGAGGCCCGGCCACCAAGTGCTCGCCTTCGTGCCCCACTTCCAGGCCTGGCTCCAGATGGGGGCCCCGGTGACCCACGTCTGGACAAGGTAAACCCTGGTCCTTGCTTTGTCATCATCATAGGGGTGATTTGAGCCGCACTTTGTCTGGTCCCTCCCCTAGACACCTGTTTGCCATGGGTAGGTGACCCTACCAGGGGCGTGAAGCCCCCGACAACATAGCCACTAGGATCGTCTGGACGCACAAACTCCTCCACCACGATAAGGTGGTGGCTCAGGGAGGAGTGTATTAATGCTAGTAAAATGATATTGCTGCCAAGATTTCTCTACCTATTTCAAAATTTCTACATTTTCTTAGCAAAATAATTTTTTTAATCACTAGACTCAGTAGTCATGCCTTTTATCTCGGGTTTCAAAGCCCAGAGGATTTCAAAAACTCATTTATACAAACCAAAATAAATGGGAGGGTTAGGGCTACCTTGCTTTCAGCATTATTACTGTGCTGCAAATCAAAGGGCTCTTGTCTACTGACAGGAAGGATATAACTTGGAAGTTAGAGCGGATACCCCTTTTTGGGTTGTAATCGAAAAGAAAGGCATCTTAAACAGTTCACTGTTAGCACTTCTGTTCTCGACATCCATCCTGCCCGTAGGCACGAAGGTGAATAAGCAGATACCGTCTTTTCTGCACCATAAGGCGCACCGGATTATAAAGCGCAGTCTCAATTACGGGGCCTATTTCTGTACTCAACCCATACATAAAGTGCACAGTATTATAAGGCGCATGCTAAAACATACGGTCTACAAAACAAACAAAAAAGGTAACTCAAGCAAAACAATGAGTTTAGTTGAACTTTATTCTACTGTTCAACAATACACTCGCATTATCTTTTAATCAATCTTCTCCCACAAATCCATCATCTTCTGTGTCTGAACTGAGCAATTTCTGGGCAATTTCACCATCAAACATGTCGGGTTTCCGCTCATCATTGTCGGAGTCAGTCTCGTTGCCAGGTGGCTGTTCAGCAATCATGCCAGCTTTCGCGAAAGCTCGGACCACAGTTAAAGCAGATACCTTAGCCCAGGCATCCACAATCCATTCACATATGGTGGCGTAACTCTCCCCGGCGCTGCCTCCCAGTCTTAGTAAAGGTGTGTTCACCATCTGTCATCCATCGTTCCCACGCCGCTCGCAACTTCACTTTGAACGGAGGTAAGCACTGCTGTACATGGTCCGACAGTCAGTCAAGCAGAGCGCTTACCAAAGTCGCACAACAACAATTTTACAGATTTTGGAACCCAGTGCACACATGAGGCGCTCCGGATTATTAAGCACACGGCCAACTTTTGAGTAAATTTAAGGCTCTTAGGTGCGCCTAATTTTCCGGAAAATATGGTAGTTTCAAACAGGGGCCTTGTTTAAAGCCAAATACTGCATTATGTGCTTCAATATGTATTTATTTTCAAACTTATGGGCAAGACACACGGGAGGCGACATCGTTCCTTCTCCATTCATTTCTTATGGAAATGTCTTTTATTGCGGGAAAATTGGCTCTATTAAATAGTTTTAATTATGAAATATGCTACTCAAGGTTTAAATGTATTAAATTTCTCCTATCTGGATATTTGGAAATTATGCCTGCATGCAAATATTTGTGTATATAATAAATTTCGAATGCAAACATGTTAAAAACATCTAATATTTCTGAGTAAATCCATGGAAATGCAGAGACAGGACAGGTCATTCAATTCAAATATGGTAGCTAAGCATGCAAAGTAAGTATTAAATCAAATGTGGCAAAATTTACATCAGGTAGCCTCATCTAAATCAATAAAAAAAAATTTAATCCTCTAGTACTGCAAGGCACCACCTGTGTCCAACTGGACTCACAGCAGTCTGAGCAGCACTTATCCACAGCAACACACACATAAAACAACCACCAGCCTCATTAATACATAAAGTATTCACCCACACAAAGGTGAGATCATGAAAGACTGGTTTTGTATTCCAAATATAAATGTTGCAACATAAGATTTAAAACAGTCTTTAACAGCTGGACTTTAACTATTGACCAGCCAGTGACCTGGAGGTAAATAAAAACATCAGTAAAAAACAATAAAGCTGTTCTGTACTAAAGCAGCATCTAGAAACCAAACATCCAACACTAATGGGAAAGTTTTCATCTACTACAACACAAACGCACACACACACTCACAGCAGCGCCTCCTCCTTAGTGATTTTGGGAAATTCTCGACCTTTTCCAGCAGTTATATCAGCGAATCACGTAGACTTCACTGCTGGATTTAATGCAAGTGTATATAACAAAAAGGGCAAAGCTAATGGTTTAGTTTTAGCTAGCTTAACCTTTGAAGTATCAAGTACTGTCACGAATGATCTGCCTAATGTTCATTCAATTTTTAAGAGGTACTGGGTTTAAATTGTCTGTTTACCGTTATCGTGTTGGTCCACGTCTTGCTTCCCATTGGTAGCCACCACAACTGAAGAGTTGTCTCTCTTCTTTAAATGAAAAACATCTGATGTCCATTTTTGACCATTCGAAATTACATCAGAGTTCAGATTAGGGATAAACGTCGGGCTGCCAGCCAATAAAACACAGAGGATTCCCCGCTTTATTTAAAATTCCTCTGCGATAGGTCATATTGTTGTACCTGTGTTGCATTCACAGAAGCCAGGAAATTACAAAACTACCATAATCTTTAATGTCATAAGGCAGCTCAGTTTATTTAAACTTATTCCTTCTGAGGTGAAAAAAAACATTCGGGGCTTGATGTGAAATGTTCGGGGCTAAAGCCGGGAATGCCCAGGCTAGGCGACGCCACTGGTTTCAAACTGTCTCAAAATCTGTTTACAAATTAAGAGGTACTGTTAGTTGCCAGGGACCTCCATTCACAATCCAGTTCACCGCAATCTTGCATTTCCTTCATCACCTTCAGATGCAGTTTTTGACAGCTAGAGGTTAAAAGTCATAGTTACATTAAAAAGTCTGTACATTAATAATAAGTTTGCCTATATTGCCCAGTTAAAAGACAAATTCTCCCTCCCATCAAAACACTTCTATTGATACTTACAAATCAGGAATTATATCTTCCTAATCTTGAAAACCTCCCTGAGGAAAAAAAGGGTTTACTCACCCTTACTGGGTCCACCTGACTCCAAAGGTTTGATTTCAAACTTTGTCCAAATATTTTTCTTTAGTACACAATTGTTGAAGGCATACTGGGAGAAAGAGTTTAAGCTGCAGTTTGATGATAATAATGTTTAGGAGAGAGACTCCTGTTCCATTAATGCTAGGCACCAGATCATTCAGTTTGTCTTGCACAGGCTACATTACTCAAAATTTAAATTACATTGAATTTACCCTACGATCTCACTTTTGTGTGATAGGTGCAGATCCACTGAAAGTTCTTTAGCCCACCTTTTCTGGACCTGCCTGAAACTGCATAGCTTCCGGTGTGAAATTTTAAAGTGGTATTCTGAAATTAATGATTGTGTGTAAACTGTGTTTCAGCTGATCTGAGGCTTTCTAGGAGTTTGCACATGTGAAACATAGAAGCTAAATGCAGCTTCTCAATGTCTGGTTCTAACTCTGGGACAAGAGACCGGATCCAGATGACCTGAGGGTTCTGGTAGGTTCATAGTGGGACAAGCGGTCGCTGATGTATGTTGGTCCTAAACCATTCAGATCTTTATAGACCAGCAGCAGAACTTAAACACAATAATTCTTAGCTATTGCAAGAACACACAGACAATGTTTAGCAGTTTAAAAAAAGTTTTATTTATTTCACTGATCTCTTAGCATGTCATTTATAATTTCAAGTGCACAAACAATTGTGACTTTAAGTTACCAGGTATGCGTTATTATCTAAATAAAAAACAGCTAAAATGAATAAAACATTAATCATTGGCATATACTTTCGAGGAGAAAACGTGCCATTACTTAAATGTGTCATTAATTAAATAAATAAGAATTAAATACATTGTTGTTAATATGTGTAAATAAATGTATCAATAATTCATTAAAATACCAATTAATGTATGTAAAACATATATATAATTATTTCACTATTTAATTAATTATTTCATGGTCCTGTGTTGCAGTGCATCATGAATTTGTTTTATCTGTCAAACTAGTCCATCAAAGTCAGTGGGCGGATCCTGATGCCTGATTGGTTACCCTTGCCACAAGTCCAGGCAAATACACTCCAGATAATGGATAAACGCAGAGCTAGTGAACACATTCCAATACTCTGTGTGGTGCTAATCCTCTACATTGGTTGAGATACTCTATTAAACAAACCCATATAACACAATCTTATTAGCAACTGCAAAATATCAGGCGGCGTGCGAGGTGACGGAGCTGTTGAGAGAAGCAGTGGTGCTTGCAGTGCTCCAGAACTGCAGTTGGTACAACACACTGCAAACGCCCCGTCCCTGTGTGTGTTCTGCTCGCTGTGCCCTGGTGCTAGAGAAGCAGTGAAGTACTTCTTAGAAACTTGTAGTCACTCTATGGTCAATATTTTGGTCGAAAAGTAACAAAATAAGTCAAACAACTTCAATAAGTTCCTCTGCTTTCCTCACTACATGCTCTGTGTAAGCAGGTTCTTCTTCCACATCATCTTCTATCTCTAAAATGTCTCTCACCATCTCCCTGAAAAATTCACAAAAATCATCCATCATCTCTCTCCATCTTCTCAATTTAGGACCAAAGCAATGGATTGTACTGGATTATCATTAGCCCCGCCCACTGACTTTGATAGATTAGGTTGACAGATAAAATAAATTCATGATGCACACAGGGCCATGAAATAATTAATTTAAAAGTGAAATAATTATATATGTTTTTACATACATTAATTTGTATTTTAATGAATTAGTGATTCATTTAATAAGACATCAATCTAATAAATTCTCATTTTATTTAATTAATGACACATTTCAGTAATTATTTCATGACATATTTAATTATTTCATGGTGGCACTTGCACTCCTCCATAATTTACAGGCTACTTATTGAGAAATTTATTCAAAATTCACAGAGTCAGATCAACAACGGGCGAGGCTATTAACTACCTCTTCCATGTAGTGGTTTTGTGCACAAATTTGACAGGTTTTTAGGCTGCCAAACAGCCCCTCTTTATTCTTTTCCACCACCAAAGTGTGGCTTTCGATCTTGACCTCCTCTCCTCCTCTCGACATTTCTTCTCCATGGTTGGACCTCACAGGGTGAAGCCTCTGGACCACGATTAATGAAGGGTTTAACATGTAAATGATGATGACTTTCAGCCTCCACATTTATCAAGGCCCAATCATTCCTACACTGGGATCGGTCAGACATGAACGATTCATGAATCGCACATGGATCCAAGTGGAAGAACATTCCTGCGATCAGATGTGCGCTCATTTCAACATTCGTTTGATAAATATGGGCCAATGTTTCCAGAGGCAGAGAAGAGGGACACTCACCTGTGGTTGCTGCAGCTGGTGCTATCTTGTTAGGTCTCTTCACATTGCTGGAATTGTCCAAGCTGCTGGAAGTGGTTGATTCTTGCAACGTATCATCTGACACATGTGCCTTTCTTTGTGTTATTGTTGAACCATTTTCATATATCCGTAGTCAAAAGGTATCAGTCTACCACTACTTCATCAAACTTAGCCTTGGTGCCAAATATTGTGATAACTTACAGAGCATGACGTGCCATTTAGGAAATTTGATGATTAAATACGCACATAGACCGACACACACACACATACAACTTGCAAATCTTGATATAGGTTTTCTCAGTGCTGAAAGAGCACAAACAGGGATGAATTCTAATTACGATGACTTAGTACCACCATAAAATAGCTGTCAAATAAATTTAATTGATGTTCGAAAGTATACAAATTAAAATTAAACGGCTAGTTCCTGGACGGGCTTGCCCACTGGGGCTCACCTGCCCGTGGTGTTCAGGTTACTGCTGATTCAAACTCTAAAAATATCGTAGAATCAGTTGGAATTTTTTCTTTCATTGGATTATCACTGTCTTTTTTTAGAGTTACTATTATCTCCGTGTACTATTAATTCTATATTGTTCCTTTATTCCCAAACCTTTTTTTTTTTCTTGCTTGCAATTTCCTTTCCTTTCCTTTCCATTCCTGACACCTGGGATCCATCTAGTCATGGGTCTAGCCATCACCCAGATCCCTCTTTGAAAAGCTGAGATGGAAGTGAGGTCTTAAAACTTTATGATGAGAGTCTTGGTACCACATGCCGTTTCAGTAGCAGCGCTGCTGGCCGGCCTGCCGATTTATGACTCATGACATATATATTTAATTTGTAACCAAACACTTCCTCTTCACCTCAGTTTCCTCAGAACTCTGGGACATGTTTTGTTTTCTTAGGTCAGAGGTTAAACAAAGGAAACATAGTGCTGGCTAGCTGGAGGGCCAGAGCTTGGGGCCTGTTAGGGTCACCTCCACCTCTGTGAAGGCAAGACCAGAGAAAAGTGGGGGACAGATCAAGGTTTAAAGCTTAGCTGTGATATCTGGCAGGAGAACGCTAGACCACTGCAAAGATCTTAAAGTGGATGAGGAGAGAGTCAGATTTCTATATTATATAATAACAGCTAAGCTGAATCCAGCTTATGCTCCTGCTTGTTGGACGTGACATCTTTACTGCCCCATTGGCCATAAACCCCTTGAGGGGCGGGCCTAAACACAGTTACACACCCCACTAGCTCTCCACCTCTGTGTGGCGATGTATAAGCATATAAGTTTATTTTGTGTGAATGTCCTGCAGCGTTCCCTGCTCGTCTGCTTTATAAAGCTCAACTCATCATGAGCCGAGTTAACCACTTTAGACATCAGAGGAATAAAAAAAACAGAGACACATTAAATACAGACAGACGTGATGCAGACATACTGTAATACTGATCAGATGTCTCATAATTTACCACTTGACATTCTGGCATATACAATAAGCTATAACTGTATTTAAATCAAGTTTGTATTTTACATTGTTAGTAAATTGTCAGTGGCCCGCAAAGCCCCTGAAAAACAAATGTTGTTTTTTTTGTTGTTTTTTTTTAATATGATCCATTGAGCAGATAGGAAATTTGATGTTTATGATTGAAAATAAATTTTCTGGCATAAGAAATCCACAATTTAAATTAATTGGCTCAATAAAACCTTGAAGAAAAATCTATTAATTATTATTTTTTTTAATTTTGGTTGATCAATATCGCTTGGTCCAATTCAGGGGGCTTCTCACGTCAATTAGCAGGTGACCACTGCTAATTACTTAAACATCAATAATCAATAATCCAAATGACACGAAAAGGATTTTAATGAAAGACCACTTTGAAATAAAACTCTGTCGTGTCCATTTTTCCAATCATACAAACTACAATGCCTTAAAGTTTCTCTTGTTCAATTTTATTTCCTCAGCATCTCCTCTGCCATCTTTGATTCTATCACCTGACAAATTAACACATTGAGGCATGCTCAGGAAACAAGTTTTTTCTTTAGCGACTGCTATTATATTGAGACCATTATTAATGACTCAATAACAGCAATGAAATAAATTATTTTTAAGACTTGAAGTAACTCTTCATGTCCACCTTTTTTTTCTCTGCTCCTGACATCCTGACTGCACAACCGTTACAACCAGCTAGTGCTGGCCAGAAGCACTAACTGAGTTACAGCAGGGACAGCCAATCATGCTAGCAAGAAATTAAATACAGAGCCAATCATAACAGCAAAATGGGTTCTGAGTTGGGTTTTTGTAGTAGCTTGTTGCAGACAAAAGAGCAGCAAGGCACTGACCTCTCAGCTGTTGGTACAATAAAAATGGAAGTGACAAGTCAGGACTTCCTGAACATTGGTAGGGGCATGTCGCTATGGTTCCTACCCAATTGTGCACCCATGATTAAAAGCAAACCTGGAAAACTGATTTGCACAACTTATATAAAAATCATTAATTGTAACTTGGATTTTTATCTTTTGGAACATTTTCTTAATGTTTTACAACAACTGCAGCACTTTAGTCTTGACATTCATGAGTGTCAGCAATGATGAAAATGTATAAATATGATAGAATTCTGTCCATAAAATTAATGTAGAAAAAATGTATTTATCTTACCATAAAAAACAGCAAGCAAGCAGACAAATCAGTAAAAACCTTGTTGCACCCTCAGCTTCTCATGTGCCTGAATACTCACAGGAGGACTATGATAACTTTCTGAAATTTTTAATGAACAAAGTACAAGACATTGGGGCCAGTGTTTATCTTCCCCTTGTTTGTTTGGCTGACTTGTCACCTGTGTGCTCTTGGTCTTCCTTCACTCTTGTCAGCCTACAGCAGTGCTCAACCTTTTTTGAGCCAGTGCCCCCCTATTTATTATCCAGGTCCCTTAACGCCCCCCCCGCCTGATATGTCTTCCCAACATATCAGGCCAAATGCTGATTATTCTGTGTAACATTATAAAAACCTGTAATAAAGCTTATATGGTGAGAATAGAAATGATACATGCCACGATAATCAAAACTTTAATTTAAACTTATTTACAAACATCCATTAAAAAAAAATAATTACCAAGCATCCAATAAAAAATGGTGATGTTGAAGTGCTGAAAAAAATGTCATGGGCTAAAAACAGAACATAATGCAAAAGTTGGATAAGAAAGTTGAGATGTTTATTATAATAGTAGCAGCACTTTCTTTTCTGTGTGTTTTGTGAATTTTAGATGTGGTTATGATTGCTCCTAGCGCCCTCTGATGTTTTTACCACGCCCCCCGTTGAGAAGCACTGGCCTACAGGATGTGATAGCCTTAGTGGGCAAGATGAAACTGTCTTCGAGCCCTGCTAACATTGTTCCAGCTGTTTTTAAAAACGTTTGATGTTGTCGGCATCTGTGTGGTAAAATAGATTAATCTGTCGCTTAAATCGGGCTCAGTCCCCAGCTACTTCAAACATTCTGTGGTAAACCCCATCCTCAAAAAGCACAATCTTGACTTCTCAGAGCCTAAAAACTACAGGCGCATAAGAAAACTTCCATTTTTTTTTTCCAAAATTTTGGAAAATGTAGTGGTAGTAGTTTTACAGAACAACATGAATTCTATGATAATTTTCAATCAGGCTTTTGGAAAATGCCCTCCACTGAAACAGCTCTAATAAAAGTTTCCAGTGATGTGATGATGGCTTCAGACTCAGGTCGCTACACAGTTTTGGTTTTACTGGATTTAACGTCTGCTTTCGATATTGTAGATCACAGTACACTGACAAATCAACTTCAATCAGAGATGGGGTTTTCTGGATCTGTTCTCCAGTGGCTTTCCTCATATGTAAAAGGAAAAACTTTTATTGTTGTTATAAAGAATAAAAGTTCTTCCTTGGCTTCCTTGGCTGAAAAAGAAATAAATCAGGTTGTTAAAATGGTCCAGTCAAAGTCCAGATCTCAGCCTGATAGAAATGCTGTGGTGGGACCCTCAGAGAGCTAAGCAGAAACCAATGCTGCAAACCTAAATGAACTGAATCAACACTGTAAAGAAGAGTGGACTAAAATTCCTCCGCAAATGTGAAAGACGTGAAACACGGGGTTCTAGCAGCTATTAAATTGTGGGCTCAGTTTGTCTTTTCTGAGCTTCTGTGAAAACATGGTTATGCAATAAATAGATACATTTATTTATATAAATGTAAATGTCTCATTTTACAGTAATGAAAAGACAATTCTTATTTTCAAGTGATTCTAATGGAACTTTGTTTATATTTTATACAATTTCAATCATATTATATTCTGCACAATTTTAACTTAAAAACTCAATAGCAGCTGAATAAAAACTACCTTCATAATATCAATGTGTCAATATAAAAAAAAGTTCCAACAGATAAAAAATATTGACACACGCAGTAAAAAATTTTATCTCCACTTTTCTGGGCTGCAATGAATATCAGACACAGATACTGAGAACTAAACTGTTGCCATGGCCTGATACCAGCAGGGGAAGCAAGAAAATGTGACTGTGCGGTTTGGATTATTTTACCCTTCCATCAGGTGGATAACAGGATTTCATAAAATAATTTTCTAAACAGCTAATCATTTTATCTAGACACAAAGAAAGAGTAACAGCAGTGAGAGAAGGCATATCTTTATATTGCCGGAGTGGCGGCCAGAATCCTTCTCCACTCCATCTGCTCGGCTCAAGGAGCTGCCAGCTTCAGCTCTGCAACCACTCACACATCCACTCATTACACGTAAATCCACACTAGTCTACACTTACAGCTGCTGTATACATGTAATCCTGTCTGTGATATGAGGTGACACAGCTGCACTTCCATAGCAGCACAGGAGAATTTACATGTTATATGATAATTTAAATGTATGTAAAATAAATGTATCTGCTTGACAGCTTAGTGGTGTGCAGTCCAAAAGCTCCATCCAGCAGAGCCAGACTCCATGCTGCTGCCACAGCTGAGGCAGAGGTCTGGGCTGCCTTCATAACTCCCGTCTCCTTCAGAGCTGTCTTTATGA
Organism: Rhadinocentrus ornatus; assembly: GCA_037177495.1. Lineage (NCBI taxonomy): Eukaryota > Metazoa > Chordata > Actinopteri > Atheriniformes > Melanotaeniidae > Rhadinocentrus > Rhadinocentrus ornatus. The sequence continues at coordinate 30,985,714 of JBAMHW010000012.1, read as the reverse complement.
GCCATTGTTCACCATATGGAATGCGTTAAAGTCTGGGACAGCAGGTAAATCACAGGCCTGAACCCAGCACTCTCTTCAACCAGCAGAATGGAGGTGACTGCGGCCACCAGCCTGTGTGTGTGTGTGTGTGTGCGTGTGTGCCTCCCTCTGTGTGTGTGTGTGTGTGTGAGAGAGAGAGAGAGAGAGAGAGAGAGAGAGAGAGAGAGAGAAAGAAACAGGAAAAAGAGGGAGTGAGTTCAATATGTTTACTGTGCTTAAAGTACAGATTTGGCTTTGACACCCTTGAATGAAAACCATCCATTCATCCATTTCTTATTTGACGTTGTGGGAAATCAGCGGTTGAAAATGTTTCTATGAATAAACCAAGAAATTTACTGCATTACTTTGAAATTTATTTGTCTATATCGTTTTTTTCAAAAATTTAATTCTTTTTATTTTAACTCACTTTTGTTACCGTACTGCTGATTTTCTTCTTTGTGTAGAAAAGAGCTTGCCTTTAAATGACTTTAACTCACTATTAATGCATCAGTCTTGTGTGAAGTTTTTTTTTTATTTTTTTTTTTAATGAAGCTGTTGTGCACATCTCGTCTATCCTCCCTCCGCCCTTCCCACCCCCTCCTTCCCTCCACTGTTGCTGGGCTGCTTGCCAACAGGGGGGCCTGTAATCCCAGCAGCACCTTTGTGTGGACCGGCAGGTATTTCCCCCGTCGCCGCTGAGCAGCGGACTCAGCTGACTGGCAGCGCTGTGGGAGCAGGAGGAGCTCTCCTCCCTAAAGCTTGACTTCCTTACTTCCTGTCTGTCCACCCGCCTTGACTCCAAACACAAAATCATAAAGACAAAGCTGTTTGTCGCTCTGATCTGCTACTGAGATTTTCCCCAGGTTCATGTTTCAAAGTCACAGTGTGTGAAAAGTGTGTGTGCTAAGGTGTTTGCCTGGTTAATTCTTAACTTTCACTGCCTCAGAAATGACCACTTAGTCTCCAGCAGCTTTCTATTCAGACCAGTGAGGGGGTACCCTTATTTAATCTGGATTGATCTAGCCAAACCAGTCAGTGGTTAATGTCCAGTCTGTGGGTGTTGAGACTGGGCGCCTCCTCACATAGACACAGCAGCACCTTTCCAAAGGGTTTCCAAAGTTAAATTGGGAGGCTCCCAGGGGCCCTTGAGTGGGGTTCAAACAGCTACTTGGTAAGTTCACAGTCTTTATTTTCAAAACACAGCATGTTGCAGCATTTGCCACTTGTTCAACACAATATTTTTCCCTTTAAAAGAGAAATTTTTACAAGTAATTGCTACTGTATAACGAGAACAGGAAGGTACTGTTGATCACAGAGTGCTTTAAAATGCAGCTTATAGTTCTATTGGTTGAGAGAAGGCACATCCTATAGCTTTAAAAAAATCCTGTTGAGGTCCTGAATTGGGCTAAAATGTTTCTGCCACATGATGGAGAGATTACAAAACATGACATTATCCTCCAATGATATAGGGACTCTATGTGGACTCTATGTGCTTGATGGTGTCATTGTTATTTATTCATGTTAAATGTTCAGGGCACAGAGATGAAGTTTGTGTTTAAGTCTGCACCTAATACTGCTGTGTGTTGTCTCTCAGAAACTTAAGTGTATCAATTGTCAACATTATGCAGTTTTATCAAAATAACCTCGAGATTTTATTATTTCTGTTAAAATGGTGTTGGTTGCATAACATTTTATGTGAAGAGGAATACGTAAGATAACTCTGTGACCTGTCACATCTTTGTGGCATCCATGCTAATGCAGGAAGGCTACAATGAAATCAAAGAGTTAAACTAGGGCTCTTTGAACAGTGGCACAGTACTGTAGCTGCCTGTTAGAGGTTGTGTCCTGCTGCCTGTGGCCTTTGCAGCCCTGGTGAGGCGCATTTGTCCCCCCTGCACTGCTGCCCTGCCAGTTGGCAAGCCTAAGCCAGGAAACTGTCAGTGTCGATTGAGTTGAGTGGAGGAGGTCCTGCTAAAGGAGCCTTGCTAGTTCCAAGGCCCACCTCTGTTTCCAAAGCATGGGAATAAAGAGCTCTGCATTCCACAGGTCTGAGCTGCCAGCTTTCCCCCTGCCCACAGTTCACAGGGAGCCCTGAATGAGATTAACAAAAGCGTTCTGTTGGACCCCTCTTGGCCGGCTTCCACATCAACAGCTCGCAGGGTCAGGGGTCACACTAACTACATTCATTCCCAGCAGACCCTTTGCTCCAAACACAAGCTGCCAGTCGCACAAACTCCCTGCTTATCCTCTAATCCCCCGAGATATGTCTGATCTCTCCACATGTTTCTGCACAATTAAAGCAATATCACACCTTGCAAATGGAACAGAGAGAAAAAGAGAGAAGCAGGGGAGAGTGGAGCCACAAAGACGGACAGAGAGTGAGAAAAATGAATGAATGGAGGGTAAAAGATGGAGGGGATAAGAGAATTATTAATCTGCTTGGGCAAGGTGCTAACTCAAGTCTGTGCACCTGATGAAACTTTGCAGGCAGAGGCTTCTGTATGACTCATACACACACACACACACACCTGTGTCATTATTTGGCTGATCAGTGACACACATTTCATCCCTTCATCCCTTTTGTGTTTCCTAAAGCTTAAATATGGTATGCTGCGCAACATTTTTTGCATACATCAACCACATAAACACCTCTCTTCGAGACATTATCTTTAATCAGTTAAGTTTTAAAGATTTTTTGGTCGTGTCATTTTAAGCTGCATCTAATTCATTACATTGTGTGTCACATACAAGATAACACACATTTCTGCAACTCTGTAGCTATAACTCAGGTAACCTCAGTTTTGTATTTACAGGCATTACTCCTCTGTGTTTCTACTGTTTAGGTCAGGTTTTTCAGGAGTCTCTAATCCATCTCTATTTTTGTCATTCTATTCATGTCTGATAGCCCCTTCTCGTATTCTTAATGTCTACGTACAATTCCAAAAAGGTTGGAACAGGAACTGAGGAGATGAGTTGCAGCACTCACAGGAAACAAATGGCCCATTCTGGTCTGACAGAGGATTTGAGTTGCTCAACAGTCCTGGACCTTTGCTTTTTGTACTTGGTGTTTTTGTTTTTGTTTGTTTGTTTTTAAGATTTATCAAATGTTTGGAGTTGGTAAAAGGTCTGGACTGCAAGCAGACCAACCCAGAATCTGGACTCTTACTATGAAGCCATGCAGTTGTTATACAGTTTAACATTGACTTTCTGAATTATGCAAGGCATTTTAAGAAAAATATTTTTTTAGAAAGGAGCAGATGTTGATCCAAAACCTGCATATTGCCTTTTAGCATTGATGGAGCCTTTCCAGATGTGCAAGTTGACAGTTACATTTGTGCTAATGCAACCTCATAACATTGCATTAGGCAGGCTGAATTCAGTACTGATAATAAGCCGGACCATCTCTTCTTTTGTCCAGAGGATGAGGCATCATGATTTTCCAAAAGAATTTCCAATTTGGAAACCACATTCTGACCACAGAATAGTTTTTCACTTTGCCTCAGGTCATTTTAAATGAACTTCATCCTGGGGAACATGTCTGCAAATTCTGGAAATTCCTCTTCACATGACAGAGCTTTAACCTGCAGTTGTGGATTTTAGGGTGAACTGTGTTCACAGACAGTGATTTCTGGAAGTCTTCCTGAGTCTATGAAGTGATTTTCAGAAGAAAATCATGAAGATGATTACAAGATCACACATATCCCATTTTAATTATAGAAATGTTTCTAGATTCTCTAAAAAAAAAAATCTTGATATGAACTTTAGATGATTAAATAATCAAAGTTTAAGATACTACTATACTTTTTTTTTTCCATATTTCTGAACTATGTCCAAAATTCTTTCTGAGACTTTGCCCCTTTAAGGTGCTCTTTGTTTCCCCATTCATGCTAACGATCCATGCATTAGCCACAGTATGTATAGCATGCTTCCCCAGATGTTTCTTTTGAACTTTTCCAGCTTTTTGCTGCATCCGTCCCAAATTTTCCAAGACATGATGTTAAATAAAATATAGAGCTGTAAGAGCTCCAAGACATTATATCCTGGTTTTATGTATATTCTAACCAGTATACAAACTTTTTTTTTATTATTTTGATTTAAATGCCCCAACTGTGAGAATAACATGTGTGGCAAATGTTCACAATTGTTTAAATTTGTCAGTAAAATGTAACATCAATAAGTGGAGATAAGGTGGCCCTGTGGTAAATTGGCAACCTGTCCAGAGTATACCATGCCTTTCACCTAGTAATTATAAAATGCGAGACAGGTAAAAATAAAATGTATAGAGGAGCTTGCCCTGTTTTCTGGTTTGCCAGCATTTATACCAGCAACAGCTGACCAGTCAGTCTGCAGTTCAGCAGGTGTGTTCTCCTCCAGCATCCATTGTCTACTATGACAGAATATTAACAACATCTGTTTGCACTTGCCCTCTGCTGTTATAATCTTCACTTCCAAACAGGGCTGGACCATGGAAAACTCAAACTCTCAGGAGAATTTGGAGTCAGAAAACCATTTTCAACAGACATATCAGCACCCAGTGCTCACACCTTTTATTAAAAGGTTGTGATATCCTTGCTTAAAATAAAAACTTCCCAGTTTTGAGGTAATTTTCTTTAATTTCCTTCAATGACACTCTGTCTTAAGGCTTTAAGGGATAAAGAAAAACCCTCTACTTGACTGTTTGAGCTTGATTTTTGATCTTTTGGAAGAGCTTCATAAAATCTGAAGATAAATCTATTAATTTATACCTAATTTATAACCGGGGTGTGCATTAAACATAAAAGAGCCTTTTATCATTTCTACTTAAGTACCTAACTCTAAATAATGCTGACTTAGCAAAGTTGTTCTAACAAATGGCTAATCACAGAAAGTCTGACTAGGAATTGCAGCTGTCTACATGTCAAAATGTGATAAAAAAGGTTGTTGTGACAATCTGTTCTGACATTCCCTTCAAAATGAGGAATGCCATGTGCCCTGTGCACCTCTTGACATTTGATTGTGATGTAGTCATACTTCGGGAATTAAAACGTGTTTGTGTCTCTGCCCACTAAATAAAAAGGTTGCTTTTGTTGCAGCAACACCTTAGAGGAGGGATTTCTGCTTCGTCCTACATCTGAAACCAGTTAAGCCAAACAGCAGTGGTAAACTAAACTGGACAAGAGGAGATCAGGAGGGGGACGGAAACAGTGAGCAAAGATATATAGAAATGTTGGTGAGGTCGGAGGGGAGGTGTGGGTGGTTGTTAAGGATTGTTCACAGAAAGGATCATACGTTACTTTTTTTCTTTTCTTTTTTTTTTTCAGTATTTCTCGTTCTTGATCTGCCTGCTTTTATTTAAGCTGGATCCAGAGCCCCGCCCCCCTGCCGAGTCCTGAGCCCAGAGGAGGGGAGGCTATGGCCAGCTGCAGGCTTCACTGGAACCCTGCACGCAGAGGTGGAGGGGATGCCGTGGGTGGAGATTTGGGTGGTTGGGGGTTGCAGTAGATGGAAGCAGAGTCACGGTGAAAAAAAGAGGTCAAGAGAGGCGGCTGATGACAGCATGAGTGCAGCAGAGGAAATTGCACTCAGAGACACAACACGGGCACCATGAGAGATTTAGTTTCAAAGCAGGAAAAGGAGCAGAGCATTTTCCGGCCGGTCTGCTTCTGTGGCCTAGGCCATCCACGGACAGTCAGCAGTGGTTGAAGAAAAATGTGGCATGCCAGCTTCACCTGGCAGCACAATGTTTGACAGCTCAAATCCACCTGATTTACACAGTTACTCTGCAGCAGAGCATCGTTTCTATCAGGCTCGCATGTTGTAACTTTTATATCATTAATTATCTCATAATTCCAGTTATTAATGAAGATTTTAGTGATCCTTTATGATTCATTTACAAACTATGAAAGATTAAATCAAATCAATTCAAATCAAGTTTATTTGTATAGCCCTATATCACAACAAAGATGTCTCAGAGGACTTTACAGAAAGAGTTGTAAATAAACAGAGTCAGTAATTAACATTAAGAATGGATTTCCTTCGCCAAAAATCCCAAACAAAGTTTTATAAATCCAAGACATGTCTTTTTTTCTTTTTTATATCTAAACAATATGTGAGACATCAAACTGGAGGACATTAAAAATTATTTTTTAAATGTAATAAGGGTGATATCTAACAAATTACATTAGAGTAGTTGGTTATCCAAACCATTTACATTACTTATGAATATTATCATCTTGTTGATTTGTTTGTTAAAAAAAAAAAAAATAAGCTAAAGAAAAATCTCCCAGAGCCTCAGCTGACACATTTACAGAGCTTTTCTAACCAAACCAGCTATTCGAAAATTCCTCTACAGCAATATAAAACAGAGACAACACATTTATTTCCCCAATATTTGAACTTTCCCTGGACATGAAACAAACTTGTAGTCTGTTGATGATTAAAAACTTCCATGTAGTGAAGAAGCTATTATCTATGAAATTTTTAAATCCAGATTTTCATTTCATTTTATTTTTTTATTTGAACTCTCTTCCATCTTCCTTTTGTGTTTTATATGTAACAAAATGTGATAATTTCATTATCAGTGATGCATTTAATCTTGGGTTTTGCAGGGTAAAATCACTAATGTGAGACATGCATGTCTAAGTCTTGGAATTGTTTGGAATTAACATTAAGAGTTACTGAGTTTGTTCATGAGTCCAGATGTGTGATGTGGTCAACACTCTCAGGGTGCCATCAACAGAGGGCGCTAAGACTCAATATGTGGAGCCACGTAATCTCATCCAGGAAGGGATGTTGTGTTCTTTGCAGATTAATTGTGGGAGAGCATTTGCTTCCCTGACAAAAAATTTTGGATGAGTAAAATAATATATACTAAATAGATGAATGAATGAATGAATGAATGAATGAATGAATGAATGAATGAATGAATGAATGAATGAATGAATGAATGAATGAATGAGTTAATTAGTGAGATCTGATAAAACTATGTGTAAATCAATGTGAAAGACAGATCAGATGGTGTAATACAGATTTTAAAACATGGATGTGTGAGGATACTTTCACCTGAAATCTAGACAGCATCATGTCTGCTTACAGGATGATCAGTCATGTTGTGTCCATGAGTGAGGAGAGATCCAGTTACTCAAATCAGATTAGCCTAATTACACTCTTTAAAGAGGAGAGAAAAAAACACAGGGAACATGACAGACATCATCTCTCATGCAAACACTCAGAGAATCAACAGCATTACCATAAGGAACAACTCCAACATGTGTAACCAAACAGTCAAATCCCAGAGATGGTGTTTTATGCTCTGTTTGATAACTTGTGTGAAAAAGCACTCCCTGTTCATTTATAAACCCCTGTTAATCCCCGAGAGGTAGTGACAGCTGATTTAGAGACGCCCAGGGCTCCATTGGTGAAGATAAACTGAGGTGCTTTCTAGCAGAGAGTTCTGCAGAGAGCCTGGAGAATCTAAATCACTCTTTAAAGAGACAAGGAGCCTCACCTACAGTCGCGGGGGGCCATGAGTGTTACAGGCCCACTACCAGCCTGCACTCTGTTAGCTCTATACCAAAAGCTATGCTACGGTGTTGGCTCAAAGTTCACTGTTCCTCTAAAAAGGTTCCTGCAGGAAAGAAAAGGAGGTATTTCATTTATCTAATGGGAGCCATAAATCCCCATATTAACTTCACTGCATCGCAAAGGAGGGCACGGCCTGGAGAAATAAAAGA
>JBAMHW010000012.1:30960168-30973916 GCA_037177495.1 Rhadinocentrus ornatus | reverse complement strand
GATAGATAGATAGATAGATAGATAGATAGATAGATAGATAGATAGATAGATAGATAGATAGATAGATAGATATTTTCTTGCAACCTTAATCCAACTGTTCTGATGTTTTTTTATTTTGGTCCAAATAATAATCATAAGAAAACATTAAATAAAACTACAGTGGTCCCTCGTTTCTCGCAGGGGTTCCGTTTTGAAAACATCCCGCGATAAATGAAATCTGTGAAATGACGACCTCATCAATTTTTCACAATTCAAATGCATGTTAAGGACTAATTAACCCTCCTTGGAGTGTTTATAGACCTTTCCCAAACTATAATGAACATTTTCAACATTCTCACACACTTTAAACGATCTCAATAGCCTACATATATTCAACAACGTGGGCTGATTCCTGTGGTTAAATTTGGACATGTAATGGCTGAAATAGGATTTGCATAGACTTCAATAAACAGTGCTGCATTCAAAACAATCCGCGAGACCACAGAAGATGAACCGCGATATGGTAAGGGACCACTGTACATGTGTATAAAATACGATTTGTGTACCCAATGGGCCACATATTGTGGTTACTGGGGCATGCAGGTAATAGAGGGTAAATTTGTATTTTGTTTAACTTTATTTTGTGTTTAGCAGCTATGGAAAGAACACTTGTTCAGCCACCTGTGCTGGTTCAGCTGCCAAGTTCCTGTCAAGCCTATTTACAAACTTTCAGCTTAATCTACTTTTCTCCATAACTAGCTTGTGTGGAGATGGAGAAAGTTACCTGCCTTGATCAAATAACTAAGTGGGGTAGTGTGTCTGTGTCTATGTGTTGAGGACCAGATCGTAAGCTTCACGCTGTTGCCAAATCTACCCCATAGCAGTAAATAGCTGCTGCCTGCTACCGCCGTCCCTCCTGTAGCCTGAGGCCATGAAAGCAGCCTTGGCTAACATTAAGCTGTATTTCCTAAGGCTCAGTGAAACAGAGAACCACCTGTCCTCCTTTAATAACACAAAAAGTAGCTTTTTCCTTCTGTGTCTTCAATGTTAACAAAGACAATAAGCTGCCGCTTCTCTTCCATCGTGCAATGAGGTTGGGCCGGTGGGCAAACCTTCCTACAGGCTTAAAAAAAAAAAAAAAAAAAAAAGGGGGGGGGCGGTAGTGTCTGCATGTGACATTGCAGCCTGCTATTCAATCACCAACCAACCAACAAGCCTTCAGTCTATCACTGGCTATGTGTTGCCTTTCTGTAATTTAGTCTCAAGTCTTCTCACAATTCCCCCAGTTCAGCTCGGGATGACAAACAGCTAATTAATTTCTCTGACACCAGGAGAAGCAAAACTCAAGCTGGGGAGGAAGACTGCCTTTAGCAAAAAATAAATGGAAGAGGAGAGATTAATTCATGAGGCAAGTTTTTTTTGTTCTATCTCTCCTGGTAGTATTTGCATGAGGAGTTCTGGCTGTGGACTTCAGTATGCTGTCCCCTCCTCTCACTCCTTTCACACACACACACACACACACACACACACACACACACACACACACACACACACACACACACTCACACACACACAACTCTAATTCACATTCACCCCCTTCATGTCTGTATTTTCCTCAACTTTAGCCTTTGGCGCTCTCCCTCTCCAATGACCTCACACATCAATATGAACCAAAAAGCATACATTACACTCATTAAAATTCACATTAAATCTACCATATTCATAAGAATTACAAAGTAAGATAATATAGGGACAAATCATAAATGTGGCTTTACCTCTATTCATCATAGAATGAACTTTTATTTACCTAAAGAAAAATTAACAAAACAACACATTTTCCACCTATAGAAGCAGACAGAGTAAGATCTCTATGACCACATACATTTTTAAAATCTGCTCTGATGGAGATAAACAACTCATGATCTTTATGTTTATCTTAAAGTGAGAACAGAGACTGGTTCAGTGAGGTGATTGATCTTATTATTTCACCGCTCAGTAGTTTCATGGTCATTACATTACTGGGCTATTTGCACCACCATTCTGTCCGTATTATGATGTATTATATTCAGTTCTGCAGAGATGCAACGGATGTCACCATCTATAGTCTGTTACATTAAACTGTTTGTAATTAGTTTTACAATCAAATTGATGTACAGAAAGGTTCCTTCAGAGAAAGGATCGGCGCATTACTTTTAACGAGTGCAAATATCATAAAGCAATCTGAGGGCAGTAACCATTTATCATTATTGAGACAAGGAAGCTGCTCTGGAGACTTGGTGGCAGAGTGAAAAACACATTTCCTTCAGTCTGGGACTGAGGGTTTCTGCTGCTAAGAGGAAACTTAGGAAATACAGATAAAATTAGGATCAGCAATAGTCAAGTTAAAATTTTCTTGTTTTGTTTTGTTTTATACCATTAATCATTTAAATGTAATTTATTATATTTATTATTTAATTGTGACTTTTGCTGTTTGTTGCTGCCTTTTACTCCTTTTTAACGCTTTCTTTGCACCATCTGTAAAGCTTTAATGTTTTATGTAAAGCACTTTATGTAAAGAATTGTCTTCTTCATGAAATGTGTTGTACTAATAAGCTTGCCTTGCTAACTTCTGAAAGCCCCTTATGTCTCAAAGATGCAGTGCCTGGTGCTGCAGCAGGTGTAGGTGTGTCCATCTGATCTGCGCTGGCTGTGACTGTTTGAATATGCAAACGACTTACAAGCTCATCATTGAGAAATTCAAGATGTGCTGTTGTATTTCAGTAATAAATAGTTCAGCTGTTTCAACTCAGAGCAAAAGCAAACTAGCATTAACTGCATCCCCGACAAGAAGCTAGCTAGTAAGCAAAAAGATTGCCCCAGCAGAAGACTGTTAATCCATCTTTCCAGGATTTCACAGCAATCTTTTGTGATTTTGATTTTTGCAGCACCTAAACTCTATTAAGAATTATTAATTAAAACTTCAAATTCTGATATTCCAACATTGTTTGCTGGAATAAGGATAGTGGGAGAGTATTTCAGTATTTGGCAGAGCGGTCTCGAAGCTGCACTCACTCATCAATTAAGCACAAAGAGTAAAAGGAAACTGTTCTCATTCTTTTGCCATTTGCAACAAATCTGGGTAACACCATAAACTTTTTCATGGTGATATGCACTTTTCAATAACCCGAAACACAGCAGTAAAGTTCCTGACATGTGAATATCAGGGAAAGGCCTGTAAATACTCTGCAAAAATAGAAAAGTTTGTTTTCTTGAAGTGCCAAGAATGAAATCAACGTATGTTCCACCCAGGACATTTCATACTTCGCAAGAAACCTTGTCTGGCGGGAGCTGCGCAGAATTGTGTCTATATCTTTACATAATGTGTTGTATAGATTATTTGTCCTTCCTCACTGATTCACTAAACTGTCTATTCAACCTTGTTGAATCTTGTCAACAGAAAGGCGGAATGGACAACTTACTTTTTCCTACATTTCTACATTAACCACGCCCACTTCAAATCTCTGACCAATCACACAACAGTAGATAGACACCACATAAGTAAAAGTCCTGCCTAGATGACAATTCTGCGGCAAGAATACAAAGCTGTCATCCTTTTCTCTCAGATTTTTTTTGTTTTTGTTTTTTTGAAGTGTATTAATAGAGGCAAAGCAACGTGGAGGAGGAGCACTGCAATTCCACGTTGCATTAATGTGGTAATTGGACAAGATTACAAGGAGGTGCAGAATTATTGAGGACTAACTGAACCTGTGTTGATAGTTAACTCTGCAAAATCCTGGAGCAACTGACTAATGGACTATAACAATAATAATATTGACTATTCTTTTACTAGAAAGGCAGGTATAGGGTTAAAAATAAACACAAAGCTGTCCTTATGGAAAATAACACTATCTACTTTTTAGATAAGACTCGCTGAATGAGGAAGTTCTTTTCTGCATTTTTTTTCTGTAGTTGTAACTTTAAAGTTTGTGTATATCAAATTTGATCGCTCGGGGAGAAAAAATATTATGCAAATGGCTATTAGTGCAGAGTCACCAAAAAACACCTTTCCAACCAGTTTTTCCACAATCGATGGAGCTGATGGCCCTCTGCAGTGTTTTTAGTGATTCCATTTACAAACCAACCAGCTGTAAAAGGCGATTCTTTGTAGCAGACGAGAAGTCAACTCCCATTGTGGCCGAATCTTCATGTGCTGCTTAGCTCTGCTGAGAATTCATGCATGCATGGGAGGGACTTTGCTTTTATGGGCACACCATGCAGCCAATCACATGTGAGGACAGACTGGGATTAAACTATTATGTCAAAGAAGGAAGGGGGTGGTGTTCTGAAGAGAGCCAGTGTAGTGTTACTCTCCAGGTACACAGTAACAGAAAGAGATGGAGGTGCTGGATTTAGATGCAGTGCATTGTGAAAAAGTAAAGAAATTATTGAAAACCAAATTAAATTTTAATTTGTTTGATGTGATGCTGAGTTTAGTTCTCCATGTAAAAGTTTGATTAATATCTTACACAATGCTGTGTATTTTTAAAATTAAAAATATGCATGAAAATCTGAAAACACAAAATAAAAAATTGTCAAGCAACACATAAACCAGTTATGATAGCTAAATTAGGCTAAAATACGGAGTTCAAAATGATACTAAATAAAGAGCCATTTGGGAGCCATAACACCAGGTTTTTCCAAAGGTTTGTTTATGCTCCTATTATGTACATAAATAGGGAAGTTTGTTTCAACTATCATTATCCTCATACTCTCATTTGTTTTATACTTTGTTTCATTGCACTCCTTTACATTGGTGTGGTTGTTTGGCAATACATCCACCAGAAGGCTGTACAGAGTTCCCACAATATGATGACAATGGAGAATATCATATTCATGGACATTCTCTAGGCAGTGGTTTGTGTAGCCATTTATAACTTTGTGACTTCCACTTCTTTGTTCCTTTCGTTGATTGCATGTAAGTTATACTGTTCAACATTGCTCCCACAGTCTCCAGTGGTCTTGCTCTGTTTTGTAAGTTTGAATTTTAAAGTAACCACCAGTGACTGATTAAAAAGGTGTCAATAAAACAGGATGCTGAATTTTAAAATATTAACATTCATGCAGGCAACAGATCCGAACTCATATATTGAAAACATGCATACACCATAAGACAGCAGAATATGGTATTACTGGTGTGAAACCATCAATGTGTGATGGAAGTTAAATTTTTCTGTTTTTGTCTGGATGGAGAAAAGACAGTGAAATCATCCTGGCATGTGTATGCGTGCATGTGTGAGTGTGTGTCCCAGCTGTAAGGGTAAGGTGAGAGGGTCGTCCTGCTCTTTGTTTTATTGCGCTCCAGCCTGCAACTGAGCCAGACTTTTAATTGCTGTGGCGGCTGTGGGAGGGGCTGCCGGGGTGGCTCGTCACCCTGCTGCCATGAGCTGGGAATCTTGGAGTCAGGGCAGGTCCTGATCTCCTCCCCGGGGACCCGGGGCCCCACCAAACTGTCACCTCTACCTCCTGACGCAGCACACCTGAGGCTCTCAGCGTTACAGCCACGCCTCCCCCCAATCTCCCTTCCTTCCCCTCCACCTCCTTTCCCCCTCACCCCCCCAGCCCTCCTGACATTATACAGCTCACAACTTCTGTCTATACGCATCTGCTGATCAATAGGCTTGACTCGGAGGATATCGACGCTGGCATCGGCCTCATTGATCACATCCAGCCTGCATGGCTGGGTTTTCAAAGATAATTGGGCTCGGGAACCTGCCTCCTTATGAGTGACAGTGGGCTGAAATGATAATCAACTGGATCCAGTCCAAGTACAATCCCAACAGGTCTTGCTGGACTCGAGGCAGGCAGCAGGGTTTCCTATTTTTAAAAGGATTTTAGCTAAGCTGTTGCCTCCAACAAACACTCAGGCATCATAAAAACTGCATGTATGGCTATTGCGCAGCTACCACATCACGTGACAATATGTGCAAGAATTACACAGTCTGACACTAAACATGTCCAAATTTAAATTAATCTGAGTACCCTGTTATTGATTTAATACTTAAAGCAGAAAGCAGAAGCACTACAACCACTGCATATAAAAAAAGCTCTTACCCCTGGACTGTCAGCACCCTCTCAAATTAAGTGTCTGAGAGATGATGTAAGGCTTTAATAAAAGGCCAGGCTGCTGATATTGATACTCATTATTATGTGGCCCGAGCTAACCCCATTATGTTCCCATTAGGGCTAATAACACATACAGCTAACTCATTTGTTTCATTTAGCCATTCTGCATATACAAAATTAAATCACACAGAGTTGTGAATAAAGGAGACTGAGTGGTTTCACTTGCTCTGTGCAAATTTTAAGATGTGACACATTCACAAAGATTTTAATAGATAAGAGAATCATCGGAAAATCAAAGGCTATCTACAGAGGATAATAAGCATGATAATAAATGTTTCATTTATGAAGAATGAGATTTGGAGTGTATTGTAGTCAAGCAGCTCTTTTCTCTTTGTTTTTTTTTATCTGTGACACACATTCTTCGCTGCTTTCCAGCAGGTAGCCACAACACAGCAGCCCAGAAAGCACCAGAATAGCTTTGTGAGGTAGGGATGTAGCTGGGTGAACGACAGCGAGCCCAGGGCATAGGCCTACATATTCAGTGAGAACAGGACTCAACCTGCTTTTGGAGGATGAAGGCTGCTAAAAATAAGCCAGAGGAGCAAAAAATCACAGAGAGAGAGAGGGAAAGAAAAAGAACTGCCATCAGCAGGCTGGGCTGGGTTTTGCCCCTCGCTGATTTAAGCCAGAAAGCTCCCACATCTCCACTGCTGCCCCCGCTGCCCCTGCTGCCCCATCTCTGAGCCCAAACCCCCTATGAGACACTGTGCCCCTGTGCTCAGGCTGTCAGGCCAGTACACCAGCTCGCTACCGAGAGGCATTATGCTAATGGGAGTGCCTCCTTCCCTCTCTCCCTCTCTCCACAGCCCTTCGCCGCTCAGTGGATCGGCTTGCCTTAGGGCCCTGCTGCTTGTTTTGACAGAGCATCCCCTGATAGTTGGGATTTAGTCCAGCTTGTTTGGCTAAACTAGGAGAAGGGGATCTTAGGCTACTTTGAGTTTTTGGAGCTCCGCTGGAGCCAGATGCCTCCTGCTTTTATCCCCACCAGGAGAGGGCCTGCTTCCCCCAAGGCCTGCCTACAGCCATGGGCAGCCATAACCATCCAGGCAGAGTCAGGACCCATACGGCACACACATACAGCACAGTGAAACACTTTTACACATAAACACACACTCCTTATACCATATCCAGAAGACAAAATATTCACAATACATAAATAGTCATGTAACACCATGAGAAGAGAAGACAGACACAGCCCTCAATCCACAAACATATCGCTATTCTAGAAACTACAGATCCAGGAGTTGTTACATGCACCAAGTCTGAAACTAAAAACCCCAAACAAACATGAAACCATCTCACCATAATGAAGAATTAAAGATTTTTCAATGATTTAATGTTTAATTCTTCCTTTTATTTGATTTGCATTATTCCAAGATAAAGGATAAAACACCAGGGTCCCGGCGCTTCCCAGGGAACCTACTTACTACTTACATGAGGAAGTGCTGTTTTACGGCTACATTCCTGCTCTACATTAATGGAGGCGTCAGGCTGCTATTCCTTTGAGAGAGGTTTGAACCTCTCTATTAAAGTGACTGACCTGTGGTCGGCGGTTCAAACAGCCGGTATGCACATTAACGTCACATTCTCTGCGTTAGTGTCTGAAGAAGGAGGAAAGAGAATAAATAAGAGGAGGTGGGATGATCTCCCTTTCAGCAGCCATCCCCAACAGGAGGCCTCTGCTATATTTTATTCACTAATGTCAGGTGGGTTCAGGCAGACCCGGGTCGTCCTTAGAATGGCCTGCTCCCCTGTTTTCATCAAGGTCAGCTGGATGAAAAATAGATCTTCCCCCGTTAGATTGACAGCAAAACACTGCTGCTGAGGCAAAACACAGAGAGATTTAGGAGGAGACAGGAAGAAAGGAAAGGCAAGAAACGGAGAGGACAGATGAAAAGGGACGGAAAAATGAGGAAAAGTACAAAGACAGGAAATATGAGATTATGAACACAGATAATAAGTAAAAGAAATGGAAGATGGGAGCAAATTGGAGGTGGAACTGGAGTGGAAAAAATAGATAATGAAAAACAAGGAGAGCAGAGATTAAAAAAGAAGAAGTAATGTTAAAGACAGGACAGGAAAAACAGAAACATGAAAAACAAAACAGATAATAGGACAAGGGAGAGTGGGGATGAAACAACTTATAACAAGGAAAAGGAGAAGAGATGCAGGAAAGAGGAAGAAGAAACTAAGAGAAAAAGAGGAAAGGGGGGCGGGTCTCATGAGGGCTGGGTCATGGAGGCCCAGGGGTGATGTCAGCCTATTAAACTGATTTCACAGGTTCCCTTAACGAAGCCTCTGGCATGTTAAAGGGCAGGAAGCATCCTATTTCAGCCTTTTCTTCCACTCCCCTTGAAAGCTGAGCAAGTGTGGGACTTATCGACAGCTACTGACAAACAGGCATGAAGAAGGGCAGCTGCTGGGGCACTCCTCTTAGGACCCAAAACACAGGATGGTATTCAGCCACGGACCTGCTGATCCTCCAAGCCCAGCCAAGCTCCATCTCATTGCTCTGCGCTGCCCAAACAGAAACCTGATCCTGAATGTTGAATACTACGCTCCAGCTGATGAGGGGTTACTCCAGGCCGATAGCACTGTTGATATTTTTGGAAGGAGTCTGCCAGAGGAGGGTAGTTTGTAATGGGACTTCAAATCTGACAAGCAGACATGTGCAAGAAGAAGGGTATGAACTATCGTCTGAAAACATGTCTGCTGGATTTGACTAAATTTATAGCTTCTAACATCATTTTAAACCTTTTATTAGTTTTAGTTCAAACATTAACAATTTTTAGTAAATTCGGGTTTGTTTATTGTTTGTGAAAAGACCCTTTGTAGAGTTAAAATGACAATTATTGCTTTTATAAAATCTGGTTCACGTTTCTGTTTTAGATCCATGAGCTGACATGTGCGTGTGTGTCTTGGAGTGTGTGTCACATGTACACAATCTGCTGAATCGTCCTGCCTCTTATTTGCAGCTGGCACTCTGTTGCCTAGCTTTCAGTCCCTGCAGCATATGTTACCAGGTGTTCTCTCCCACCAAACGCAATCTTTCATCAAGGTAACCCAACTGCAGACAAATTAATTAGGAGAGTACCAATTCAACAGAGCCAGGCCCAGAAGCTCAAGGTGTGGCATATCAAAGCAAAAAGACAGATTTCTTGGCTGCTGTTGTCAGGAACGAAGCTTGGAAGGTTGAGGTGTGGACCCAAATGCAGGCTTTATGAGGCAGGAGGCAGACCGGTGCAGGAAGGTTTTAACAACAAAAACTAACCTTACAAAACAAAACCCTACGTAGGCAAGACTGTGAGATGGAGACAGCAAAATGTGAAGAAACCAACTAACTTTGGACTGGCAAAGCATAAATGAAACTGATGGGTATATATGCACACACACAGAGGGACTAATGAGGAACAGGTATAGTGAATGAACAAATCAAACCAGATGACCTAATAAACAGGAAAAAGAAAACAAAACAGAATACACAAAGGAAGAAACTACAAAAATAAAACAGGAAACACAACTAATCACAAGACCATAAATACCAAACACCAATAACATACACCCAGATCATGACACCTATAAGCTTTTTTTTAAGTTTGTACTTGATCCCAAAAAGCTCAGTGCATCAGAAATCTGTCAGTTTTTCTATGACAAGCAACAACTGAGGAATTAAAATGACCCAAATCATGTAAACCAACTAAAGCTGAAAAAAAAACCAATAAAATGTGTTTAAAATTTTGGTAAAATTTAAACCTGTGGTTAAATTTAAGAGAATTGCAGAATTCCAACTTACAAATCAGTCATCTGCAAGATGTATACCTTATCATTTTCTTCCTTAACTTCTGTAACTTACAGGCATTTATTTGCTCTTGTTTACTGTAAACAAACTGAGATGTGCACATGAATATGCACATTGTTCAGTTCAGCAAACTGCTTTAGATGTAATTCCAAATGTAGTTTGCTATGCAGTATCTTGCAGACAGATACTTTCTGTGTTTACCTTTGGCTAGAGTCAAGTGTTCACGTGAAATTCACTTGTCCTGCGTTCCCCAAATCTTTTAATTAAAAGTGACTGGTGCAAAGATTGCTCATGCTTTAAATCCACAATAACCAAATATGCTGTATAACCCCAGGGGAAGATTTTACTTCCTGTGTTGTCTCTCAAATTGTTACTAAAGTAGGCAGAGGACAGCTAAATAAGGCACTTCAGGTACAGATGCAACAAACTCGCCAGAAAACTTGTGGTGTTTATTTTGCTAGTCACAATCCATGTCTGTGCATTGTTAGATGGTTTGACTAAACCATGTGCACTAACTCTGACCCTAACCAGTGCAGTTAAGAAAAATATGTACATGTAGAAAAATAAAGAATCATGAGTGGGAGGCAAGTGGGAAGGTATGGGGATCTAAAAACAAGCTTTTCCCTTTTTACTTTCTTTTTCTCTTCTGTTTACTCTCCTTGCTTTTTTCCCTCGTGACAGATCCAGCATTAATATGTATATTCACGAATAAAAAATTTAAAATATAAGTTAGTAAATATCAAAAGGAGTATTACAGAGAACGTACACCAATGTCTGTTTACATCGGTTCAGCAGTGGCTCTATTTTTTTAATCTACATCTTTTTCAGAATTTATAACGAATATTTCATCTTAGCCTAACAAGCCTTAGTCCCAATTTCTGATCTCTGTAAAAACTGAGAACAGATAATAAATGGATGTTCAGAAGTGCTGTCCACAACTGTGATTGTGACGTGTACAGCGAGTTTCAATAGTTGCCACATGCTGTTATGAAAGAATACTTTCTTAGCTGCAACTTTTTATTAGTCACATGACAATAGCCAATTGAAAAAACAATGTGTGATAAAGTATTAATTCAGAAAGTCATATTTAAATTATCCCAGCTGTAGCACTACGTAATTCTATCTGGAAAAAAGTTGTTTCTACTAAACAAAACAAAGGAAAAAATCCAGTTATCAATTTTCCATTTACCCTAAAATAAATGAATTTCAATACGAGTGATGTGATAGCCAAGGGCAGTAAAATAAGTAGTAAATATTGTAGGAGATAATAACTGCAATTGAAAATAATAAATACATAATAGGCGTTTTATTGATTAAGAAAAGGGCTTTGACACTATAGATCATTCTTTTTTTACTTCTAAATTGCAAACATAAATGCAAACATAAAATGATGTGAGGGGAATAGTCTTAAATTGGTTAAAGGCAAAATAAGAAGCATTGACACCTAGTGTTTCAAATCCGAACTGCAGTCGAAGGAGAAAAACATGGAGAGCCTTATTTTGAAAGGAGAAAAGCTTGACAAATCCATTGTTGATGTAGTTTATAGGGAAGCTTCCTTTTATCCCTCGCAACAAATGAAAACATCTTAAATTATTTTTTACAGAAAAATTCCTAATTATTTAGTCTTTAAGCAGTTATTTAGGTAATAGACAACAATATGTAGAGTTAGCTGGTAATATATCTGAATCCATGAAGATTATATGTGGAGTCCCACAGTGCTCAGTTCTGGGACTTAAACTTTTTATTTTGTATACTACTGACATAAGTTGTTACAAAGTTGGTACAACTTGTTTTATTCGCTGATGATACAAATTTCTTTTCGTTGAGGAGATGATTTACAAGTTCTGTCAGAAATATAATAAATGAAACGGTAAGCTTAAGAAATAGTTTTATAAAAATAGGTTATCATTAAACCTCAACAAACTAAGTTTATATTTTTTGCAAATAAAAAAAAAGGATATAAATGGTTTTTTGACTATAGATAGAGTTAATATTGACAGTTTGGGGCATAATAATAGATGACAAATTGACATGGAAATCCCATATAGCCAATATTAAAACAAAGGAATATTGCTGTTTTGAACAAAGCAAAGCATGTGTTGGATTATAATACATTATGAATTTTGTATTGTTCACTTATTCTGCAATATTTAAGGTATTATTTATTGTTAGTACCATAAAGCCAATTTTTATTTTACAGAAAAGAGCCGAAAAAATTATTCATTAAGCAGATCCAAGAGAGCACGCAAATACATTGTTGATCAAGTCAGGACTTATGAAACTTAAACATTTAATTGAGTTAAACACATTATTAGTTATGTACAAAGCAAAAATCAAAGTACTACCAGAAAGTCTGCAGACTTGTTTTTATTTCAGAAGGAAATTTCATTTTAAGCATCAATTTGCAAAGACCACTTTAAAACGTATTTTTTTTATGTGTATTTCAATATGTGGAGTTAAATTTTGGTATTAAACAAGATGTGTGTAAATATTTTTCAGTTTAAAGAAATGTATAAAAATAGAACATTCAAAGTGTATGAACTAGACGAATGATGGCTATTATGTAAATTGTAAATGAGCTGATTTCTTTTCTTATTGAGTGTTGTCTAGTAATTGACTGACAGACCATCTATTGCTGTGCTATGTTTAAGAAAGGGGTGGGTATTATATTTTTTTTCTTCCTGCTTCTTTTCAAGCATGGTGGTGTATTAAGATGTGCTTTTAATTTGGTTTGTTCAGTTTTATGTTGATTGTGCATAGTCACGTGCAAAATAAATAAATTAATTTAATTTAATTAAATGTCACACTGCTAACACAAGTCATTGGTAAGCACTGGCTGGACAAAGCTATCCAAGAATAAAGTTAATAACCTCAATGATTTTTTATTTTAAAAATGATAATAAATTGCCTGACTGTGTACTGTCACACTTTTTCTCAATCCTAAAGCGTTGTTGACAAAGATAAAGTTGTAATTCAATGTTTAGATGTATGACAATTATTCATGTTTTCCTAACCAAACTCATTTAAAATGTGAATTCATTTAAAATAGTGTTGATGTAGGTAGCATGGTTAGCCCATTACAGATGTTTAACACATATTACAGATTTACATATTACACACATTACAGTTACATAAAACAATCTCATTCTAGAAATATGGACGTCAGTAAAACTTAAAACAGAATATTCAGCAGTATATTTGAATTATTATCTTAGGAGAGAAAAAAAAATCCTTTACCAACACAAACCACTCCCAGCCATGTGGTACAAGGTTCAATCATGCTCATTAATCACATGCATATTCTTGAGGCGACGTAAGCTGAGACACGTTCTTGATAAGACGTAAGGTGAGACATGTTCTTGATAAGACGTAAGGTGAGACACGTTCTTGATTGAACGTAAGGTGAGACACGCTCTTGATGCAACATTAGGTGAGACACGTTCTTGATTTAACATAAGGTGAGACACGTTCTTGATAGGACGTAAGGTGAGACACGTTCTTGATGCAACGTAAGGTGAGATACGTTCTTGATGTAACGTAAGGTGAGACACATTCTTGATAAGACGTAAGGTGAGATAAGTTCTTTATGTAACATAAGGTGAGACATGTTCCTGATAACACTTAAGGCGAGACACGTTTTTGATGCTACGTAAGGTGAGACACGTTCTTGATAAGACGTAGGGTGAGACGTTCTTGATGCAACGTAAGGTGAGACACGTTCTTAATGCTAAGTAAGGTGAGACACGTTCTTGATAAGACGTAGGGTGAGACGTTCTTGATGCAACGTAAGGTGAGACACGTTCTTAAT
>JBAMHW010000012.1:30923596-30934432 GCA_037177495.1 Rhadinocentrus ornatus | reverse complement strand
ATCACTTTGGAATGACTGGTTTCACCTTTAAACTGGCAACAAGTTTAAAACTGGTTAACACTGGTTTGTGTCTCAAGAGAGTGCAATAGTACCTTATTGTTTTGACCTACTACTATTTCCTCTGTCTGAAATTTTCACTAAGTCCCCCACACCACCACCCCACACCTCTCAAGAACACTCACATTAAACATACATGTTCTCTTGTCCTGCAGGCTTGAACCCTGGCTGTCTCAGAATTAACCACTTCCTCTGTGATGGCAATAAAACACCCACACACACACACACCCATGAGTGCAGCAAGCAGTGGATGCTTCACTGGCCCTGCCTCAGATCTGAGTATGCTGAAAGTTCTGTGTCCTTGAGATTCAACTTTTAAGCATCAAACACACAGAAAAGTCATGCTAATTGATGGTGCATCTGATTAAAATGAGTGGCTAATGAGTATCAGGCCAGAAAGAATGCAAGAGAATCAGTGTTCAAGCTCAACTTTTAACCTTTCTGTTGGAGGGTGGACCACTTTGATGTTCCTTGGTCTTTCATCAGCGGCGTTTTTGGTTATGAAAAAGGCATTTTTTTAAAGTACAAAGGCAAAGCTCACATATATAATTTGTTTCCTATTCAGGAGCAAAATGGTCATCAGATACACACTTTTTCGCCTCTATGAACTATGCAAGAGGGGTCTGAAAATACAACCAAAAAATAAGCAGAGGGGGTTGAGCGCTGTGCTGTCAATCCACTGAGTAGATTGGGAGGTTTGGATCTGCAACCGTTCTGCCTGAAGTCTTACACCCAGAGCAGCTATTCTGTGATCACACCCTCTACAGACTTCGAAACTCTCGCCTAGTTAGAAGGAGAGGGAGCGGGAATTGCTGAGGCCTGGTAGGGGTTGTACATGTGTATGTGTGTGTATGTGTGTGTATGTGTGTGTCACGGGGGGTGCAAAGGGGAACGAAGGCGGTACTTGGATGGAAATAAAGGTCGAAATCCTTGACTGTGAAAACTGTCATAGCAGGGGACATGTGCAGAGCCTGTTTGCCTAATAACCTGGGTCTTGTAAAAATATGAACGTGGGGTCCTCTGTAGCACATAATTTAACACCCCTATGTCAGGGGAGATGAGTGAGAATTGAAACTAGTACACCTTCACAAAGGCTATTCTCTTGGTTTCACACCATGCAGGGTGCTGCTGCAGAGGCTAGGGAGTGGCACAGCAACTAGCCAGCATGAATCAAAGCTGCACAAAAGTCACATTTGTGCTATTTATACACCTCTTAAACTCATTCTTAGCATTGCAAACTTGCTATAGAATGCTTAACACCATGAATTTATTGGCGTGACAGAACATAAGCACAGACACAACACCCAAAGAAAAGACACTATTCCTATCTCGAAAATGGAATATGATGGTTTGGTGGTTAAAATAAATTCCGTGCAAATTGAAGCCATCTCTTATCACCATCTCGGCTGCTAGAACAACCAACTTTTGTCAGGAGTTAGGAGGAAATTAATTCATAGTGCCCAGGTTTAGAGTAGCTGAAAAACCGGTCTACCAAAAATCTTGCTCTGCACCTTTATTTTCCATTTATTTATTTTGTGCTAAATACCGAATTTATCCAATTTAGGGTCTGGAGTCGATAGGAGGGGCTTTTAGTTTTGGAAGAAGAGCGGTTGCCTGTCTGTTAGAAAGTTGGTGGTTTGGTCTTTGTGGTCTGGCGAAGGCCACACATCATAGTGTCCCAGATCAAGATACTGAGCCTCCGATGTGTTTACTGGAATACAAATGTATCTATGTATGATAAACAGCACAACATGGGAAAATATATGGCAAACAATATATACTTGCTCTTCATTACACGTACATGTGTTTTTGACAGTTGACTTGGTACTTTGTGTTGTTTGAAGCTTTGTTTGTGCACATCCTCAGAAATGAACATCATCCATTTGCAAGCTGCAATATGCGAGTAACCAATAGGGGGCATTGTAGGAACCAATCTGACAGGATGCAAGGTCACTGGGTCGATGGAGGTAAAATTTACAGAAAGTTTCTTAGAAAAGACACGTTGTTTGGTTTAAGGGCCTCGCATACCATCTACAATATCTGCTATTTTTCTGCCATGATGTCAACGTTACCCAAATACAAACCTCTTTGAGTTCTCTGTGCCCCCAATGGACTCCTCTGGTAACATGTGAGGTTAAAGAGCTTATAGCATATTTTCAGCCTGAGAAGTTCTGTATGAGCGGATGAATGTGGCTTGTTGTGTAAAACTTTGACTTTAAATTAACTTTGTTTGACCACTAGTATTTGTCTTGGGCTGTCTTTTAATCAAATGAGCTAACTCAACATACGAAATACTAAATTAATTTGTGCTTATTTAATCTAATAAATTTCAGTTTTTAGGATGCATTATTATCTGAGCAGCAACTGAGATTAGAACAGTGAAAAGACTCTCAAAGTTTATAATATTCTTCAGAAATTGTTTCCCTTTTTTTCAAAATTATTGTTGCATGATCAAGTTTTGAGCCTCTGGAAGGTTTTGATATCTGCCATATGGCCATCAATTAAAAGTTGGCTCCTGAACTCCTGTCTGACTTCAGGGGGTTCTGCTTAAGAGGAAATAGAGATCTGTCTAAACCACCGTTCTGTTTGTGCTTCAGCAGCTAACATGAATTTTTCTGTGGACGAGTCTGCAACCAGGTGATCTTTTCAATCACAGTGAGAGCAGAGAACAATTAGCTGGAGTGAAAGCCATGGGTGGTATCACAACCAAACCGAATCTAGTACATTCCCCCTCTTATTAAAAGAAAAACCTTTCACTTTACACTTTGTGTCAAAGCTATCAAAGTCCTTACACACCAAACAGCCTTTCGACCATTGTGAAGGTTTGACGCCTCAGTAAACAATTCTGATATGTTTGGTTTTTAACTCATGGTCAGAAATGTGCACCCAGTCTATGCTACTTTCTGTGTTAAATCAACTTCAGCTCATACACTGACAGAGAAAGAAATCATCCTGATCAGCTTTTCATTGTGGTGAATGAGTGCGCGAGAAGGAAGGCAGCAGTGATGCCACAGACACACTGTTTTATGCAAATGAGTATGTCTGCTTCAAACATTATTAAATATGGCTGGTTTAAGTGAAAGGGCAGTGGATGTGAGCAGACTGGAAACAGTGACACGATGCCAGTAGTATCCAACACAAAGGTTTCTATATTTTCCAGACAGTAATGCATTCCTTCATATTATCGCCCTCTCGTCTCCACCGGCAGCCACATTTATCTCCTGCTGCCAGTTTGGGCTGAACCACTCCCAACAGGTGTTTCAATCATTCAATTATCAACAGGTATTTCCATTATCAATTATCAAACAAACCTTTTCTGCTAAAACTATCCCATATAAAAAAAAATCCTAAAAATATTTACACCTAAAATATTTAATAACCCAACAAACAAAGTAACCCCAAAACCAATACAAGCAAGCCTACCTTTAACTCCCCGGTCTCATAGTCTCTCCCAACCAAAAAATGGTGTCCAGGCCACCTGGACACCATTTTCCTGATTGCCCTGGGGGAACAAAAGTTCAGTGAGTTAATACTATTACACCACCTATTTACCGTATACTCCTTACATATACCCACACAAAATTTCCTTGTTCTATAAAAACAAATTAAATACTGTGTGCAACTATGCATTTTCTTTAAAGTGCAAAACTGGGTTAAAGTGCAAACAATGACATAGACAAACTTTACAGCAATCAAGTTCAAATCGTTGACGTAACGAACCTCTGCTTCGTTACAGTGGACTAGCAACCAGAAGGTCAGTGGATTGATTCCCAGATTTCCCTGACTGCCGAAGTGCGCCTGGGCAAGATACTGAACACCACATTGCCTCCCAATATGTCCGGGGTATAAATATGTGTATACAATCAATAAAAGTGCTGAATGAGTGTATGTGTTATAAGGTGAATGTGAAGCGTACTGTAATAGTGCTTTGAGTGGTTAACATATGACTAGAAAAAGGGTTTTATATATACAGTCCGTTTACAGTTGCCCACAAGCTCCCTATGTGCACATGACATTGGCAATACATCCACTGGAGGCCCGTTCAGAGTTCACTAGCAAGTTCCAACATCAGTTTTAGTACAACTGTAGCAGACATGGTGACATGGGGGAGATCATGTTAATGTACATCCTCAGAAAGAGACATAAAATAAGGCAGCGCAGTAGATGGCGATGGTGGTGCAGCCATTATGTTTATTTATTTATGTCGTTCTTTTTTAAGATCATTGTTGCAAACGACATCAACGTGCCAAAGGTTCAATAATCAGCAAGTATCCAATTTTTGGTCCTCGCAAATCAATAAGCCAGATTTTCTTTTTCTTTCTTCTTGGTCAGTGTTCACTTTAGGGAATATTGCCTCTGGTGAGCAGTTGTTGTAACTGCCTGACGTTGCACCGACAGTTTGGTCTGCTTGAGAACAGTGCAGTGTGAAAGCACACCAAACCAAAGGAAAGTTTGATAGTATTCCCCACACCCAGTTGAACAGAGTCCCCCAGACTATCCTTGCATTTTTGCACCATGTTCATTAAAATAAAAAGATGGTCTTCACACAGCAAGCAGTTACCGTTATCATTTTTCCAACGTGAACAAGTTGCATGGACTTGTCTTCAACAATGTACAGGAACAGGAAGAAAATATCATTTTAATGAGTATGAATAATATTTAATGGGAGTATATGTTGACTTGTGCTGTAAGTCTGTTAGATCTCATTAAAAAAAGAACAGAAAACAGTCTTTGATAAAACAGTAATAACAAGATGAACAAAGGCATCAGCACCATGTCTGTAAAACTACTGTATGTGAAACTCCCACAAAACCTTGTGGGAAAAAAAATGAAAATAAAATGCTGAAAGAAGCTGAATTTTCCACCTCAGTCTGTGGCACAACATTACCAAAAAAATGAAAGGACATGAAGTACGACTGTGCATGCAACAAAACACATACCAAACACGTAGTAAAAAGCAACTATAAAGAGCTCTCTAAACTTCCGCTCTTTCTACCCCTGCACCGGGACCAGGCTGCTTCTGTTATTAAAAAGCAACCTGCAGACAGTCTTTAAAGGCTGCAGCGCCTGGCACATTTAGGAAAGAGACCACCTGGTACTACAATGACTGAAATGGACTTTGTGCTTCATTTCTATTGCATCACATTAACCAAAGATGAAGCTGACTGATTTTAAAACTGATTTTAAATCATTAGTAAGTAATTCCTTTTGTTATGTAATTGTTGTGATTATTTTAATCTTAAAACTTAAGATTTCAGCCTCATAGACCTCGTTAATTTAATGATTATTTATCATTCAATGCACTGTTTTCATTGTTTTTTTTTAACAGTCAGCTTTTCCAAGAACATACAAGAGCACATCTAAACTGACCTACCCTCTATATTCCACCTAATCACATTCTCATGACTTTGTGAACATTTAATTGAGATTTAATTTAAATTGCCCTTGTTTTGCCACATTTTCATATGATTAGGAAGCTGTTTTGTCTGTGTGAAATCAGTGGGGTATGTATGGAAGTTGTGTTGCAGACCAGCATGACCCATTCTCATTCATAGTTTTAACCAAGCACACAGCTCTTGACAGGCTCAGCCTTAAGTTATCTGCTGAGTTTAGCCATGGGGTTGTGGAGGACCTCTGCTGCTGGGATGGACTCCGAAACAAGAGTGCTGCTTTCTTTTGTCTCTTTTTCCTCGCTCCTCCTTGCAGCTCTGGCTCTGTCCTGCATCTGGGAGGCGGATTAGCCCGACAAGACGGAGGTTGCATTATGTCCTGAGGGGGCTTTACAGTAAGGTTTGCTACCAGCTCTCACTCTCTCTGTCTTTCCCCCACTTAATGTACTGCTTCACTCAAAAGCGGCTAAATCTTTGTTAACAGGGAAACTATGAACTCACAGGGAGTTAATCAGAGTCAGTGCAAGACTGGTTATTTGCATGTGAATTGGCCGTGCCTGTATACCAGGCCTCTTTATGTCATTCACTCCTCGGTGCCTCAGGCTTCTGTCCTTTGAGGCATCACGCTGCCATAGGTACATGTTGTAAAATACCTGCACCTGCATATATAGGAACTCCACCGCTATCATCTCCAGAACAGCCAAGACGTAAAGGGCAGAAATTCTGGAATTTGATTGGTTTTTTTTTTTTATTCTTTTTTTTTTATTTGTTTGTTTGCATTTTATGCATGGAATCCGCAGATTCAGGGGGTGTTGCAGGTTACTTTTATGTGATTAATCTGATAATTTATCTGCTCACTTTATAGCAGAGGTGTGAATAAGATGCTCGCTTTATGTAGCTTGTTGAAATTTACAAAAGATTCATGGTTTGTAAACACAGCTTGTTCAGTTCTTCATTAGATATGATGTGGGAAACTGTGGGTAACAATAAAAGGTCCCCCCTCCTTTTCTGAAAGCAGAACTTCCATCTTCTTGCGTCTATATGGTTTGATTTAGAAAGGCAATTGAAAGGAGAAGAGGGGATGTTACAGGAGAGAGTAAATCTGATGTGGAAATGTAGACTTAGTAGGATTTATCCATTTGAGAAAAGACCTTTTCACTTGTTTTGTTGGTTTATCCCCTAAACCCCTACACCACCACCCCCCACCCCCACCCCCCATTTTTTTTTTTTCCCTGCCTAAAAGCTTTTGACATCTTCATCTTGTTCACAGTGGGCAGGCTTTGTTTGCTCTGCTTGAAAAAGCGGATGAGGCTCGGCCCTCCCCTCTCCGTGGCACAAGTGTAGGACTTTGCCATGGCAAAGGGGGGGATTTCTCTTTCCTCCTGCCCCCTCCTCTTCCACATAACTACAATATGGTCATTGTCTGCCAGTGAATAATGTGGCCACTCGGGCAGCATGGACTGCTCCTCGGGCTTTGCCTGTGAACCAGCTCTTTTCTTCAGCGTGAAAGGACTCTAATCCATGTAAATATAAGACTCCGAGTACAGCTTGGCCACGGTGGGGAGAGCAAGAGGGGGGATTGGAGGGGAGGGTCAGCAATTTAACCTTTGACCCAACAAATAAGAGGCATGTAAGTTTTAGAATTGCTCTCTAAAGAGGGGCTCCTGTGGCAGAATGAGTGTCTTTTGTAATCCTTGCAGTCTGGGGCTGATTGACAGGAGCCAGGGTGGGAGCACGATGCTGCACAAAACCAGGAGAAAAACACGACTGCTGCTCTGTGATGGGAACAGGATAAAAAGACAATGCTAATTATTGATTATCTCTATTCAGGATGTCATTGTTATCGAGGGAAACCTTGTAATCTCATTTTTGGTGATCAAGATAAAGTTTTACAGCAATTAAAAGATCACTTGACCAGTTTAAGGATGTTTTGTATCACAATCAATATTTCATCCCCATTTCTGTACGCTAGGTCAGAATAGCTGCAGGTTACACACTGAGAAATGACTTGAGCTGCTGCTTTGAAGAGACCTAAAAGATCATTTTCTAAAGTACACCATGTCTAAGATCCTGATGAAGCCTCCGTCCTGTTTTTCTCTCCTCTGTCCATTTTAAACTTCAACCTCTTTGAAGAACTTTTCCGGCTTGCCAGCAACCTTTCATTAGTTCAGACATCATGTAAGAGCTGGGAGCAATTTATGTATGAAGCATAATAAGAAATTGAACTCTGTCATAAGCATTGAGCAGCAAATCTATTCAAATGCAAGAGTTACTGTAGGAGTGTTTTATCCTCACTTTTAATCTTAATTTTTGCTTGTTTGTTTGTTTTGTTTCCTTTATTTTATCTTCCCCCAATTTTATTTAAGAGGTGAAGTATATCAGAAGTAATAAAATGTGCGAGTGGTGTCTTCGAGGACTACAAAAAAATTTTTTTGTTGTCCACACTGTCAAATAAAAGGAAACATTTTTATTGATAGATTTAAAAAGAAAAAATTAAATAATCAGGATTTTTCAGACTTCTGATCTTTGGAATAAATCAAAACAATACTGAACATTAATAGTCTTAAACAAATAAATCAGCTGCATTTAAAGTCAAAACAGGAATCCTGATTAAGAGCAAAACTAGTGTTTGTTTTCTTAAAGAGGGGAAAGCAGGTCTAGGTTATAATTAGACTGGATTAAAATTCAGTTAATCTGGTATGAAATTAACTTGATTTGAACTGAATTGTTTACTTCTCTTATTTATTCAACCTTTATTTAACCCGGAAAATATCCCATTGAGATTAAGAACCATTGTTACAAGGGAGCCGAGTGAAAGAGGTCATTTCTGAGTGGGTGAACTTCATCTAAGACAGCATTAGTTTTCAACTGATGTCAGACAGATTAACTGAATTATCCAACTGAACTGAATAAAAAGAATTATTAATGTAAATCTTAATCTCAACTGATTGATTTAGACTTTTTTCTTATCAGTGAACCTGGTTTAGTCAAATTAGTCAACACTGTCACAGCATATTATTTATATTATTTACTGCAGAAAACATTTCAGAATGTCCAGATTACACTGCAGTACCAACACTCTGCCTGTCTTCTAATGTAACACACAGGGGTCATCCTGAGGAGAGGATCTTCCAGCCGTACAAGCTGCTCTGACTGATAAATATATGAACTTATTGAAGACTTTAAAAAAATCATTTTAAGCAGGAACAGTACAAAATCGTTGTAAATTAAAAGACGTTACATAAGTATATGACAAGGTGATGTAAAATATTGTATATTTCTTAATGACTTGGTCATTCAGTAAAGTGAAAACATCAAGGCCTCAATGTTAGAGTTTAATTTTAGAAATTACCGTTTAACTGAAATCCAATTAAAAAATTTCACTTGTTCTGAAATGTGATTATATTTTAAGTAAAGTATGTGAATATATAATTTAAAAATGTGAATATACACATTGATAAATGCAAGATACTCAATGTATGAATCCTGATGATGCAATTTCTTTAATCACAGCTATTTAATTAAACCCAGTCATTTCACAATGATAAATCACACATTTCCCAACATTTTTTTAGTTTCACTTACATATGGAAATTTCACATACAAACTGTAAAGTCAGTTTCTTAAACAAACACAACCAAAGTTAAGCAATCCAATAAAATTCACAATAACTTAGAAGAAACTGAAAGCTGAAAACACTGCATATGTTGACAGTAACAGGAACACAACAATGACGTCATAGATCACACAATGTAGATAACAGGTCATTATGGCTCCTGTTATCTTCCTAAAGCTTGCTCTCAGTGCATGGAGCAAAAATCCTTATAGAATCACTTCCACCACCACGTCTGTGTCAAATATAGACCCGTTTTCTGCTGGTCTTCAACTCCACATGACGGAAAACATATGCTGCTTGGTGACAGTTGCATTGTGTTCCACCGAAAAGTCAAGAATAAAGAAGCACAGAGTCACCTGAGTGTCTTACTGCTGCCCTCCTCCTGCATTTACTGCTCCTTCTTTCCTCCTGCTATTTCTGCAACTGCCTGTCATTGTTGGGGGGGTCATTGCGATGATATTCCTGTGGGGTCATCCAGAACAACATCCACACTGACAGTCATGTTTTCTTGGTTCCTTGCTGCTTTTACTAACCAAAGAGTTTGAGTAATGACACCACGCTGATCCCAGCTGGGGGAGTTTAGGTTGTAAACTTCCCCAGCTTTCTAGAGAAACGCATTATTCATGTGTTTTTCTGACTTTGTTTATTCATCTGCAAACCAGGAGGTGATTTCTGCCATGTCTGGCAAAGAAGTCATAAAGGTATATATATATATTAAATGGAAATACCTGAGTAAAAGAGTAAGTATAGAAGTAAATCTCTCACCAGATTTACTGGCAAAATGCCATTTCAAATGGCAAACTTTTATGCAATGAAATTGTGTTTATGATGTATTTTGTATCTGAAATTAACTACAACCTTTTAATAATGTATTTTCACTCCTGTTCTGTCCTTGTTTGAAGAAATGGAAATAAAACAAATCTGAAATGCTCAAACACAACAGACCAAATTCAAAGTTTAAAATTCAGTAAAAAAAAATTTGGGTTTAACAATTGGGACACAAGGAAAACCAGTCGAAAGAGAATGCACTGGTGACATCATCGTGGCTTTCTCTGCCATTTTGGGGCAATTGTTTACGTCTACACTTTCAGGTTTCTCACTAGTAACAACATGTCTAAAACATTCTGAAAGTAAAACATCCTTAGAGTCATCGTGATGCAGAAACAGTAAATATTAATAAGTTTGATCATTACAATCTGCTGAACAGTAAAGGTTTAGATGTGCCATCGGTTTCGGTTTCAGACGTCAGTGTTTGCCTGGTGTTTGGTAGTTCCTACACCTGTCATGCCTTTTGGGGATCCTTATTTTTGGGGGTGCATGGCAACATCACAGCTTGTTTATTCAGAAACAAGAACAGAAAGTTCTAATAACAACCACAAAAAGAAGCATACCAAGTGTTTGTTGTGTGGAAGCTCACAGCACACAGCACATGCTGCTGTCCACTGGTGCTGAAGGAAACACAACTGATCACCTGCATCATTTAGAAGATTTAATTAAATAAATTAATAAACACGCAATGCTGACAATATAATGATATTCTTTCCAAGAAACATCAGGAACCTTATTGGAAAAAAACAACGTAAACTAAAAGTGGACTATTTTTAGGGTTCCCCATTTAAGTGTCAGCTGAACATCTTTAGGGGAGCTCTTCTGCCTTTAAGGGGAGCCGAGCTCCCCTTAGCTCCCCTGTAATTTGAACTCTAAAACTACTGATTATTAAATGTTTATGCAGCCATTTTACAAGCGGATGAATTAAAACCTGCAAGCTTTATG
>JBAMHW010000012.1:30903320-30915081 GCA_037177495.1 Rhadinocentrus ornatus | reverse complement strand
GTTTGAAAAAAAAAGGAGAAAGGGGGAAAAAAACACTTGGGGGGGGGGGTTTGCAGGGGGCTCCCCCCCCCCCCCCCCCCCCTCACACACACCACCACCACCACCGTTACCAGCCCACCCTGCACTTACTGGGAAGCTCTGGGATGTGTTGGTCTATTGGAAAATAGTAAATAATTAATTTGAAGGAGAGAAATCTATTAATTTATGCGAATTCAAACTCGATGTTTTAACTTCGCCAAAGTTGAGGTATCCGCATGTAGAAAGCCCGGCAGCACAGTCCCCACCCCCTCTCCCCAGCGGGCCCGCTGTGGGGGACTGCCCCCCCCCCAGGATGCTGTTTTCAGCAGCTGATGAGGTTTATGTGTTGTCCGCAGAAGATTTTCGGTGCAGAGATGCGCCCGGTGCCACCTGGGTATCTCGGCCTCGGAGATGGTGATGCGGGCCCGGGACCTGGTCTACCACCTCAACTGCTTCACCTGCACCACCTGCAGCAAGATGCTCACCACCGGGGACCACTTTGGCATGAAGGACAGCCTGGTGTACTGTCGCCTGCACTTTGAGACTCTCATTCAGGGAGAATATCAGACACATTTTAACCACGCAGATGTTGTGCCGCACAAAGGCCTGGGCCCGGCCAACACGCTCGGACTATCCTACTTCAACGGCGTGGGGGCAGTGCAGAAAGGTCGGCCCAGGAAGAGGAAAAGCCCGGGGCCTGGGGCCGAGCTGGCCGCTTACAATGCAGGTAAGAAAACACATCTGACAGAACAATAACTTAGGACAATGATGTGATTCTTCAAATGATGTCATGCGGAGATTTATTTTCAAAATCACCGCCAAATAAACTATTACACAACTAAAACAGACAAGAAACAGTTTTGTCCATTAAACAGCAGCTCTGAGTAAGACGTGATGGACTGATTGAGGCTGACAAGCCGCGCTGATGATAACAACGTTCTTAACATCCCTAGTGCTTAAATCTCATCACTAAAAGCTCCAGCTGCCTATTTCTTAGCTATTGTGCTGAAATATTTCTACAGAAAGTTTTTCATAATTTCATCGCTCATGACACCGTCCTGGTGTTGGTTTCTAAGTCCTCTAAATATATATAGTGCGTAATAATTAGCTAAGTAACAGAATAAGTTTACATTTTTATGTGGAGTAGCATCTATTGTGTCCTACTGACTTTAAAATGAGGTTGCAGTTATAAAACCACATGATGCTAAACTTTGGGCATGAATAATCCTGAATATTAATTAATACAGAAAATTAAGAAAATAAATAAATAAAAAAGCTGAAATATGTGGAGAAAAGTTGAGATTAGAAATTAATTCATTTGCACAGTTACAACAAACAGCTTGAATGTTTGGATTGGACGTTTTTGTAATTTGTAAATATTTTTGGTTCCTTCAACTTTTAAAAATATGAAACAATGTGTGTAAAAAGTTTGTGGATGTTTTGAGCCTTCTTTCCTCCATGTCTTCTTTGGGGGATAAAAAGATATTTTTCCCCCCAATGTTCCAGCCTTTGCTTTCACCCTTTTCCACTTGTCAGGCTCTATACATGTCTACAAACCCTAACACCCCCCCCTCACATCTTCAACTATTCCCTACTACACGCACACACACACACACACACACTGCTGGAGCCTCTTTGCATTGGGGCCAGGCCAGGATGGGTGTATACCAGCCAGATCAATGTGATTTGATGAGCTATTCACTGGAAGAGAGAGCAGGGAGCACAGTAACTTTATAAAAGCAGCATTTTGTTTGGTTTGTATTTGACTTTTTCTTTCTTCTCTTTCATTTTTATACTTTTACATGAGCTTTTCTTGTTTTCAGTAAAAAAAATAAATAAAGACAATTATTACCAACTTAACAATGTGCCAGACTCTTGGAGGGAAAATATGGTGACAGAAGAAGATAGTTTGTTATAATTTGAGTTTTCTCATCTCAGAAATTTCAGTTCAAACAGCTGCAACAAGTGCATTAATTTGATTTCTACTTGTTTTCAGCGCTTCTTGCTTTCATTGTCTTCTGGGTGAAATGTATTGTTGTCCCTTGTTTTGCTTTTAAAATGACATGATACATGTGAAACAGCTTTTTAGAAAAAGTCAAACCATTTCACCTCAGTACTGATGACTCCTTTTGATAGAGTGTCCTGGGTGAAAGATGAATGCAAGGCAGAGATGGGAGTGAAGAGGCAGTGCGCCCTCTTCTGTTTTCATCCAGAATGACCATCAGAGTGTCACCTGAACCACCGAGTGTGTGCTGACCCACAGCAGCAGGTCGTTTTAACTGTGTGCATTCTGCTGTAGGATGAGGAGATTAGTAGCAAACCACCAACAAGCTGCTTCTTTTTTTATTCTGTTTGGTTGAAACGCTGCAGCATATGCTTGGCCAGAAAGCAACATTTGTTCTGCCTGGTGTGTATGGGCTAATTAAGTGAAGTGTTATTCTGGTGGTTTTCACTTCTTCATATTCATCATTTGCAGCGTTCTGATATTGAACTGTTATGCATGCAGCAACACCTTGAATTTTGCCAAGAAATTTGCAGGCAGGGACTAATACATGTGTGGAACTGTTGTGTGTGTGAGAGAGTGTGTGCATGCTTGCAGAAGCTGGGTTTACACCTCTTCCTAGGATAGAAAGACAGATAGAGACAGTCAGACCCATGTGGTGAAGAGAGGAGGATGAACTGCAGCTGGAAGAAAAAGCTGTCAGGTCACAGCATGTCTTTGGATGGATTTAAGGGTTTAAATAGATACAAATAACCAATCTCTTGAATACACTGCAAAAATAAATAAATAAAAAAAGAAGAGAATAATACAAATAATGATGCATTGTGAAGCATTTTAAAGTGTTTTCCTGTATTATTTTCTCTTTTCTTTAGACAAAAAGCTGGTGCGACATTTAGTGCACAGATTCAAACACACATAAAAATAAAAACAGTAACATAGCTACAGTGTAAAATGTAAATATTACACAATCCCATAGCATAAAACAGCAGGGTAACAAGTCAATGAATAAATTAATTAACTAATCACATTATTAAACACTTAGTTAAAGAACGACCTAAAAACAAGATAAGAGTACAAATGAAAGTGAGTCTAATCAAGTGGAAACAAACAACTGAGGGCTGTGGTTGTTTAGGAGTGATATGATGACTGGAGAAATGAGAGTTCAATGATTACTTACTCTAAACCGGTTGCCTAATGGTAAAAGTTCATATTCTGGACAGATGTTAAACTCTACATTGAACATTTCAACCCCATTCAGGACCACCTCTTACTGCAAGGTTTCAGAGTTGGGTCTAATAAGGTTTTTTATTATTAATTTAGCTTAAATGTTAAACAAAAATAGACAAAATAACTTTGCTAAATTGGATTAAGCACAAGCAGAAAACAAAGATAAACAGACAAAATAAATTTAAAATGCAAAATCTGGTGTTGAATGCTTCCTGTTTTCAGTAAATGATTCTGATTCTCATGATTCAGGACCTGAAATGAACATGATGACACTTTCTTGTTTAATAGATCTGAAACTTTTTCCTGTATCATAGAAAGATGCACAGAAGTAAAAATAGCAGTTTTCAACAAGACATTGTGTGAGTGTGGTGACGGCCGAAGCCTGCTTCCTTAGTTCAGGGTTTCTAGTTTATATCTGCAATTCAAAACACGACTGGGTTCAGAAACAATTTTACCATTTTGTTGTGATGAGGTTTTTCATAAGGCTGGGAAAAGAAACACAGGTGATCTGCCGTTGAGAAATGGAAGGATGGTGATAATGATGAGGTTCCCCCGTATTAACCTGCACCGTTGACCTTTTTCCTGCAGCTCTGAGCTGTAACGAGAACGACGGCGAGTCCATGGACCGGGACTCCCAGTACAGCTCCAGTCAGAAGACCAAGCGTATGCGGACATCTTTCAAGCACCACCAGCTGAGGACGATGAAGTCTTACTTCGCCATCAACCATAATCCAGACGCCAAGGACCTCAAGCAACTGGCCCAGAAGACCGGCCTCACGAAGCGGGTCTTACAGGTAACCTCGAAGCAATACCTCCCTTACCTTTAGTAAACAACCTACACAGGTGGAAGACTTTTATTTCTAACCCTGGGAAACTTTGAATTCTTTCAGGGAACTGCAACAAAAACAAAAATAAATAAATAAATAAATATTTTTTTTTCTTTTACAAACAGTCTAAAACAAAAAAAGATTTACAATGTAGCGCATAGTTATCCAAATGTGAAAAATAAATAAAGAAAACCCCTAAATGTTCTGTATTTCTGGCGCAGGATGATAAATGAGAGATGAAAACATAAAAGTTCAGTAATACATGTAAAGGCAGCACAGCAGAGCATTTGATTTCTACTGCAGACTCAGTAAATTATCTGGGCTACTGAGAAGGAGAAAATGACACAAAAAGGTTTTTGAATAAGAAAAAATGTCCACAAAAAAAAAACAAAAACAAAAACCCTCCCACTGCTTTAATTAACGCTTGCGGGAAACAAAGCATTCGTTTTGCTTTGATGCGTTTGAGTTTTCATGCCTGTTATTCCAGCTGAAGCGCCTCTCCTGCCGCCCATTTCCCATGGCTCCGTCATGATTTCTGTCGCTAACATGCTCCAACACTCAGCTCAGCACTCATTCCACACATCACACATACTGCTCTTTATTCCTGGATAAAGACAGAAAAACATAAATTCCCCAAAAATGGAAAATAAATGACAGTCAGGGAGCTGACTGGGACGCGTGATGCTCCAACATCCAGCTGCCGGTGAATCTGCAGCAGCTTCATGAGCAGGAAAACATTAACTGCTGCAAACATGATTATAATGAGTGGAATCACAGCTTCTGTTATCCACACACATTGTAGACAGGTCAATTAGCATTTTTCAGCAAATGCAGGAAGCCGAGGCTCCATTTTCATCTGCAAACATAAAAGAAGAGGCTTCTTTTTTCTGTGGCTTTTTTCTCTGTGACTATCCAGGAAAAGTAAAGGCTTTTATAACTTTTGTACACAGCAGAAGAGCACCCTGACTCTGTGTTTTTAAGCCTGCTTTTATCCTTGACTCCAGTCAGAGCATTCACAAACAGGCTTTAAAAAGACAGGGAGATGCTTACTGTTGGCGGCTCATGACTTAAAGTAAATGGAGGCAGAGGACAGTTGTGCTGGAGGTAATGTGGGTCTGCCTGGAGTTCTACAATATTGAGGCCCCTTTTTTATATCTTTCATATCTTTTTCTTTATATTTTTACATTGGAAACTAGCTTAAAATGGCACCAATGGGCTGTTTTTAGATTCCTTTGTTCAACCTTACGGTAGGTTTGGTGAAGTGTAGAACAACTGCACCTCTGGATCCAAAAAATCATTTCTTTTCAAATATCTTCCTGGTTGGAGTTGGAATAACATGGAAAAACAGTGGAATAATGCGTGGCCCTGCGTGGCCCTTCGCTCAGACCACCTTCCTATCTCTCTCTTCTACCAGTACACAACCTCCACAAGTTTCTGTGGTTGTGAAATATTTCTCTCTTTTCTTTTCGTTTTGTTTTGTGGTTCTTTTGCTGCAAAATGACAAAATTCTCCTCCGTCTTCAGCGATCGTTGCTTATTTTTTCCGTTTGGTGCTGAGCTTTAGGTTTCCAGGAGCTCTATGTACTGATGAGACCACTGAAGCTGAACAAATAAAAGTAGATACATAAATAAACGAGCAAACCACAAAACCAAAATAATAATCCAGAGTAAAAAAAAAAAAAACAATAAAAAAACAAAAACAGAACATAACCTGAAAGAAAGCCAGAAGGGTCCGATGACGATTGTCTGCAGGTTTTCTGCTCTGATATATACTAGATTCCTGGTTAAAAGACACTAACCACTGCATAAGTTTCAGTCAGTTATTATGTTCTAAGTGAGTCATGTCATCCATCATGTGTTCTTGAAGCTCAGAAACATCACGTCTCTTCTCTGTTTGTTCCTGACACAGTGCACAGATGCCTGTCAGGAGGAATCTGAACTAAAGCCTGATATCTTCTGTGGGGAGGTCATTCTCATCTGTTACCCCTCACAAGAAACATACACCAAAGTAGTCCATGCTATCATACTAACTGCCGTGACGTAGGGATGCAGGTGGAAAAGCCTTGTTACAGTCACTGGCTTGACTGAATAAAAGCAGACATCATGTTTGCCGTCACACACTGAAATGTTGATTTTAATATAATATATTTAGTGGGTATAACTTTATTTTAATCTAGTTATTAATCTCAGTTTGGACCTTTACTTTTACTTTTGGACCTTAGTAAAGAAATTTCCCAGTACTTGTGGAAAGCACTTTCTTTTTTCATTTTCATTGATCAATAATTCAAACAATAAATCAGGGTTCTTATGATTTCAGTAAGAGGTAAAAAAAAAAAAAAAGGAAAAATTAACTGTAATATCATGTCCATGTTCCAGTCATTCAATCTAAAATGTCTTAAATTTTCTCTTGTTTCATTTTCTTTTTTCTTATTGTTTCTTGCTGTTATGATGAATAAGTTATTTAGCAAGACTTAAATGTAGAACAAACAACAAAAAAACATAATCTAATGTCACCGTTGATAACTCCTCATGTGAGGAGACCAGTTTTCAGGAAAGCAGACTACAAAGCATTTACTGGTCACCATGACAACCTCATATCAGCAATAATCCACCGTTCACCATAGTGTGAGTGTAAAGACATGTAGACATAATCATACAGGTTACCTGTTAGTGTTAATTCATGATGAAAATGAGGGATTTTCGTAGTGTCATGTGACTGCTCTTATGTTAATGTGTTTAAAACACTTTTCCAGGCAGCTGCTGCAGCATGATGTTATTTTAGCAAACACCCAGCCAGACCATGCTACTGCTGCACAGCAAGAACAGTTCAGTTCATCAGTTACGACGGAAATAAAACCAACATACACAAGTATCTCTTCTAATTTATGTGGCATTTATCACAAGTTTCTCCCACAACCTCGTGTATTTACAGCAAATTAAGATTTATTTAGTTCATTTAAGTTGTACAAACTCAAATAGTTCCATTTATTTCAACTCATCCACTCAGGCTAACAATAACAAATAACAAATAACAAATATATATATATATATATATATATATATATATACATCTAGTTATATCCAGAAAATATAGATTGTTTTTTCCAGGTGATATGAAGTGGAAATGGAAGAGGAATTTGAGATGTAGAGCTCACAGAATTTTTTAATTGAAAGAATTGAAAGAATTTTTTAATTAATTTTTTTAGATCTTTATCTTCCTGCCTCAGGGAATTAGGCCTCCAGTTCCTCACATTCTTAGATTAAACCTTTTATAACCATTTATATATGGATATAATTAATATTTAAACGTTTACTGGATTAACTGTAAGGTTTTGTTTCTGCAGGTCTGGTTCCAAAACGCTCGGGCCAAATTCAGGAGGAACCTGCTGCGGCAGGAGAGCACCGGGGTGGACAAGGCATCCGATGGATCCACATTGCAAGGTGGGACACCTTCAGGCCCGGCATCGGAGATCTCTAACGCCTCCATGAGCCCCTCCAGCACCCCCACCACCCTAACAGACTTGACCAACCCCACCATGCCCACCGTCACCTCTGTTCTCACCTCAGTGCCAGGCGGCATGGACGTCCACGAGTGCCGGAGCCCATCACAGACCACGCTGACCAGCCTCTTCTGATGGTCGGAGCACTAACCCCCCCCGACCCTCACCTCCCTGCACACACACAGACATACACACTCCCACCTACACCAAAACCCCCACTGGATCTAAAACTGAGCACTGTTCACACCTTCAGACTTTCACCGGATTAGAAAAGAAATAAAAAGAAAAGAAAAAAGAAAAGAAAAATTCTCTGAGTCTGTTAGAGACTGTTGGCATAGTGAGGCGGCCGAGCCTCACACATGGAACACTTGTTGTTATTTTGATGTTGTCTTGTTGAGAATTGAGGAGACTTGATTTCCATTTTTCAATGTTTACAGAGAGAGACTGCTGAGGGAAAAAAACTGCTTAATTTTTTGGGGAAAATTTTTTTTCCAGCACAGTATTTATGTTGTTGTAAAAGAGTCACTGTTAGAAGGATTGTAAAAAATTCTTTTTTTCTTTTTTTCTCTCTTTTTATTATTATTTTTTTCATTTTTTGGAATCTGAGATTAAACACAGGTTACAACATCCTATGACTGCCACGTGCCTTCCAGTCCATTTATCTGAACTGCTGTTCGTAATAGTCCACCAAACGTGAATAATTTGACTCAGAGGAAAGCAGGAGGGTAAATAAGCTCTGCTGTATGTGTGTGTGTGTATGTGTGTGTGTTTAGTTTGCCTGTTTTTTAGTGTCTGTACATATGTGCAGAAGTACACAATCTGCTGTGCTTTAATTAAAAACAGATAGGTGAGATGGAGACTACTTATTGTTCTTGATTAAAACATATTCTGAATTTTCTAATTTTATTATTTATATGTGGACACAATCTTCAAATGTGACATCCTGACTGGACTTGCCACCCATCGGTTTGATAAGAAAAAAAAGCTTGTAACCCAAAAGATTTGGCTCATTTCAGCTATTTAATGCACCACTTCAATTCAGTCTGTGGTTTTTGACATATATGTGAAAGTCATATTCCAAACCAGAGGGATAAACACACATTCAGGATTTAAAGCTTATAGTTTTTTTTAAAGAAAATGAATCAATGAGACTTTGTGTGTTATGAATATGTTGTACCATTTAACCATCTATAACCTGGCATCCCACTGCCACATAGAGATGGGTCACATGCAGAGCTTAATTTTCCAATCAAGATTAATAATGTAAACATTATTATTATTAGAAAGATTCCTGCTTCCAGCCTGTGATAATCAGGTTCACTATCTGCATCACAAACGTTCTTGTTCTGTCCTGGTACTGGTTGGGAAAAAAATCTCTTCTAATCCGAGTCAGAAATCCTGTTATGATTCAGTTTTAGTATTTATTTTCCACCTTATTTAAAGAAGTCTTATCTTTAGCAGTAGGATGATTGCATCTACGATTATCTCTCACACTGGGTTAATCTGACATGTGAAGGTGGATGTTTGTGTGATGGAGAAACACATGTTGTGGATGGCTGGAGAGCTCGTGATGAAGCACACAGATAAGTCATAGTCTGCTGTAAGTAACCACTTTTTATGCCGTGCTGCGTCTGCATGTTATTGTGCAGAGACAACTCTAGATGAAATATAAACAGCAGTGATGCCAAGAATAAATTCAGATTTTCATGCATTTCTACTTCTTGCATCCTGATATTTGCATCCCTGCTTACAATGACTAACCTAGTTTTTTTTTTCAAGAAGTTTAATTTTTTTTCAGCTAAAGGTATTAAGGGCTGACAAAGGATTCTGAAGTGCAATGAATTTGTGCATTAGATTAATCTGAGGGGGAGGCATTTGTAAGTGCAGGCAGGATAGAAAGACTGATGGACGCAATTTATTCGCCCCATTCTTTTAGTCTTGGCAAATGTAATAGAAGAAAACAGCCAAATATTTGCACACACATTATAAAACAAAAAATAACTAAGTTTATCTGTGTACTCAGGTTTTCATTAGGACTTCAATGAAACCTGGATCCATTTCCCCCACATTGTGTATTGAACAGCAATCAGGTGTCCATGTGTCAAACACAAGGCTCAACATATTATCTAAGGTTTATTTCTTGCAGGCTGACATGCAGATGCAGGCAGGAAGGCTGTTCAGTGCTGAAAAGGTAGATACAAGGGAAGACTTTTCAAACACATAAGTGAATCCAGGTGCCTGTTGTCTAATAATTCATCCCTGGAGGAAGCATGCAGCAAACCACATTTCAAAACTTAGTAAACGCAACATTTTTTTGTGCTCGTTTCACACAGCAAAGAGTTATGTCATGCATCACAGCAGGAAGTGTGTGCATATGCATGTGGGCTGCGACTACTGTCTGTGGTTATAATGTTGCCTTATTTCAGAACTGCTTTTCCTCAATGCAGCACTAAAAAAAACTAAAAAAAACAAACATTCTAAGAAAAAAAAGGGGAAAAACTTAACTTTTGCCGTCACTTTAAATGAGCATCTGTGCCAAAGCTGAGAGTGATAGTGGCTGGCAGCCTTCCTGAAAGCATAATCATTAAAAAAAATCTGTTTCCATGAGCAGCTTTTCTTCACTCTGCTGGAGCAAATTGTGTTCAATTTTCTCATCTTCAGCCATATGTATCATAAAGGTAGAAAGATTTTTCAACTTAAAAATATATGTCATTTTTCCACATCGGAAGTTAAACAAGGTGGTTGTGGAGGGACAGGTCTGGGACACAGCATTCTGTACACTTTATAAGCAAAACATGAATTATGAAAAATAGACCTTAAAATCCCCTGCAGTGCATAATTAGAAATGAGTGCACATAAAAAAACGAAGAAGAGAGGAGTCCCTTGCAGCGCGCAGACTTGGTAATTATCTCTGAGCTGGTGTGAAGAGTTTGAGGACATTATCAGGACAAAACAACCTCTAAGCGATGAAGCATGCTTGTCTTTTGTCCAAAGTGCTGACCACATCCTTACCTACAGCTCTGCCTGCAAGACGAGAATATAGTAAATGTGTGTGTATGTGTGTGAGAGAGGGAGCTCTAATTCCAGGAAATCATTGAGGTCAAACAAACATATGAACGCCTTGCCCAAGTTTGGCTGAAACTTCATGCGAGTGTGTAATATAAGGACAAAATCTAAACCAGGCTATCAATTCCCAGTAATGGAATAACATTTTTGGCCGCTTGCCTCATATTAATGTGTGATGTGAATTTGATCTAATGATAACAGGGTAACAAAAAGCCATGGCGAGCATCACAGAGAAGGTACACAACAGGCTCATAACTGAACTTTTACAGTGTGTTAATGGATGCTTGTATTTTTATTTTCCCAGAACTTGTTATTGAAAATAAACTGGGTATCAGGAATTTTCCAGAGCCACTGGGGATGATCCAACAGCTTTTTAAAATTATTTTTATTTTAAAAAAAAACTCATACAGCAAAATTTCTTGCTAAACGTAACACATACGACATGACAAGTGTTCCTCCATGTTTGAATTAACAACGATGATAATTTTTAAAGCAACAAATTCCCATTAATTTATTAATGTTATAAAAATTAGCATTTGCAACATGTGGGAGTATTATCAGTTGTCAGAAACAGAATCAATGTAATTGTTTAAGCTAAGAATACAAGCTAAGAAGCCTTTTGAAATAGCCGTAACCTTGCTATCTGTGTGACAGTTACGGAAATTAAGTCCTTCAGGCAGGTGAACAAAAAATAGACTACACTTGTGTTGGTGACGAATGACTAGTTAAAGGCCCAAATGGTATGAAGCTGAACATTGACTATTAAAGCAATACTAAAGTTTTCAACTTTTCCGTCAGCCTGACATTCATTACCAGCTCTTCTCTTGTGTACACTTGCCCGAATGCCTGAGAAATTGTTTATTGTTTATAATTGACTTAAAATACACAAAAATCCTGAATGAATCAATTTATTTCAAACGAGCAAACTAAAGAGAAACACAAAGAGAATATATAATATGTCTAATATCTAAAAAGATAGAATATACAAAAAAGAAAATAATGAAAAAAGAAAAAGAAAAATAATACCTATCATTATTGCATCATTAAATCATAATATAAAGAAGCTCAAAAAAGTAAGGGGAGCCCTTTTCAGCCCTTTCTACTCATTATAGTATATATATA
>JBAMHW010000012.1:30874447-30889522 GCA_037177495.1 Rhadinocentrus ornatus | reverse complement strand
ATAAAAAGTTGTGTTTTGAAATTAAATTAAATTAAATTTTACAGATATTAGTAGAGCTTGAGATTACAATATTAATGTCTGTGTCTAATTTTTGGTTCACTACAGTCCACTAAAATACATTTAAATTAAAAAATGACGCTTTTTAAGGCAAATATTATGTAATTAAGATGTAATAAATTGAGAAATTGAGATGAATTAATTACAAAGCCTGGACTTAATTAGATTAAACATATTTTTAATTAAGTCCCACCCCTATAAAACACTGATTGCAAATAATGTTTATTAATTTTGCATATAAATGTTGTTAACTGTGATGTATAAATATCAGTTATTGCATGTTTAAGATAGTAAATTATGTGACTTTCTGTGGCATAACCTTCGTTGTTGGTGTAACTTCTAAAAAAAACAAAAAACTTCCGTAACTTAAGTGTTGTGGCTAATTGTGTTGTGTTGTGGGTGATTGTCGAGTTTTGTGGCTTTTGTATTGCTGTGACAC
The DNA here is from genome assembly GCA_037177495.1 of Rhadinocentrus ornatus. Lineage (NCBI taxonomy): Eukaryota > Metazoa > Chordata > Actinopteri > Atheriniformes > Melanotaeniidae > Rhadinocentrus > Rhadinocentrus ornatus. The sequence continues at coordinate 30,889,026 of JBAMHW010000012.1, read as the reverse complement.
TTTGGGACCACCATATTCACCAAAGAGAGAGCAACAGCATCATTGTCAAAATAGACAAAAACAGACAAGCAGCTGCTACACCTGAAAGAAAATAGAAAACCACATTTAACCTCTGCAAGAAAACAAACCTGACAATCATCAGGAGCACCTATAAAAAGACAGACAAGCTGAAGAAATCATGAATAACCATGACACTTGCAAAAAAAATAAAACACTTGCAACACACACACACACACAAAAAAACCTGACAAAAAAACCAAACAGAACAGAACAAAACATAACAGTGGCTATTGGTTATTTAACCCACAGGTCAATATAGGGACTGAAAGTTTGAATAGAAATTTTCGTGATGAAAAGTTCAAAGATCTGTTTATTTTTGCTATTTTTAGACAAGTTGTTCTCCAGCATCCAAGTCACATATTTTCTTTGGTGCATCATGCACAAAAACTGCCTGGTGATCATTATTCTCAAGGGGAGATTTCATGAAAATAGCCAATAAAAAATCTTTAATAGCGTCACATTTTAACACAACTGATTCCCTCTGATGGACCTTGGAGAGTTTTCAAAGGCCACTGGAGGTCCCCAAACCCCATTTTGAGAAGCCTGTTTTAACAAACTGTAGGTTATAGTGCATATTCAAGACGCTGTAAGAACATTTGGGTCATACTGAATATATTATCCAAAAGAATAATTTGTTTCTTGTACTCCAACATTTGTTTGTCTGCTTATTTGGAGAAATATTTAATCAAAAGAAATCTGAAACAGAATACTGCTCATTCTGCTTGTAGGGAAGGTTCTGGGTATGCCGGCAAAAAAATAAAGAGTTTGTTTAGTAAGAGGTTTCAGTTTGTGTACTCAGGCTCATCACGTTCATGACAGCGAGCATGGCCAAAGTTTTTGTTCGTATGAGAGTTGTTAGTTTGTGAAAATGTGTTCAGTGTAAACCGTCACAAAAAAGATTCCAAAGAAGCTAAAGGAGATTATCACATTTTTCTCAGAGTTAAACACTGGTGATGCTGCAAAGCTCAATATTTTTAAATAAAACTTCTCTGTGGATATGTGGATCTTATATTTGCATGTACTACTGCTTGTCTTCTGTAAAATTTTATAATCCACAAAATGGGAGGATCTCTCATGTAATCGAGACACATACAGTCCAGTGATTGATGGCAAATGACTTATTGATATCAAAATATTAAACTTAAAAAAAAAAAGTAAAATAAATGCAAGTTGTGTTTGTTTGATCAGAGCATTTACAGACACTGGATGTGTTCATTTAGCACATTCATTTTTACATGAACATGATAAAAATAAAAGTGTATTGATCTGCTTTTGACTCAAAGCACTGTATGTAGCTATACTTAATGGGTTATAACTACACTTAGGCAACTTCCAGGTTTGAAGGTTTATGGACAAAAACAATGTAAAATTTTATTGAATTTTGAAATGAACCATTCATGTCTTCCAGACTGATATTTGAAAAGGGGAAAATGTTTTCACATGTCCTTCTTAGAATTTAAAGTTTTCTTTTTTTTTCTTTTGTAAGATAAAGAAAATAATTCAGATGTTTTGGCAGATATTTGAAAAAAATGTCACTCACAGTATATCAGTTTATATTTTACAAAGGAAGTCGAAATCTGATTAAAGTAACAAATAAAACACTGAAAGCTGTAACCACGTAACCAATGGGAAACATGGCCACCATCCCATGGAATGACACTGAAATACTGGCAGGAGCAAAGTTGACGATCAAACCTCTGAAGCTCTGATTAGTTCACTAATCAGAAAGCTGGCATTAAGATTGTTGTTACATACATCTGTAGAGGACACCATTTGTTACATTTGGATTTTCTTTTGCTGTGCCGGGTGAAAACCGAATATAGGACACCTTTTGTTATTTAAGATTGTTTGAACCCGGTAGTATAATAAAATTTATTTGTTTTTTTTCTATACAAGTTATCCGGCTCGTTTTGTTCGACCCCTGAACAATCTTAACCATTTATCTTTACAACACAGAAAATAAATACTACTTATTACCATAACAACTTAACAATCAAACAGTTTCTATAGACACAAAACAAAGGTACTTCTACTCAATAACTTATCTTTACGTTTTAACAACTAAGAAATTTACTATAAACCAAACCATTAATACACAAAACTAAGCTACAAAACACAACTCAAAAGCTACTCAAAAACGGGTGAGAGCGTAGATTCTCAATCTAACACAAAACACAAAAGTGTATTTAACTAAGGGAAAATCCTATAAGCTCTTACAAAACCACTAAGGTTACTCAGACCAGCTACTACCTTCACACAACCCAGAATTGGCGAACTGTGTGCCTAGGGAACACAGCTGCCCTGAATGTTCTCACTTCCTCCTTTTTAAAGGCCAGCAGTCTCTTTCATTGGCCGCAGAATGAGGAAGTGAAGTGACAGTCCACGAATCACTGAAGCTCTGTTGTACAGGGAGGTTCCACTCGTCCTCTTGACAGGCAGTGACCAATCCCGTGGGAGGGCAGAAGAGCAGGAAGTCCCCCGTGAATCCACAGCCAATCCGCGAGAGGCAACTGAACAGCAAGATTTGCATCTCACACCCTCAGGCCACAGGCCGGGGGATGTGACAAGGGAGAGGTAATCGGACCCAGAGCTCTGTACGCAACCCACGGAGTCAAAAGGTATTTTATCAGTACTCTAAGTTTGTAGGAAAGGAGTACCCACTCCTCACCTCATTCGGGTGTGTGGGAAGTTAGTACCCGCTTGACTAGGGTGTGTGGGAAGTTAGTATGCATTCTTAATGTTGGAAAGTAATACTTTTTAGGGGTTTTCATTCTTCAGATGGGGACTCCGGAAGAGATTTTATTTTATGGTAAATTCTCTTCTCTCCAAAAAGATGATTTTGAAGTTGGTTTAACGTCATCCATTACCAACTCGGGCACTATCTGGTCGACTAAACTGAAAGGTAGGACAAACCTTTTTTTATAAATTGTCCACATTGATTACTCAAAATTAAAAGTGCCTAGGTGGGGTAACAGATGATGTTTTGAGAGAATTAGAAATGGAGCTAATGTAAAAGGGGTTAGAGTCCCCAGAAGTGAAAAGGGTCCCAATATGGTGAAAATAGAGTTTAAGTCTCCTTAAGTAACAATGAGGTTAGAGAGAAATAAGAGAAACAACAGCTGTAAGTGTAAGGTAAATTAACAGTGAGCTAACAGTACAAAACCACATATCTTAAGAAACAACAGGAGGATGGGGAGTCTCAGATGGACATAGAATTGAGACTGCATAAGATGCAGCTCAAAAAAAAAAAAAAAACAGAAAAGAAATGCTCTAATAATAAGAAACCCACAGCCAAGCAGACTCCAGAATTGGCTGACCCTTCACCTAATCACAATTCAGACTCCACCTATGACAATGCCACAGAAACAACCTTATCAGAATTGGGCTCCTCCACAACAGTCATAAAACTGGAGCAGGGCTTGGCAGAACCTATGCTCCAAATGACTGAAAACATATCATTTGCTCTTCATGGTGGACACAGAAGCCAGATTCTCCACCCATTGTCTCTGGACTGTCTGGGAAGAGACATTATGCATTAAAAAGGAATGGCTGTCTCCTGTTTACCTTCAGCCTCTATGATATAATTTTCTTCTTTTTTTGTGTATACTGCACTGCTCAGATGGCGTGCAGTGTTTACATGCAACAGACAGGCATTGCTGGACATTGGCAACTCTCACAGTACTGGGATTAGTGGATTTATACCAACAGATCTGCAACTCATTGCACTCCCGTGACCACCACTACCACCAGGAAGACACTGGAGCAGCAACCTCAGGTGAGCCAGCTGACCCGAGTAGAGCGCTTTGGAGACAGCGCAAGAGGCAAGAGGGGATGGCTCTACACTATGCTTAAAGCCCGTGCTAGCCGACCACCGATACCCAGCCTCTTGCTGGCTATGTGCAGTCTCTGGAAAACAAACTAGATGAGCTACATGCAAGGATTACAACACAGCGGGAAACAAGAGAATGCTGCTGTTGGCAAACTTGCAGAGGGTGTATCCCATTGGATTCGTGATCCCTCTTGCGAGGTTCCTGTGGAAGTAGACCTCCCTTAAACATATATATGTGACACTTTGCTGCTCACAGAAAGACACTGGAGATACGCTGTGCTTGAACTAGCTGTGTGGTCCTCCTTCCTCTCACAAGGCTAAACTCCTCAAAGCTCCACTGGCTGAGGAAAGAGCTCCCACTCCTTTTATTAATAAGTTGCACACAGAACAGAAGCTTATGCACATGTGTGCGGAGATCATCTACAATGACACACATCGCACTCTAACACCTCCCACTCGATGGTATCACACATATCATTTAAATATCATGTGCCAAACATATATGAGTAGAGCTTTTTGCTCTTGTAACACGTCTGCTACCATGTTTTCTGTAGGTTAGTACACCAGAACAATGTCACCCTGTAAAACAAGTCCCTTGATTAACCTAAGAAATCTTTTTTGAGGTACCCTTGAAACAGTCACCCATGTCTTTCAGTAGTTGTGTGAGGTAGAGAGCTTCTTGTGGCTGCTAACGCCATGTACTCACTGTCACATGTTGACAGTGCCACAGTTTAATATTTCTTCATTTTACATGAAACAATAGCTCCACCACCTTGTAAATTGAAACAATAGTCTGTGGTGCTTTGTCTGTCCTCTGGGTCATTAGCCCAGTCTGCATTAGAATAACCCATCAGTTTCAGTTTACTGTCATCTGTCTTGTAATTCATCTCAAACTCTTCAGTTCCCTTCAGGTATTTGTACACATGTTTCACTGAAGTTATATGTTTTTATCTGGGACCTGACAAATACTGTGATAGTTTGCTCACAATCCAACTGATATCTGGCCTAGTACAGGTCATGATGTAGATGAGACTGCCCAACTCTGCCTGTACTTTTTCTGATCTGTTTGACCTCCCTCTTGAGTGAGATCACATTTCACCTCACTGGATGTGGCTCTGCTTTTACACTCTGACATGCCAAATCTTTTTAAGATTCTTTCAGGGTGTCTAGACTGGTTCATCTTAACAGTACCAGCTGTTTGACTGAAGTCAATACCAATGAAATGAGAGAGTTGTCCTAAATCTTTCATCTTAAACTGCTTTCTCAGTTTCTCCTTTACTTCTTTTAAAAGTTTCTCACTACTTGCAGCCACGACTAAATCATCTACCCATACCAGCAAGATCACTTTCTCTTCATCTGACCATTTGGTACAAATAGAGTTGTCTGTTTGACTCTGTGTAAAGCCATTCTCAGGTAGAGTTGTGAAGCATCATATTCCAGTTTCTTCTGGATCATTTTAGACCATAAATCGATTTGTTCAAGTTCCTCACCTTTTTCAGAACTCGCATAAAAATTCTGTGGTTGTTCTATGTATATCTCTTAGTCAATAAGTGCATGTAGGTTTGCCGCTTTACCGTCCATCTGATGTAACCTAAGGTCGTACTGAGCTGCCAGTACCCGTAGCGATGTCAGGTTAGAAGTCGGGGAAAAATTTTCAGAGTAATCCAGTCCTTCAACCTGAGTATACCCCTTTGCTACATACCTGGCCTTTTAAGTCTCATTTCCTTTTTCATCCTCTTTTTAAGTGAAAACCCACCTTCCACCCCAATGTTTGTCTACCCTCCGGTAATGGTACTAGAGTAAAGTGTTGTTTTCCTTAAATGAAGTCATCTCATCTACCATAGCCTTTTTCAATTTATCCGCTTTAATTGACGCCAGAGCCATCGCCATAGCCATAGGTCTGTGGTAGTCCTACTGTAGCTCTATAACAGTAATCTATGGTTATCTCACTGCTCTCTGCTGTACACTCATAGTCCTCTAATTATTTAGGTTTCTTCTTTGTCTTTCTGACATTCATGTGTAGTGAGTGTCAGAGCCTTGGTCCTTTTCTTGTTTGTTATTTGCTGTCATTTGTTCTGTTTGTGGTTGAACTGCTTCGGCTGGTCTCGTCTCCCATTCTATGATGTAGTCCTCCACTTGGACTTTGTCAGTCTTTGCGTGACTCTGTCATTCCCTTTGTGATGATGTGTACCAGCCTTTTTCTGAACCTTGGTGCTATCTGTGAAAAATACCATCTCTGCTGGAGAATACCGGTCAAAACCTACAAATATTCCCTTTTTACCTTTTGGATCCAAATTCTTTCTGTTCTGTTCGTACACTTCGTAACCCTGTTAAAATATTTTCCTTCTTTTTCTTTAAGCTTTGGTCGTAAGGCTTTGTGTTTTCCCGTCATGACCTCATAGGTTCGGGGTCTGTTGCGGTAGCGGAGTGTGCATTCGAAATTTCTCAGCCTAGTTTTGAACTCTGTAAAGGATAATGTCTCTCTCGTCTGAGTTACGTGCACTGAAAATGGACTGTATTCATCTGTAAGGCCTTTTAATACCATCGCCACTATTCTGCCTTTCTCACACAAGTAATGCCCACACTGTGCCCACATTTTTTACGTATGTCAACGTGGTCCATCAGGATCTCTGTCTCACACCCCGAAAAATTCGGCTTCTTCCCTTTTTTTCCCTCCTGAGCCATCATGGAAATGATGTGATGAATATGTATTACAGGCATCCACCTGACCATTTATAGCCCCCATGTGGGTGTTGGTAGGCGTTCCCTCACGTGCACCCTCTTTAGAATTGATTCTGATTTATATACGGAAACACGTGTAGGACGTGCATGGGCAGTCTTATAAATCTGAAAATAGAAGTGCGCAGCATTTCCTTTTTGCGCCGCAAACACCACCTGTAGTTTTCTTTGCTATGCACAGTTTGATAAATAAGGTCCCTGGACAACAACACCCCCCTCCCACTTACTAGTTGTCTCATGAGCCCAGGTAAACGAAGCTCTGAGGAGGATCAACCCCCACAAAGGGGCAGGGCCAGACAACATTCCTAGACGAGCCCTCAGAGCATGTGCCAACGAGCTGACACACATTCTTACCTCCATTTTCAACCTCTTCCTCAACCAGAGAACTTTTCCATCCTGCTTTATATAATAAAAATAGAACTGAAAATGTCCCAAAAATGGGCCACACACTAACAGGCGGAATACAAACAAAACAAAAACAAAACTGTTACCAGAAACCAAAAGTCACCTCACTATAACCAGGGACGACAAGTAAAACTCAATTACTTAACATAACTAAAACTTAACTCAATTTAGCAGTAAATCCACACACAGGGAAAACCCTTAACCACACAAGAACAAATCTCTCTCAGACTGGCAAGCTGTGTCCTACTGTCCACAGCTGCCCCCCAATGACGATGCTGATGCAGGTTTATAGGAGTTCCCACCCTCTGGTTGGACAGCCACTCTAGGAGACCAGTACCAATGTTCTCCTCCCCAAAAAGATAGTGGACATGAGGAAGGAGAGGACCCTCACCAGCCACTGATTGTTAGCGGCTGGAAGCGGAGAGGGTGAGCAGCTTTAAATATCTGGAGGTCCACATCAGCGAGGACCTCACCTGGACACTCAACACCACACAGCTGGTGAAGAGAACTCAGCAGCGGCTGGACTTCCTGAGGAGGCTGAGGAAGATCGGCATGTCACCAAAGATCCTCAGAAACTTCTACAGCTGCATTGTTGAGTCTATCTTGATTAGCTGCACCACCGTGTGGTATGGCAGCTCTACTGTCACGGACCGCAAACGCCTGCAGAGAGTGGTGAAGACTGCGTCCAAGATCACCAGGACTCCGTTGCCCTCTCTGCAGAGCATCTACCAGCGCTGAGTCCACAGGAGAGCTGCCTCCATCATCAAAGACCCCACCCAACCTGGACTGTTCACTCTCCTCCCCTCAGAAACCCTTTCTTACCCTCGACTATCGACTCCTTAGCAGCTAATAGGATCAACAACAACAGCCTGTACCCTGCACACTGACGTTATATTGTCAACCACAGTAGCTGCAATATTGTTTACTGTTTTATGTGTCTTATTATTTTTAATACATATTGCACATGCATCTTGTTGTCTACCCCATGAGAGTTTTTTTGAACAGTTAATTATTCATTGTTGAATGTAGCACACAGCACATTTATGTACACATATTATTTATTCAGTTTTTCATCTTATTTTCATCTTTATCTCCAGTTTTTTTTTTAAAGTTTTTTATTTTATAATATTTTAGGGCTTTTAGCATGGATGGCAAAGTAAGTATTTCATTGTTCAGGGAAACTTGTTTCCTTACTGTGTAAATAACAATAAGTGTTTTGAATCTTGAATCTTGACTCTTAACGCATGTATCCCTATATGCTAATATGCCATCTACCAGGTAGAGGCATGGTTGGTTGTGAAAATGCAACAAAGATCAGGATTTACCGAACCAAACTGTCCCGTACCGATTCGGTCCTGTTGATGGAGAAGGGGCTACAGGTCCACTTTATGACAGAAAACTTATCTTTATTTTGTCATAACACAGAAAAAAAAATATTTTTTATCTCCTGTCAGACTTGTTCTATACTTGTTCATATACTTGTTTCTAAAGAAAAAAAATCTTTGATATGCACACTGAAGATAATTTAACGTGTTGTAGTTGTTCTTTACACTTGAATTATTAACATCCAGGGATTCACCCTGATATTCCACCAGGCAACATTATCTCATGACTACATATATATGCATGGTCATGAAATAAAGCACATTTTGAGCATTCCACTTTTAAGCTTTTCTTATTGTTAGGAGACGTGGTAATTCTTGACTCTGCGCAGGATCAGCAGTCGGCTATTAGAAGTTTGGCCACTAACCAGTTTATGTTACCTTTTATGTGATGCCAGGGTCGGTGCACTGATTAAATCTGAACTTGGTTATGACTGGTTAATCTGTACTTGGGTAGTAGTTATGATTGTTATTTTTTTTTTATCTTGGGCATTTTGTATTCTTTAAAGATCTATAAATTTTAAAGTCAGGAATTTTAAACAAATTTCCATTGTAAAAATAATAGTTGATTGTAGCTCTACAGTGCAGTAGAATGAACTTGAACAACCAGAGAAAAATGTGTTTCAGCTTTTAAATAATGACATTGACAATGCCTGCTCTTTTTAATAGCAGAACCAAAGAAAGACCCATCTCGTATGAGAAGACGTGAAATGCCACTAGACATCAGTAAACAGGGGCTTTGTGATTATTTTCAGTGTTTACTGAAAAAATCTTGACTCCTTAAAGAAACATTTGAAAAAAAGAGACTGAGCTAAACTGATCAAGTCTCGTCCAGATGCAAACGCCCTGAACAGTTAATTTGATATGATTATATCTGAACAGAACATAATAATAGAGATGCAAAATCAACAGATTCTTTAGACACATTAATAAAATTGACTTGTAGTAACAAATTTTGCTCAGTTTTTCATCAAGCAATAGATGGAGAGTATGATAGAGGAAAGCTTGGACTGCATTAAAAAAAGAAAATTAATTAAGAATGAACAACTGTGTTTGTTCATTTCTTAACAGAGACACATAGCAAGCACAAATACACAAACAAAGCATGGCTATAAATAAAGTCAGTTTGCAGAGCCAAGGAGCAGTGTCATATGATTGGAGGGAACACGCACATGGGAAAGGTTACAAGCAGCCAGTGGCCCATTTGTCTTGTTTGGATACAAACTACTTGATTCCCTAAATGAGTGGTGAGGAATCCTGTGACATTAGTACTTAATCACAGTCGGTTTACCATTATAAATCAGTTGAACTTCTGACACCTGAACTTTATTCTGTGCTCACTGTAAAGGCCACAGGCTGAAGCTCATGCTATTAGCAGCAGGCTGATCCATTGCATGTGCATTCAGGTCACAAAGCAGGGCATGGGATACCCACTGCATGCATCACCTGAGCTTTTTGAGTACAGAAACAATAATAATGCAAGAGGCAAAACACCAAAAAGTAGAGTGAAAATTTTTTTTTCATTCATTTTATCTGAAAAGATTGTAAACTGGGAGCCTCCGCTTAATGCTAGAAAATGAATGCTGTGTAGCATACTCCACACAGTTCTTCTCATCATACATTTTCAATTAAATAAAATGCATGTGTAACAAATATAAAATTATAAAAGTCTCTGTTAAATAAAAAAATAGGAAATGTACGAAAAGTGATTAAAAATCCATTATGCATGTATCAAATAAGCTGTGCATATCCTGTTATTCTTGTCATTTTGCATGATCATGACCATACACTATAAATCCTGATAAGTTCAGTTAACTCACATTTTTTGTCGAAACAGATTACATAAAAACTTTAGTTAACACTAAATAAATGGGCTAAGTTACAGAAACATTTTGGATTAAGTAACTTTTACCCAGTAATTTTGAGTGAAACTAACTTAATTTTTTTGGTTACAGATATAATCTTTATTAAGAACTTGCCAGGAAAAATATTTGAGGTGGGAGTAAGCGTTTAAATTAAGTATAGATTAATTTACCATTTTTATGATGTCCAACATTAAATAACAAAATTATAACTTTCAAATATTTTATTTTAAAGCAACTTAAAGCCGCAGTGTGTAAGAATTACTCCCATCTAGTGGTGCGCTAATATATTACAAGCAACCGAGTAGTGCTCTACTGTAGCCTCACCGTTTAAGAGCGTTATTACAACTACGGAAGCCGCGGAGATTCATAAATGTGAAGTTCGAGTGTCCTGTCAGGTGATGAAGAACAGAGCAATACATATTTATTATTTTTTTATGCCAATAAGTTACAAGCCTGCCCTCCATGTATTTAGTACCAAGCTACTGCTAATAGCTAATGTTATGTTTTGAAATCAGTTTTTGTGACTTGCAGACTCAGAGATCATATGATTAAGGGAGAGAAACAGGAATATAAAGCAGGCATTGGACTGTTGGCACTGCTATAACATTACTCCGTGTTTAATAACATGTATTTCAGCTGATTTATCCAGGGAGGTGGGCGGAGCACTGATAGAAAATAATTATAATCTGAGAGATATTTTTGCATTCGAATACTGCGGTTCTGGTGATTAAATTACGACGAGAAACTGGTTTTACTTTGGTCTATTTTGTCTGACTAGAAGGAGGACAACTACCCAGTGCTTAATTTGTAAAGCGGGAGGTCCTGGAACACAGAGTGGGGGTGGTTCCGGCAACTCAAAAGGGGGGCTCGAAGTAACGAAACACACACACACACACGCACACACACACAAACAGAGCCAAGGTATTAACCCCTTTAAGTAAATCCAAATATCACTGTGTGCATAACAGGGCAATATTTATTTTAATTTCCGAACGCTGGCCTGACAAAAAAGACAAAAAAAAATAAATATGAGCACCACATCAGAGTTTACTGGGTGCGAAATGTAAAAAGATAAAACAAAATAAAAACTAGGCCGAAACGGTAACATTTCTTTTATAAACAGCAATAGTATTCTTCGGACTAAAAGGTTTTTCCATCTGAGTGAAAGCTAAGTGCAATCTCATAATCACTGATGCCAGTGTAACCTGATCACCTTGCCCTGTTTCTAGCACAACACCAAAATAAACTTCACTGTTAGATTAAATTAACTTACCTATCCAGCAGAAAGCTACAACCTCCGCGTTAGCTTTGAAGTCCTTCTCCTCATCAGCTGCCTCCATCTGGTAAAAACTCCACCGATGTACACTCTTATTTTCTCCCGATTATTATTTCTTTTTCTTTTGTTGGCTATTTTTTCCTCGCGTTTCTCGCGTGCAAAGAGTATAGATTGTCCTACATTTCAATGTAAATGTGACAAGCTGAATGATCCACGCTCGTGTTGGCTTGTTTACACCACCCCCGCGCCGCCCCCCTCCTTCTTCCCCCCGAAACAGCGGGGACTCGCAGGTAAAATGCACAAGGCTAACAAGTTTGTCCCCTTTCGGCTGCTGTATTCGAAGATGGCGATGCAACATGGCAGTCTCCAGTTGGGTGCACCACCACTTATGTATTTATAAACATTTAATTCTAAGTTATGAGAACGCTTTCATTTGGATGGGACTGTGATTAGACTTTGGTAAAATACGTATTTGTGAAAGAAATTCTTGATTTTTGCTAAGAAATTACTAAAAAAAACTACACACTACCTTTAAAATTATGTGCACCAAGTTCTGATATTGGCGTAACAATAAAATCACAAATTATACACACTTTAATTTAAATGCTAAGTAAATAAACCAGTTTAGACAATGCAAATCCAAGTTACCAGTTAATTAAGTAACAATTAATAGGGTCCAAACAACAACATGTCTGGCAATTGAAAAGACAATATTTCAGAATAACATCGGAACTGGAACAGCCAACAGCCAAATGATGTTTGAAACAGACTCTGGTCTTCTGTCACAAAATGCTAATTTTTTAAAGGTTATAACAACAGTCTGACACAAAACCTCACACATCATGAAGTTCCTATCAAGAAAACTAGCACTGTAGATCATTAACATAAATGGTAAACTGTTCTCGGATAAAACAATGTAATGTAAATATAAAAAGACATGGTCCAGTGTAAACGGTTATGTAATGTTTTCACCTTTTACAAAGTGCCAAAGTGCTATAGATATACAGAAAACACAACCTAAAACCCACTTTCAAAAACTGTTATTACTGTTAAAAACTGTTAAAAACTATATTATGCTGGACAAATGTTAAATGAAATAAATAAATTTGAGGGGCAACTTCACAAAGAGATTAATTCTCTGCTTAATGGTAATTTTTAGGACCTAACGCTTTTGGTTTCAGCTTCCTATCCTCAAGACCCATCAAGAATTTTTGAGTAAAGTCAGACATGTTGCGTGTTTTTGGGTAGCTCAGATGCAAGGCGTAAATCAGTATAAATAACATTGCAAAAGCATCAGCCAGGGTGGGAAGATCAATGATCATGTTATCCTCAAGTACTACGATATCTGGTTCATCAGTCTGCCCCGCCTTAAGAGAAAAAACGAAAGACATATTTAAAAATTTATTTTAAATCTTGAACTTATAAAGTTACATTTAATTTGGCATTGCTTACTTTTCACAAGGCTGAACATTCCCCTATTCATTGTTCCAATGCCTTGTGATTTTATTTGATGTACACGATACTGTTTGCAAAGACTAAATAAAAGCTATTACTAATTGTCCTTTCTAAATATTTCATGTCAGAGCATCACATCTTGAAATCTCATGTAATGCTGTCGAAAAAAGATGCCACTATGATGATCCATATTATAGCTGTAATATTTAAGCACCACCCCATTAAACCATCCTGCCTCAACTAAGCCATGAGTTATCTATTGTAACCCTGACAAAGCTTTGAAATCATTCCTTAAAGCAGTTAGACTTAGATTTTAACTCAGATTGCTCTGTCAGAGACAGAAAATGTTAAGTTTAAAATGTAAATGTTTGCACCCAACCATATACAACAGTTCATAATTAAATTGTACTTATTCAAAGCAGAATAAAGTACAGGTTTTAAAACTGAATACCATGCAACTGAATAAGCATTTCTCCTAAACACTTTCATCACTGAACCTTACCTTGCAGGACTCTTAAGATGCATACATGTCAGCTATATGGAACTATTAAACCAGACGTGTTTTAAGTGCAGTTACTTACTACAGTTTCTTACTCCAGTCTATTTAATAGAACAATATATTCATAATAATAAATATAATATAATAATATATATTTAAATCCTGCTAAGTAAACCTAAAGGAGATTTGACTGGCTGGGGAGAGAAAGGCTTGGATGGTTTTTCCACTGGGAAGCTCTGATGACATTATGGCGGATGACATTTTACATTTCAAACCTATGAGTAAGAGTGAAGTTAAAAATAATTGTTTAAGGGTAAAGATAGTTAGGAATCACATGTTTTTACTAGTGCTGAGCAACTATCAAAATATTTAATCGAGATTAATCGCATGGAATGTTACGATTAATCATGATTAATCACATTGTTACACGCAAAATGTTTCTGTCCTTTAAAAAAAAAGCCTACGGCTATATAAAGAAAATGCAGTAAGTTTTGGTTTACAAACAAAAAATCAGGGTCTCCAACCTGCGACTCTGGACCTTCCACAATGCTTCTATATACGTGGCTAAAATATATATTTTTTTATCTATATTTCTTGTCAGGTTGGAAACTGTGGACTGTTTTTTATTTTTGTCCCTTAACCACACAAGAACACCCCTTAGAAGAAAGTCTGTCTATCCTCATTTTATAAAGGTTTTATGTTTTTCTTTTTTGTTAAACTAAAAAATGGAAATAAAAATCTGGTAAGAAATGACAAATATCCTATGCTGGCTCTTAATCAAAATAAATATATATTAAGTTGCCTTTTTGAAAAGGACTCGTAGCATTTGCAGCTTTAAAGGAGTTTTTTTTTTACTGGCTGAGGGAAAAATGGCTCTTTGGATTGTAAAAGCTGCAGACCCCTGAAGTAAACACAAACACATTTAGCAGCAGTTTTTTCTTTAAACATTAACAGTTAAAATATTTCTTAATATAAATAAAATCACATATTTTTGAGAAAGAAGGATGAAATGTTCAGGATTTACTAACTAAAAGGTAAAAAGTCAGCAGGATAAATTTAAAGCTGTGAA
>JBAMHW010000012.1:30859267-30874347 GCA_037177495.1 Rhadinocentrus ornatus | reverse complement strand
TAAATAATGTTATTTAAACACTGCTTGAAGCACTTCTGGTTGAGATGCAACCTGTATTTCGCTGCTTTGTACCTGTGGCATTCGCAATGACAATAAAGTTGAATCTGAAGAGGTTTTGAGAGTGAGAATAGCTCAACTAAATGTCAGCTATGTCCTGTAAACCCAACTCTGAAACATGAAGAATGCTGTGCATTTTCAAGAACGAAGAAGCTAAGTTGTTCCTTAACTGAGCTTGCAATCCTTCTGTGTCATAGTGCATAAAGAAGAGATTACTCACCAGATAAATGCTCCCAATCCAAATAAAGTGATAATGGCGGCAAGGGTCATTAGCAAAGCAGGGACGGTTAGTACTTCGTCTTCAAAAGAAAGCTGAGCACGTTTCCTCCCTAATTTAATCACCAGTGTAACGACGAACTTTAGATATAAAGACAGTTTCAACTTTTACACATATATATATTTGCCTTATTTCGTCGGAAGTAACACACATTTCTATCAACTAACAATGCAGGCAAACCAAGAAATGTGGAATTCTTTTTAAACTCTGTGGAAAAAAAGGGGTGGAGCCAGTACGTACGTATGTGCGTGATGTCTGATTTAATAACTATCAAATTGTTTAAGTGCTATCCCTGCAATAAATCAAAATGGTTAAGTAATACAAACTTGAAATATATAATTTGTTTAAAAGACTTAAAAATTAGAGGTGAAAAACCCTTTGAAGCTTCTTTGAGTAGATTTAATATATTTTCTTTATCAAACTTTAACTTTTGGGTGTTATAGTGTAGTTTTTACATATAAAGCTCCCTAACGACTTGAACTATATGAAGAAAATGAATATATTTAGTACTGCTTGATATAATAAACATCTCTCATTTTTTAGTAACACCTGGCTTTCTTTAATAAATATATTTAAGTGATATTGAACTAATAAATTGACTAGATTTTTATTTTGCTTTCCTAGTCCACACAAGTGCTTTAACCCTATAGCCACATTTACCTATTTACTTATACAAGCATTCATCCTGCCTGATGTATGATCATGATGATCAATAATTGATGTACATTCATAAAAGTTGCACAGGCTACGTTTTTTTCTCGTCCTACACACACCCATGATGACAAATGCATTAGAGGCAAATCTCTAACAATCTCACACTCAAGGACACTTCAATAATTTGCGCTGGAGTAGCTGGGCATAAAACTACCAAACAACCACTCTTATAGAAATATAAGCTTTAAGTAAGCTGTCATTTTAATTTATGATGTAATTTTACCATAAAGAGATGTAGTTGTGTTTGTTTTTTTTTATACCGAGGCCTCATGTGAGAGACAGCAGTGATGTGTCTCCATTCATTGATGACTGGACAAACACAAAAAGTTTCACATTCTTCTTAACCAAATTAATTCTCAAACTGATCTTCTTCTTGTAAACAACAATTTCAGATTTAGCGTTTCTTTTCTTTTTTTTTTTTTTTTTCATACAGTAAGTTAGCACATTTTTTAGGTATGTCTTCCATGCAAATTATTATTATTTTTTGGATTCCTAAAACAATAAAACCTAAACTACACTTATGAATGCAAAAAAAAATATTTAAAAGTTAAGCTATTTGAATTATATATCAATTTTCTGTTTGTTTCTAAAGCTGTTTTATCTACAGAGTGCAGGTTTATTGTGTAAGGATGGACGATTATTTCCTCTGTCCCATTGACTGAAAAATGGGGAAGGATGCTGAGCGTTATCTAACCTACACCAATGTAAACTAAGCTAAAAACTATTAATGCTGTGTCAAAAACAAACAAGAAACAATGCTGTCTGCTAATGAACTGTGGTAAAAATGAGCAACTTTCTATGCTAAAACAACTAACTGCAGTAAAATCTACTAAAGGAAAAACACACTATAAACTGCAAAAGAAATACTATATCTCCCTCTATCTCTAAGTTTCTCTGATAATCGCCACCAAACGCTCCAACTCCCCTGCATTTTCTTGGTGCCACCTTGTATTTATATTGCTGCTGTGCACCCCACGTAGCTGACGTGATGATGTTATCAACTCATAACGATGTGAAGTCTTGAAAGGTGAGAGTCTTAGCTTCCAGCTAAGAAAATTATCGTTCTAGCTACCATAGTTTTTACTTTAGGGCAATTTAAAAAAAATTATGCTAAAAGGGAACTTCAGGCGGCCGCTCTGTCTAAAGGTTTAATATTGCAGGTGGTGCTTTAGTTTTCATTGCAAAAGGATATTTGCCAGTATCCAGCTTTGAAATAGTCCCCTGTGCACGAAAAAGTGACAGTGAGAGACACAAATGGCACTTGTCAAAGCATTATTGTGTGGTTGACAATGAGAATGTGTTGTAACCACAAAAACAAACAAACAACAAGAAATTTCTTTTTCATTTCGATCAAAAAAATGTACAAAAAATGTCATTGCCATGTTAAAAACACACATATGTTTAAGGAACTATTTGCAACAACAGATAGATCCAGATTTGGAGACGTGGGTGTTTGTGGTAACAGCTAACCAGGGTTTGTGTAACGTAGTTGCGGAGTTAAAATGAACTCACTCCCATATAATATAACTTAAATGCTGCCAAATTGCTGCTATTTTGCTGTATTAGTTAATTTCTTTCTTTCTTTCTTTCTTTTATTATGTGCTGTTATTTAAATCTGTGTCCCCTTCTCTCTGTCACTAATGCCTGCATTGTCTGTACAGCTACAATGTCTTCGGAGTGGCTACCCCCCTTCTGTTACATAATGGTATGACCGCAGAGCGTCCCAACCCATGCCTCCTGAGCAGCAACAACCGAAGATTTGGCTCTTCCCAATGGCCCTTCTTGTTTGCTTCAAAGATCACTGATTCATAACCTGCCTGCTGTCAAAACTTTTCATTTATACCCGCCAGACTGAATTTGACCTGCATTTGGCAGGTTGGTGGGTGTAAATTTAGAGCCCTGCTGCCATCAACACATACATGTCATTGGAGTTGTAAAACTCAAGCAAAGAAAACCTACTGCAAATTCACATGTTTAACTTTACACATTGTATAAAGTTATTATTTATTGGGAACAGGGCATGTTCTCCTTCACTTGGTGTACAGTTTTCTTAGGCTAACTACCTTTAGACCAATAACTCCCACTGTAAATGGTGTGTTTAACTGGTGATACAGTGTCTGTCACTCAAACGCCAGGTTACTGAATCGCACATGTTTATTGAAACAAGCACATGCTAAACTTGCTAACAATAACTAGCATTGTACTATATTAACACTGCGTGCACATGGCAGGCAGAAACAACCACATATTTGGCAGCTCAGTCTCACCAGCAAACAGCGATAACTCTACCAACAAAGAAAAGGGGGATCTGGCACTTACATGCAGATGGACAATCCCCATCATCACCTGGTTTTACACAAATAAGTTCGCTTCAAGCTAACACTGTGAAACGGCTGGCCGGTGATAAATCACGTACACAAAACAAACCTACATGTCTACGCAGAAAAGGGGGAATTCCACACACTTGGATTAACATTAACTCATCTGAGAGGATGAGAACGAACCCGTGTTAGAGCCTTGATTTGACCTTCTAGTGTTCAAACAGCTATTGTGAAAGTTTCTGAAGAGTGAAGAAAGAATATTCTTTGAAGACAGTAAAAGAAAGGAATTCCATACAAAAATAAACTGTTTAACAAAGTTGCTTATAACATTTTTCATACAAGCATTAGATAAACTGAAATTAAATTTGAGTGCTTGTTTGTTTGAACAGGCTATGATAGACCACATTCTCTGTCTTTGTCTCGTTTATGTGAAGGACATCACACAACTTCTTTTGATGCATCAATGACATGGTCAGTGAGTGTGTGTGCACTGCAGCAGCTTTTTGGGCTGAGTTGTAAAGCCTTGTCCACAGCTCGTACTGCCTTTATGTGGCCCAGACAATGGGCAGACCTCCCAGCAATGCAGCTGGGCCTGACCCTCCATCCAGTACAACTCATCCATACACTATAAAACTACACTGTAGTCAAATTTTATGTGAATTCAGATCAACAACAGCTGTCTACTCAAAAATAAGCTTAGTCTTCCTGTAACTTTTTTCCTTATATTTTTTTAAACAAGAAACCACTCTCCCATTCAAACAATCTGTTGTCTATATTCACTATTCCAATGTAGGGTTGGGAGATATATCCCAGTGGTTATAAGGCGATAGGCAGGGTATATCCTCAACAGGCTGCCAGCTAGAAACCACTCTTTCATTTCACAATACCAGACTCATAATTTTACTCAATGAAATGGTCTGTTCTGTAATTTGTAACTCGGCACTAACTTTTACATGTCCATTCAAATTACTATATATATATATATATATATATGTATATATATATATATATATATATTTTTTTTTTTCAACAGACTTCAATCTGTCTAAATTTTACAAAAATATTTTTACAGCGCAGCCACCTCGGCTCATGTACTTGGGAAAGTTCTGTGTGATTCAACTGTCACTCATGGGTGACCAAAAGCCTGGTGAAAGGCATTGTGCCAGCTGAGTGGTGAGCATTTCTGAGGCCCAGACGGGCGGGGAATTAGAGCTTTTGTTTGGGGCTTCCCACTCCACCAGCCTGCTTTTGGGTTCTCTGGAAATGGGGCCACAGTAAACAAACAATACGTTCTGATGAATGGATAATGATGCACATGTTTACTGAATGAAAATTCTGTAGGACATTCACTCACCAAAAAGATGCGCAGATAAAGAGGTGTTTCAGTCTTTTATTTAATTTGTCTCAATTATCAGCAGACTCCCTTTAATGTTTAACTCATAGTCATTTATTTTGTCTTTCCTCATCAATAATATAACCCAAGTCAACACCTTTGATTTAGCTTACATAGTTAAAAAACAAATCGTAATTCTGACTGCAGTCACACCATACTTATTCAAATTTAACTCAAATAATTATTCAGTCTTTTAAAATCCTTTTTTGAGTTAATTTTAATCCACTTTTGGATCTTACTTAATTCCCAGTGAAACCAGTTCCATTTTTTTGTTGATGCATGTTAGGAATACAAGTTTTTCCATTTTATGAGAGAAATTAAAACATCAAGCAGAAACAACAGACTGAAACAGACTACAGAAGAACTGTTTGTCCCACTCAGACTGGGGAACCTGGATCGCATTGTTCTGTGTGCTCCACATTGGGAAATTCAGGGTTTATGGCACACCGGAAGAGCGACTGGGAACAATAGACTGCACACAAATCCATCTCCTCACCTCAGAGGGGCCTCTGCCTTCCATTCCCATGTCGGAGAAGCATCGGGCTCAGGGGGCAGCCTATCAAAGTCACTTGACTCAGGAGAGCTCCTCTCAGAGAGTAGGGGGCAATATCCTCTTTGGGACCATTAAACACAAGCACCGCGGAGGGTACTTGTCTTAAATCTTAAGGACTACGTTGGCTTGTTAAATTTCTCTTCCTCATGATTTTTTTCTCGTGTAATCATATTGAACATTTTCATGATAAAGCTCTTTTATTTTAGTATAAGACAGTTTTTCACATTTTCTGTCAAATATGCGTTATGAAGCCCATATTTTATCTTTTAGTGAAATGTGCCAGCCCAGCTTCATGACACAGATTTTTACAAAGCCCTTTTCAGCATGCACTATAATATTTCCATTACCCTTACTCAATAATGCACACTGTGTATGCTTGTAAATAGAACACCAGTTACTGTGGCAGATAGTTTGTATTTTATTGTATTTTAGATTTTGTTTATCTGCTTTTCTCCCTTTTTGTTTTTTTAGCTGAGCTGTAGTAACGCACAAATTTTCCCATTGTGGGATCAATAAAGTTTTATCTTATCAATCATTAATGGAAGTAATTGCTGTGTGTGCAAGATGGACAGTAAAGTTGCGTATTTCCTCCAAACATGTTACTGCATTCACATCAACAAGTGTGGTGTGGCCAACCCCAGTTTTCTCTTCACCTCCCCACCAATCCCTCTTTGCCGTCAGCTTCATGTGTCACACATGCTGCTAATGCAAAAGAAAATATTAATCTTCTCTCTTCTCTGAGCTCTCTCCAGCCAGTCAGTTAGTTGTCGACTCTTGTCTTTTAGCTCTTGCTCTTTCTTTTTTTTTATTTTATTTTTGCTCTTTTCCTCTGAAAATAACTTCTTAGGTTTATTTGATGAATCAGCCGTGGTGCATGTTCAAAATGGTTAGTTGTGATAATCCAGTTCCTAGGATGTGAGGTAGTGCTGTAATGGAAAATGCTGCCATAAAACATAATGCTGCCATAAAAAAAAATTCTTCTGTGAAAAGATGCGCTGGGACAGACAAAAAAATGAATTCTCAGCCTTCCAACACTGATTTGGCAACCATTACTCATTGCTACTGGATTAAATTTGCTTGCATTAGTGATGGTGCTGTCTATGTTCACCTCTAAAGATGTGAACTTTCAGAAGCCAGTTTTGTAGGACTACTGGCTCTTCCTGAAAAGGTACATCTATGGATTTTTCTACGTATGTTTGCTTTCCTGGAAATGCAGCAGATGCATAGTCCTCATGCCCTTGACAGACCATGGGTTGTGGTAATTACTGAAAAAAAGAAACTAGTTACAGTTACTAGTTACTTCATTCAAAAACTAACTCAGTTACTTTCTTAGTTACTTACACCAAAATGTAATGCATTACTTTTAAAAGTAAATGCTCATGAAAAGTAAATGTTCAACTTGTGGGCAGTTGCAGCATGCCCTCCAATGCACTCCTACTCTCCTTTGCTCCTACTCTTTGTTATACAGTATATATTTTTATTTACATATTTCCTTAGTTTTTCATGGGTATTGTCACTCTGTCTCTCTGTCAAGTGAAGTTTTACGTGTGGGGGTAGAGGCATGCCGCATTAACCAAGGAAACAGGGCTGTGGACACTAGTACACCTTTCCTGTTCCACATCCACATCCAGGGGTTATTACTTTATTGTGGACCGGTGTGAGAGAAACAGGAGGGCTTCATGAAGGGAGCAGAGGAAGCCCAAGTAAGCAACTATATATTAAGAAAACATGTTTGAAAACCTGCCGATATCTACAAGCAACTTCACAGAAAAACAAGCTCAACAAGTGGAAAACTGCCTGTAATGTTTGAGTTAATTCAGTGGTTCCCAAACTTGCAGGGCCTGCTTTTTATCGACAACAGTGATGTTGATAAAATTCCACTATCACGTGCACCCCGATGCTTACAAAGAAATGTACGAAGAAACGTGGAATAAAATAGTCTTTAGTTAACTGGCTGCTACTTTGTTAACTTTGGATTAAACCGTGTCTGTGGCAGGAGGAATCAGCTCCTCTGCTACTGTCTGAGGTGTCTAAACCAGGAAACTCTGTGAACTTCTTCAGGTGAGTTGAGTTTTGGATGAGACGGATCCTGCTTTAGTAAAACAACTCAGTTTATTTCTAAAGTAATCATCAGGTTTTTCTTTGTGGCCAGGATCAGATGACCATCAGTGGCTTCAGACTGTCTGTTGCTGATGTTTGAGAGATACAACACACCGTGGTCTCTCTTCACTACCCACCATTGACAATTACCTGACCATTACCTGGTCAAGCCCAGGGTAAGATATGCCTCATCAAATGTTATTGTCTTTTTTGGTAGTGTAAAGAAATTTATTGGGATTATAATTAAGGAATTGCTCAGGTGTGCTACTTTTTTCCATTTATATTCTTTCTCTATTATTCATATTAAAAATCTCTTATGAATAAGTTCATATATCTACTAACAGTGTGCTATGAATCCCTATGTAACAGTAAGACTCCTCATATGGGAGGGAACATGTGAGAGATTGATTGCCTGTTAGTAAACAGAATGTACTGAGTGTGGTTTGTCTTAGGGTTTCAATTGTTTCGCACTGAGCGGTTTTATCTAATTCAATCAGAGTTCAGCCTTGTAAAGGATAATCAAACCATGGGCTTCTCTGTGTATGTGTGTGTCTTTTATCTCTGCTCTTCAGAAGACAAGAAGCCACTAACGTATGAGGGTCACAGGAAGGCTGTAGACATCTGCATGTAAGCTCACTCCAGCAACTTCACATTAGTCAGCAAAAACTATGTACAGTAAGAGGAGGAGCATATAAAAGGGTTCAGGAGTCAGGTAGTGGTGTTCTGACTGTGGCAGCAAGACACTCTTATGTCTGTTCGCTAGGGCTAACAGAACCCAGAGACTGTGTAAACACATTCTCATACTTTGTAATTAATAAATTGTCAACTGAGAGAAGTAGTTTGTCATCAATGCTCCATCAAAAGGACACGCAGGAGAACAACCTAAGAAAAGAGGTAAATAGAAATTAGGTGGGAACAGTGTGAAGATTTAGTACCTGCCTAATTAAAATAGTGGGAAGAAGTACCTGTTCTATTACTACTTGTGCATTTTTGAAGCTTTTCTCCAACAATAGTTGAAATCTCTGTCGTTGATTCATCATCATTTACCCATTGGTACTTTCACAAATTGGTCCATGTTTTGCTAGCAATTTTTTATTTAGCCTTGCTGTCATAAGAAACCCCCCCTCCCCCCGTTTGGAAAACACTGAGTTAACTGCACTTAGCAGAACCTTTATTCTGAAATGTAAAGCACCAGAAAAGGGAGTGCTTGTATATGCTGGAGTGCTGACACAAGTGTTGCATTGTAAAGGCGCAAGTATGCTGATAGTTCCCGCACAGCTTGTGTGTACGGATTCTTTAAAGCGAGACTGTATTTTCTTTTAAAAGACTGGAATGTTACATATTTTCACAGTTACTGGTTTTTCGTGTTATTTTACATTAGATATATAATTGCAGTCTATTTATAGTATTATTTGCGTTTTCCTAAACAACAATACAGGAAAAACTGTGAAATAGTGCAGAAATGTAATATTGCAGTTTTATGTGGTGTATAATATTTATTTTCATATACTTGTATTGTCTTGTGTTGTGTTTTGCAGGTTTATTTGAAAATGGCATAGATTTTTCTGAGTTTTCAGATATTGGACCTGACTACAAATAAGGTGTTTGTATTTTAATACATATATTTTTCTCAGAATTATTTGAGCCACAGCCGTCCTTGGTTTCAGGTCCATTAAATGAAACTCTGTACAGCGTAAAGAGCAAATACCGGACAAATTGGTTTGTGGAATGAGCAATGATAGTTACAATTAACTGAGAGTTTATAAAATGTTCTGCTTTTCTTGCTTTCAAAGCCAACTACCCTGACTTAACAAGCTGTCTAAAGGCTGGAAACACAGTTCTTCTTTCCAGGGATGTTGACAGTTGATACATGCTTTCAAGTATATAAAGAATAGAAGAGGTACTTGAGAGGACATAGAAGTATATAAAATTCATCCAAGTTGACTTTTCTTTAGATATCAAGCACAAAAAAGATCATCTATTAAACAGAACTTTATTGTCATTAAGGATTGTCACCTTTGATAATTCATATTTCACAGTAATGTGTATTTGCTTAGTGAATTTTGTTACACTGACAAAGACAGACAAACATGCTTTCTGACTCTGTTACTCTCTCCTTTCTTTTGTGCATGCACAAACACACAGGAACACACGCGCACACACACAAACCTCCTGTGCAAACTTCAAAAGGTGCTTTGATCAGAAATCTGGCACCCAGCTCTCTCTCTTTTCTGAGGTGTATTAAGTCTTTTACGACTTTCTCTTCTATCGGCTTATGAGCATTAGATCCAAAGAGCTGTGTAGGCCTTATGTTTGTATTGTTGTATTTAAAGCTTTGCCATATGCCAGCCGCCTGCCATCCTTAGGAGCATACAAAGGATCAAAATCATGTCAGAAGGCAGATAGAACGGTTTTAGCTGCAGGTTTAATAACAGAAAGACTTATTCTATTTTAACCTGCAGGTAAGAGATAAAATAAAGACGTGTTATACAAAGGGGAGTACAATAAATGATGATGGAAAAACTGTGATTTCCTCTTCAAACTGAAAAAAATAAATACAATATCAGCCACTAATTATTTCACTCCTGCACAATGACATGAAGAGAGATCTTATAATGCAACACATCGTTTTATGAGGTTCTGTTACACCTATCCCCCCCGTGTCTAATCTTCTGTACCATGTTATGTATCCATTTATTGTTCAATGATGCCCAGATCTCACTATTTGCTAAGGGAAGGGAGAGCAGGAACAGGCGCAGTGTGGATAGCTGTGGGTATATTATTCACATGAAAACACTGTATCACGGAAACAGTTTAATCTACCTGTGCTTCTCCCCAAAGGTATGAATTATGAAGGCATTTATGAGTGCCCCATATATAGCTGTATTTATTCTCAGTTTATGGCTGACAGAAGCAAGAGGAGCAAAGCCACTTTGAAACCTATGAAAACCTTGTTTTATTGCACCACTGCAGCATGCACAGTTACAGTAGGACCACAAACGACTCCCTGTGGACCTGTCTGCATAGCCTTCCTTACATTCTTAATTTCTGAGGAATAATTCTTTTCAGAAACACTCAGCCTCAGAGGAAGAACATGTTTATAAAGGTGATAAATTGCCCTTATA
The DNA here is from genome assembly GCA_037177495.1 of Rhadinocentrus ornatus. NCBI lineage: Eukaryota > Metazoa > Chordata > Actinopteri > Atheriniformes > Melanotaeniidae > Rhadinocentrus > Rhadinocentrus ornatus. The sequence goes on along the minus strand of JBAMHW010000012.1, from coordinate 30,863,807 downwards.
AAGGTAGCTTTTTCTCATCAGAAGCTGAGAAGAAAAATCTATTCCAAGGTTTCGATTAAAGAGGAATCCTTTGGGATGTGGCAAAATATGATGATCTGCAGGATAAGACTTTAGAATGCAACAGAAAATAATTACATGAAGATAAAAGTGCATTTCAAGAGCTTGACTATAGTGGCCATCAGGATAAGTTCTAACTCATTCTGCTCTTGTTCTCACCTGGGTGTTATCTGACATGTAAAATTACTTCACAACTTTACATGAACTTTGGCTTACAGCTGGATTAAATCCATAGAAGCAAAACCACAGTTTGGAGCTGATTTATGTGCAAAATTATTTCATTGCGTCTATACTTCAAATTCTTGTCGACAGCTAAGCAGACTCAAAATATTTCTGATTAGAGGGCTTTAAGAAAATATAGTGCCACACTTCACCAAAACAGCCATTTTGGAGACCTCGCCTGGACTGAAAAAAAACATTGCGAATGTTCACATATATGTACGATTTAACTGAGGTTTTGAGCTACAGCTACCTCATTCTAAAGAGCTTTTCATGTTGATCCTGAAAGGCAAGCCTGAAACATTTTTCCATTTTGCTTTGTGCCAACTTCGTTTACTCTTCACCAGTAACACATATGCTGAGATTAGCAAATCTCACAAGTGTTCCCTTTACTATGACTCCAAAAATGTTCAAATAGACCTTTTGCAGATATGTATTTATTTCATAATGGGTTTGTAGTAGTTTTCAAGCAGAGGTCTTCAAAATTGGCACATGACTCAAAAGGTTAAAAAAAATATTTTGGAGCCATTTTACAGTCAATTTGAGCTTTATGTGGTTTAATATTAAAGTTTCTAAATCTAACTAATTCAATTTATTGTATGAGTAAGAAAATACTGTTAGTCTATGCATGTCTATAGACATATGTGAGTGGGTCTTGTTGCATTTTGTACAGTTATATAATGGATTTGTAGGAGTTGGTGGTTTCAACTATTCCTCATTTTGTTTGGGATGACTTGGGAATATCTGCTTACTTTGATAACAGTTGCAATACTATATATTATTGAATATCTCATAAACCAAATATGTCTATGATTATACTTCCATACATGACATCCTGTGTGGAAGTGTGGGGGAACATCTGTAGAACAAACACTCATCTAAGCTATACATTTAAAAAAAAAAAAAAAAGACCAATAAGAATTATAAACAAAACCATTAGAGCAAAATAGAAATAACAACAGCAGTGGTTGTGCGCATGCCCTGTGATGGACTGGCAACCTGTCCAGGGTGTACCCTGCCACTCGCCTGTTAATTGCTGGGATAGGCTCCTGCTTCCCCGCAACCATGAATTGGACTAATCGGCATAAAAAATGAATGACTGAATCTGGGCATTAGTTAGATCTGGTGGCAAAATTATTCCTGTCTCCCCAAAATCAGGAATCCTTTGTAACAATTCCTGGATCCCAGCAGTGATCCAGACCACTTCCACCTAAAAATTTGATCAAAATCCATCCATTACTTTTTGAGTTATGTTGCTAAGAGACAGACATACAGATAGACAGACAAACATAACCTCCTTGGCAGAGGTATAAAAAATGCATTCAAATCATATTCACTGCATCTACTTTATGACAAAAATTCTAAATCAATCAATTAGTGCAATCATTGTATATTCATCAGCAGTTAAAAGTTGTGAAATTGTATCTGACAACAAAGCTTCCACATAAATTTGTACATATTTCTGACAGGATATGTGTGGATCAGGTAGAATAGCTGTGGGTACTGTACATCACAGAGTGATAAATTTTTCATTACCTCTGTTCCTCTGTAAAGCAGCAAAGCGACTGTTGCAGTATCTCTTTCTGCACCCAGGGGAGCACTATTTTGCTCCGCAATTCACTCACTTTCATAGATGACTTGGCTCTGTCCTCCTGGGGAATGGGAGCACAGAGACACCCTTTGGAGAAAATCCTTGCTTCCTTACTGTGATTTAAGGTAGTTGTGTGAAGATCAAAGCCTCGGTCCCAGTCCCCGTAGTCTCCGCTGTTTAGGGGGGAAAGTCAGGGGTGCTGGGAAATGGATGACCCCAGGGAATCTGCCAACAAGTGCACCGAGGCTCCTAAAAACACACTGTAAGGTAACTATACGTCAGTTGTTCTGCTTTCTGTCACCTTCTATGTGCGGTTGTGTTATTAGACAGGGAAATGTGTCAGCTTTGCACACTACAAATATGCATGCGCACACGCGTGTGTGTGTGTGTGGGGGGGGGGGGGGTGACTATCGTGTGTGTAATGTGTGCTTGGGGCAAGGAGTAGAAAGGTCAGTAAAGGATAACAAGAATTAGGAAGCTTTGCATTGTTTTTCACCTCATATAGAAGTTGATCATTAGTTGAAAAATGGAATTCATCAACCTCCAGCATGTCCCCAGTGAGGAAGCCTGTGAAGTCAATCTTAATGAACCCCCCCTTCCTTCCCATTAAGCTGTACAGGGGATAGAGATGTAGGAGGCACACATCATGCATGGCAGGAAGCGATGTAATGTTGGTTATTGATCTGTGTTGCTTAACAATTCCATGAGAAGCCGAAAGAGCTGATCCCTTTTACCTTGATAGGTGTGTTAATACCATCTGCATGGCGGGTAACCCCTACCGCCTGTGTGGAGAGCACACACAGACCACCCTTCTCCAACTGCCCCCACCCCCTCTCCCAGGGAGCGCTGAGGGGGAGGACCAGCCTTGCTAATTAATAATTCACCCCAGGCCAGTCTTCCTCCCCAGTGGCTCCACGTGATTACAGCAAGCAGCCAGGAGTCAAGGTTAGTGGTAATGATAGAACGGCACAATAACAATAACTAGCTCAGGATTGGCCTTCCCACTGGTGGATAGGAAGGAGTCAAAGATGAGCGAGGAATGAAGCCTTCAGTGGAGCACACAGAGAGGGAGGTTTAAGGGTGTGAGTGTGTGTATGGGGGGTGTGAAGAGTGCTGCATAAGGCCCTTTGCAGGGTTTTTTGAGATAGACCCTCTTAGAAGTATGGTGTAAAATTAATGCAGAGGTCTTGGAGAGTAAATATTGAATAAGTGCAGCTCAATGGAGTTGAAAATCAAAAGCATCTCCTCGGGAGATGTTGGCCTCCGAAAACCATGTGCTGGTTTGCTGACCTCTGCATTAGCATTATTTTAACAGAGATGGGAGGTATGTCGGGAAAGCAACAGAGGAGTTGGTTTGGTGTAGTGGAGTGTCGGGGGGACATACGGCGAACACTAAGAGAGAGAAAAGCAAAGTCTGCAGGGCTGGGGTCTTTCTAGTCTGTTGGAACCTTGCTATGCACTTGCAAAAGAAAACACGAGGAAGAGGAGGATGATGAGGAAGAAGGAGGGTTACTAGCGGCCAGTAGCCATTAGGAGTGCCAAGGCCTGAGGCCCTGACTGGCAAACTTACTGAGTAAAGCCTTGACTCTGTGCACTAACACAGCCCACACTCTAGATGGGAGACCTGACCCAAGACAGATTTTTGGCAGAGATCTGGAGTTAGACGAAAAAAGCTTGCCCAACTTTAACCCTGGACATGTAACATTGGATACCAAGCTGTTAAGGATCTCAAAGAGCACGATATTCTTGCTAACATTTTACTACATCTGTCATGATCGATTACAAAACAACTAGTGAACCGCGTATGTCCAGGGGGCAAGTTCTGCAGCAGAATGATCAGCCATTATAGGTTTCAAGTTTACCACTTCCCTGTTGTGTGGTCACATTTGGTTCAAAACAGAAGGGAAATTTCCAATTCAAGTTGTTCTTTTGTTTGCAGTGGTTCTTCTTTTTCAGTCAGTAGTCAGTCTATCCTTTGCAGAGTTGGAGTTCACGGGTCACTTAGTGAATACTTTGAAAATAAGTTTACCAGCTGAATTAAATCTAGGAGGTAAAATGAGATTGATATCAGTTTTTTACCCTCAGAGTGTTACAGCAAAACAACAAACAGACCCAATCTGGCATATTTTACACATAACATTCTTTACATGTAGTTACATGGGAAAGCATTTTGATTTAGCAGCTTTCCTGACATAATTCAATGTGCTGCTCATCTTTGTTTCCAATTTCTGCATCTGCAATATTTTCATCCAAAAATACGATCATTAAGATGGTTGGAAAGCTACAACCACACGCTTTCTAAGGAATAAATATGAACAGAATGAGATGATTTGTAACAAATCCCATCAACTAATATTTTATTCCCAATAGAACCTAACCCTGGAAAATATTAGCTCATTTTGGATTTAATGGCAGCAACACATCTCTAAAAATTAGGAAGAGACGAAAGAAAAGACTGGAAGAGTAATTGACATAAATAAAAACCAACTAGAGGAGCATTTGACAACTAATTAGGTTAACTGGCAACAGACCAGTAACATGACTGGATACACAAGGGAATTTCCGAGAGTCACTCAAATGTAGTGATGGATGGAGGACATTCATGTTGTTTATTACTGATTCTTTTTGTTTATTTACACCTCTTTCTGTAAAGTCCTCTGAGACAACTTTGTT
>JBAMHW010000012.1:30819947-30841844 GCA_037177495.1 Rhadinocentrus ornatus | reverse complement strand
TACATGGGTCTTAAAAACAACCTTCGCACCCAACAGTTGAAGAGAGGTCCACAACATCACATCAACCAAGAAGTTTTATACTTCATTCCACTCTTGATGTTGTGACATCATCTTCAATTAATAACAACCTTCGCACCCAACAGTTGAAGAGAGGTCCACAACATCACATCAACCAAGAAGTTTTATACTTCAGTCTGAATTACTGATTTCCAAAGCTATCAAGGTGGAAGCGGTACCAAAAGATGGAGGTGAAACATTTAGCTCTCTCCCCATCACGGCTGCCAAAGTTCCTCTGAATCCTTTTGATCCCAAGCCCATGCAGCTCAGTTGAACTACTCTATAACCTGCAGAGAGAGAACAATGCTTCGACAGCCATTCATGCTACTACTGTGGACTCAGGTCACTTCATCACCCCCTGACCCACTTGCCGGGCAAAAGAACTGGGTTTCCAGTATGAGAAAAACAGGTGAGTAAACACTCTAAGAAAAGTCCGTAAAAATAGGGCCAAATGTACAATAAAAATGTGAAAGATTTTTTGGTTGTAACTTGTCACTTGTAATTTGTACATTGCATCTTGGGAACAACATCTCAGATTTAATTTAATCCAAGATTAGTTTTCAGGTCTCAAAATTCAAGAGTTGGGTTTGACATACAGTTTCCTAATGACATGTGCTTTTCTCCAGAGTCACAGAGCCACACTAACAAGCATGTAAAGACTGTAAAGGATAATGGGAAATCCATATTCAAATGGAATTTAACCTTATATGACTGTTAGCCTATAAACTTGAGCTATGTGCTTTACTTCTTTTGTAATGCTTACATTTAGACAATGCTGTTGGGGTGCTCTGTTCTCTTTGAATAATAAAGTTTGCTACATGAATGTAGTTGACAGTACAGGGAAAGACAACCACTAACATAATCTGTATTTGAACGTGCATAGAAGTAATCGTGGGTATGATCTTAATAACTGATCTTAGATTAACTTAGTTTAATCACTTATTACCAATACTAGTAAGCATATAAAACGTAAAAAATAAAGATTTTTCTGTTTGCGATTATTATCAAAAGTGTTCGTAGCGTTAACGGTAAAATGTAACAATAAAAGATCAAGACTGACTTTAGCCTTGTTAAAAGTATGAGGTGAGGGTGGAGGCCAGTATAAGTAGAAGTGTTGATTAATCAGACAGGTGGAGACAGGCACAAACACATCAAAAGTGCATTTGTAATTAAAGTAGAGGGAAGGGGAAAGATACGCAGGTAGGTGGGAGAGGGAGTCAAGGCGTGGTATCAGAGGGCTGGACCACCCTTAAAATCTGACTGTGCCACACTAAGAATAGCTTAATAGGAATGCTTGTTTCAAACATTGTCATGTAATCATTGCTCCTGAAGGAAGTTTCCACTATAGGACAAAATAACATCAAAATTCAATGACATATTTAAACTTATTAAAGGAGAAGATTAAAAAAAGGAGAAATCAAGGACATTCATCTTAGATGGAAAGAAAGACAGTGGGCTCATCTTCTGTGGACAAATGAATCCACGTTTCAGCTGCTTTGGAAAAATGTTTATATTTTTACAATAAAGTGATGAAAATAAACACAAAAAGAATTAGTTTGTGATTTTATTGTTTGAATAAAGGTTAACAAATTACAGATTTAAGAGATTTTCTAAAAAATAATGTATTTAAAACAATGCTAAAGTTCTATCCTTTCAACAACAAAGAGCAGGATGCAACATCATATTTTAGTGTAATATTATGTTCTGACAACATCATTACCATCATATTACTCAGCATTCTGTACACCAAGTGTTTAAGCAGCCCTTCTTTACAGGGTGAATCAACCTCCACCCCCTATTCTTCACCCAAGCACCCCATGGTTTTGCGGTTTGCATGCATGGAGTAGCATATCTGTTGGTGAGGTCTAACAATAAGAAAATGCTGCATTCACAGCAATATGAACAATAGCTGGGAACACTGAACCAGTAAAATGTTTATTCAGCACATTAAAGAGTAATGAGTAGCCTCCTCCAATGACTGAGACCACATTACTAACATGCTCACAGTTAAAGGAGGCTCTCTCCCAGGTTTAATAGGTTACTTGAGTAAACATAAACAACACCATAATGAGCTAAGATCCATATTTTCTTCATTTTCTGTTGATAAGCAAAAATGATTCTGGTAAGCAAAATTAGCCCCTTGCATCTTTAGGCAAAAAGATGTACACATTCAGAGCAGTGCACATTGACACCCCCCCCCCCCACACACACACACAAACACACACACACAAACACACACTCTAAACAGGTTTTCTTAGCATACAATTAGTAGCCTATCATTATGCAGCTAATTTGCAGTATAACTTTAAAGGCTTGTCCTTCCCTCTTAATCCAAAATCTCCACTCCAGCTCTGTTGTGCTGTGAGAGGTGCATTGGGGTGGTGGGGGGTGGGGTGGGTGGGGGGTGTTTGGATAAAAGCGGCTGGGGCGTTGGTCTCTTTAACCACACAGCTGGCGATGCTCACGTAGTGGCTTGTTTTCACTGCTTCATCAAAAAAACAAGGATCACAACTTTGTCGGCAAAAGACAAGCTTGCAATGTCATCATATTTACTGCCATGCGAGTGGAGTTTTTGTTCACACTATCTACATTTTGCTTAGGTAGCCAAAAAGCCGCCTCTTCTCCTGGGCAGCAGGTACATTAAGAGAATGGGAGGTGAAATCCCTCGCCTATTAAAAGTGAACATGGTGTGGAATGTAAGCTTTAGGACAGTGTGGCATCCATTCAGTACTGATTTCCAGTCTAGATTAATTAGTGGGAATGCTCATTTAGCATTCTCTGACATTCAGATTTAGATATCCTCAACAGTTTCAGAAAAATTTTCATTCACTGAAATTCACTGCTTATGATGGGTTACTATGGAGCAGAAATTTGCAGCCCAGAGAGGAAAACTTAACTAACAAAGTGGAAGATGATAAGAAAGAAGCACGCATATGTCAGCCAGTTGGTCTGGTCTCTGCATCATTGATGAAAAGCATTTAGACAACACAAACATGGACCAAGTGTCACACACTCTGGTCAAATACACACATATTGGAATTCCTGTTGACATTTATCTATTTCATATTTGGTTAATGGCCTGTACTTCTATAGTGCTTTTATCCAAAGTGCTTTAAAATACAAATCACATTCACACACTGACGGCAGAAGCTGCCATGCAAGGCGCTCAACCACGACCCATCAGGAGCAACTGGTGGTTTGGTGTCTTGCCCAAGGACACCTCGACATGATCTCGACTTGGCCAAGGATTGAACCGGCAGCCCTCATGCTACAAGATGACTGCTCTACCTTGCTGAGCCATGCCGCCTCGAGTTTTAGATTCATATTTTTTTCCCCAAGAAATTTTAATATGGATTTCAATAGACCTAATATTCAAATCCCCTTTATACACACTTCACTTCAAACTACTACCTCATCGTTCACATGCTTTCACCTACAGACATCATTCAAATTTAAAAATACATTGTAGATCCATTTTTTAAAATCTTCAATGGTTTTATTAAATCATAACACATGTCAAGTCACACGTCTAAAGTAGGACATTTGTCTAATGCAAGTCAGCTCTTCAAATAATTCTTCAGTATTTTAATTTTTCAGCAAATTAAACCAAGATTATTCAACTTATTTGATTATTCAGCTTATATGTGTGAGCATTCACATGGTATTTTTCTTAGTAAAGGAATTTTCCAGTTCAGATTAAATCTCAGCTCCTGCAATGTGTATGCTGGGGATAAATTTCCTTTCAACAGATTCATGCATTACATAATTCAGCTACCATTATGTGAGGTAGAGGCTGAATTTTTACATGAAGTGGGTGATTAGTTTTGTGCAGCGTAGGGACAGTAGGCATCTGAACTCACAGCCTGAGCCTGACTGAATAGGCTCAGACCTGGAATCACTAGCAGCAGGAGAAAAGGCCTTGAGCTAATAGATCACTGGTGCCACTTCAGATGCTCAAGCAATTTACCATATTAAGTCGCTTAGTCACATCCACTCCCCCCTAATTCATTCACTGCTAATGCCCCAACGCTGTTTGGGAATTAAGGTTAATCATCTCCTTATTCATCAAAGCTGAGAGGGCAATTACTGCATGGAGAGCAGGGTGGCTCTGGCTGGAGAGTCACTGTTTAGTTTTTGTCAACACACTCTGGATGTTGTGATTACATCATAATAAAGTGCAATTAGTTAATGAATGAGAGCATATGTTGCTAATGATAAGAAGTAATCCAGCAGCATTTTTGCCCCCGTGCATGTACCCCTCCCCTGCACCTGTGATTGTGACTCCTGAACTGCAGATGTACACATGCTCAGAAGCTTGTCTGCAGCCTTCCAATATCCATTAAACAGTGTTGACAATGTTTAAAATTTTAGCAGAAACAAAACTATCTGATATTGATAGTAAAATCCAAGTTAAGAAAAACAATTTTGCTTACCTACTTCTTTTTTTCAGTTATTACTCAGTTTTTTTTGTTTTTATCTTTTTATAAATTCTCATTTTAAAATCCTATTTTTCTTGACGTCATACATATTATTAGTTATGTTTTTAGTCATTAGTTTTTTGGTTACATATTTTAGTCATGTTCAATTTTCATGTATTTATTTCTGGTTATTCAATAGAAAATGCTATTTTTCTAAAGCACCGGTATACAACAAAGTCATCCCAAGGCACTTTCATACAGCTTAACTGTAATCCAATAAAATCCATCTTGAACAAATACATCATATGATCCACATTTTTTTAATTTATAATTTACCGGTTCATATAAGCCACTTCATAAAGAAAATAATTGCGGAGGTACGGAAACAAATGGACTGTGGGACAGTGAAGAGGAAAAACTCTCAGCAGCAGAACCACCAGCAGAACAAGGCTCAGGAAGGACACACAAATATAATGTACCGTGGGGCTGAGGTAATGATGAACAAAAAGTCCATGACAGTAGGACTCCTTGGTCTTCTTTGTTATTTAAGTACAGTACTGTACAAAAGCAGAAAGTAATCTGACATATGACACTTTCGTTTAGTTTTGATTATGTTTTTTTTCTTCCATAATCTCCCTGATAATAGGTTAGCATTGTTCTCCAGAAGACCAGAATGTGGTCACTGATATTTTTTATTTTTTTATAATTTTATTTTTTTAAATTTATTTATGTTTTTTCTTTGTTTTGTTTTGTTTTGTTTTTTTTTGGGGGGGGGGGTATTTGAACCATTAACAACTAAATAAAATCTGCTTGTGTGATTTCTTAAAATTCATGTTATAAAATAAACTGTTTTTCTAATGTCCTTAACTTTTTTAGGATAAGAAATCAAACAAAAACTGACTAGGTATAATTTCAGAATTTTAGATACCACAGCCTGAAAATAAGAAAAATAAAAGAAATCTATAAGAACAACTATAAAAAGTTTTAATTAATGCCAATAGTAGTTTTATAATAGAGTCTACAGCACAGTGGCCTTTATGATGTTAACTCAACCTTACAAAATTTCTCCTTAATCAAACAAATAAACACATCTCAAACAAATAGATGTGTCATAATTTTTTGCACAAGAGAAGCTGGCAGAGTAAACACAAGAAAACTAAAAGAAATAAGTAAATAAATCTAGGAGATTTAATGAGCTTTAAAAAGCTTTTGTTTTGCTTTATAGGGTCACTCTCATTACAAAATAATAAATTAATGATAATAATAGTAATAATAAAATGTAATGCAAATAACTGGACGTGGTCTTAGTATTATTTACCCAGATTTGGAGATATCTTGATTCTTTATCCAGAAACTTTGTGTCTGAAAGTGAGCATCAGAAAGTAATCATTAAAATGAATATGTTTGTGTTAAAGCCAGATAAGAAAAATAAGAAAAATAATAAAAAACAAATCAAAGCTCTTTCACATTTTAACTTCTTTACTGTTATTGTCCAGCCAGTGAACAAACGTCCTAAGAGTGGCATACACGCTCACACGCAGGGGTTGCCGTGGTCACAGAGACATCCTGGACAGGGGTTATTTTAACTGCGTTGCTCTAATCAGTGTTGATGGAGTGTGAGGAGGGATGCTAATCTGGGTCATTGCATATGTAAATGCACAGCTGGGATCTTCGCAGTGCCAAAACACATCAGCCAGGGTGTCTGAGTGTCACCCAAAATTAGCTCAAACACATGAAGAAGACGTGAGCGATAACTACACCCTACAGTGGGCAGTCTACTGTAAGAGGTAGGGGTGGAGATTAGTGCAATCACCAGCAGTGCTGTCATCATCAAACTTCAGCCTCAGTAGACTTTGTAATAAAGTAAGGAAATGAATGTTTGGTGACATTTTTCTTTGTTGTAACAATGCCTCTTGGCAAATAAACTCATACTGTTTGAAAGCCATTTTATTTCCCTTTTAAATGGTACCATATTTTTAAATAAAATGTTTTTGTGGGATGAGCAGCAAGGTTAAGTATCTCGGTTGCTCCCATGAAAAACATTTCTTACTCTCACTACTTGTTTTGACTTCTTGGTACTGCAGGTGCTGGCAATTAGGTACCTGATAGCGCGTTCACAAAGCCACAGCTCTGTTCTGAAGTCTCAGAACCTCTGTGCTTTCTGGTGAACCAGCTCACATTCACACCAGTTTAACCGGGACCAGAGTGGATAAATTTTACACAGTGGAAGTAAACATTTAAAGGCCCATTTATGCTCAACGCAGAAGACGGATTTGCAGATGGACTGACAGTTTCGTCCGTCTTCTGTGTCGGTTATGCACGTAATTTGGTCCATTTTCAGGGAGCTAAGCTATCAGTTGCTAAGATGAAGGAATACCACCGGAAATCGCGGGGTTAGTGCTGAGCATGATAGCTGACATGCGACCAGAAAAAGAAATAAGCCAGGGAGGAAGAAGACAATCAGAAAGGGGAATAAAAGCAGAAGAAGAATGAAGATGAGCACAACATCTGTAGAAATTGTGCAAGCTTTTGAATAAAGACTATATGTAAGTGTTTAGGGTGTGTTAGGTGGTTGGAAACAACTTTATAGGGACTCAGCTTCTGCCTAGGGCAGTTAAATTGCAGCATCAAAGTGTGGTGAAGACGTGGAGAACATTATGCTGATTGCTGCACCAACAGGGCAACAGCATTAAAGCATTAAAAGATAACGTCAACCAGCCAATCAAAATCCAGAATGTTAAGGCTGTTTTAATGTCAACATAAAGATTAGTCCATCTATACAGCCATAAAGTCAAGTTCACACTTAAGGGTCTTTGTTTTAAGTTTGGCCATCTGCACATTGATAAGCTTCATATATGTCTTGAGTTTTTTTAAATCAATTTTTCTATTTGCATTTAATTTAGTTTGAGTCTATCTGTTCCTTGCGTTTGTGTCTTTAAAAATCTTTCCCTATTCGTGAAATTTTGACCATTTAGATTGTTTTTAGATTCTACATTTTTATTGTCCCTTAAAACCTTCTTTGCTTTGATGCCTGATTATCTGTGCATGGCCAGAGCTTTGTTCATTGTAACTTGGACTTTTGGAATACAGTCTGAATGGCTTGGCTCTCCAGAAGCCTCTTTTGCCTCAAGACCAAGTGACAATGTGGCTCTGCCAATCCTGAGTGTTGTATTTAGTTGATAAACGACCCCTCTGGAGTGGTGGTTAGCACAGCAGCCTCACAGCAAGAAGGTTGCTGGTTTGAGCTATGGCTGAGGTGGGAGGTTTAAACCTGGGAGACGATGGCTTTTCTGTGTGGAGTTTAAATGTTCTCCCTGTGTGCATGTGGGTGTTCTCTTGGTGCATGTTCAATTAATTGGTCACTCTGAATTTTCTCTAGGGTTGTGTGTGAATGGTTGTCGATCTGTTTTGGCCCTGTGATGGACATGTGACCTGTCCAGGGTGTACTCGGCCTTTCATCTGTTAAAATGCTGGGATAGGCTCCAGCTCATCTGCAACTCATAATGGACTAAGTGGTAGATAATGTCATGTTTTCATGGGTGTTTTGGTTTTGTGGTTATATTTCTGTTCTTTTGTCATGTTTAGTTTCTGTTAAGTCCATGGTTTAGGTTTTTTTGGTTGTGTCATGTGTAGTTCAGTTTTCCCTAGTGTTTTCTGTCCCTGGCTCATTAGCTCACCTGGTCTGATTTTGATTCACTTCACCTGTTCTCAATTTGTTCCTGTATGTGTGTGTATCAATACCCCATGGTTACAGTTCTTCCCTGTCAGATCCTTGCATGTGTGTTTGGTTTTATCCCGGCTTGTGTGGTTCCCTGTTCCTGTTCCTGACAAATAAACCCTTTCACCTGCACCAACCTGCCTCCTGCCTGAGCTGCCTGCATTTGGGTCCTCACCACCACCACCATTCTTGACAGAAGGATCTGACCAGAAATTGAACCAGCAGGCAGGATGAGCTGGCCATATAAGGATATCACAGAGCGTGAACATTTGGAGCGGGTGTCACCACCAGCTCCACGGTCTACGTCACGGGTGTTTCCACAGGCTCCACGGTTCACGTCTCGGGTGTCGCCACCAGCTCCACGGTCCAGGTCTCGGGTGTCGCCACCAGCTCCGAGTTCCATGTTTCCTGTGTCGTCTCCGGCTCCAAGTCCTGCTCCAGTGTTTCAGCGCCCCACGCCGGCTCCAAATCCTGCTCCAGTGCTTCAATGCCCCAAGCCAGCTCCAAGTCCTGCTCCAGTGCTTCAACGTCCAACGCCTGCTCCCCGGTCCTGTCCGGCTCCTCAGCATCCGAAGCCTGCTCACCGGTCCTGTCCGGCTCCTCAGCGTCCGAAGCCTGCTCCCCGGTCCTGTCTGGCTCCTCAGCCTCCTCTGGTTCCTGGCTCCGAGAGGGTCTACGGTCGAGACGCTCCTCACCCGCTTCTGGTTCCTAGCTCTGAGGGGGTATCTGGTCATGACGCTCCTCACCCGCTTCTGGTCCGCGCCACCGAGGAGATGGCACCTCCGTCGCCGCTGCATTTGGGTCCTCACCACCACCACCACCATTATTGACAGATAATGAGTGAATGACACCTCTTTCTAGTCCCTGCATTTCTTTAAGGCCCATTTATGCTCCCTTATGTTTGTAAATAGCCCTGTCCATTTCAAACATTGCCATACGTCGCTATCCTCTTACATGCATCTGTTGCGTTGCCATGTTTAGTCAATTCCTCCACTAGTAGACAGTGCTGAGTTCAGAGTTCACTCCCATGAGCCAACGTCAGTTTCAGACACCACTTGGTGGTGGTAATGCATTGCTATAAAGTTGACCAACACACCCCAAACACTCACAAATAGGTCTTTTTCAAAAGCTCACACAATTTCTACTTTTGTTGTCTTCATCTTCATTCTTCTGCTTTTTTGTTCTCTTCCTGATCCTCTTCTTTTTCTTTGGTTTGTTTTTTATTTGCTGGTTGCTGCCACCACAATTTCCGGTGGTATTGCTCTGTCTTCTGCTTCAAGCGACAGATAGCTAAGCTTCCTGAAAACAGACCAAATTATGACCATAACAAACGCAGAAGACTGATATGCAGAGGGATGGACAGTTTTATGTCGTCCGTGTCGGTTATGGTCATAATTTGGCGTCAAGCATAAATGGGCCTTTAGCCTCCTATCTCCACTATTGTCATTTTCAGGTGATACTTCACCAGAACCAGTATTTGTCTTGGAATAGCCTCAACCAGATCCTGCTCATGTCTCCACTGACCAAGAAACAGCCTTCGAAGAGGTCCAGGTGCTGTTTATTTCTTTTTCTATTATCATTTACTATTTATTGTACATACTTTTTTTTTTTTTTTGTATTTTTGTTTCTCTTTTTGTCTATTATTTATGTATATCATTTAATGTCACCTTTACTCCCCACCATAAAATCAATAAAGTATCTTATCTCTTGTACAGTCCCTGAGGGGATCTAGGACATCAAATGTCCAGTTTCTTGAAAAAGAATCAGTTTCATCTACATGTTTCAAGCAAATGAGCATATGTTTGCTAGATGTGGCTCCAGTATATTTTGAAACAGAACATACAGCTGTTGCAGGGATCAAGTCTATGACTCTTCAGTTACAATACAATCTATCAACACATCCAGTCATTGTGCATCTTCTAGTGAATAGTTAGCTGTCCCCCACCAGAGCCTCTTCTTGTGGCTGAAGTGCCACCATTAGCAGGCACTTGAGTTGCAGAGGCCTTTGTCACTGCTCCCTGGCATTGTAGGAGGAAACTCCTTTATGCTCAAGCAACAATAATTTCATGAAGTGTTTTAACCAGCCACTCTACCACTGTGTTAGCAGTCTCTCCCTGTTTTCATCTCAAATCCAACTCACTTGGAATAAATGTTAAAATTAGATTGTCAGCCGATCATTGCTCAACATTATCAGCTGTCATGTGGAAAAACTAACTACTAGTAATTGTTGTGACATTTGATTAATGTGAAAATGTGACCATTTTCTTATGGGATCTACTCCAAATAGCTATTACTGGAGGCTTACAAAAAAAGTATTTAAAAATTGAGCATATTTTCTCAAATGCTTAAGTACTTGTAGAGGTTAAAGATGTTTTATTACAATCCCAATTCTAAGAAAAGTTGTGTAAAAGGTAAATACAAACAGAATGCTGTCATATTCGGCAGACTGGACCCAGTAACCAGATTCAACTTTATATATAACAAGCAGAGACCCAAGGATTGGTAATTGAAGTATTCGGACATCCCGACAACAGGAAGGGCACCAGAATCTTCGGGACAGGAGGTAAAACGTGCGCATCCTTAACCTCCGGCGCCATGTTGCCTGTCAAGGAAAAAGAGTGAAGACAGGAGGTCAGACAGTTTACGCCCAAATTAATGATTCTGCCATCCCGCCAGTCGATATGAGGGTTATAAAGCTGGAGCCAGGTGATGCCAAAAATGACTGGGATCTGTGGTGAATCCATTATAAGAAAACTGATGGTCTCATGATAACAGTTGTCTAAAACAACTGGTACTGGTTCTGTTCTTAGGGTGATTCTGTATAATAGGTGATCATCAAGCGCTCGAACTTGCACTGGTTGAGGCAACGGGGAAAAACTCAGACTTATTCAGCCAGATTTTTGTCCATGAATTCTGAGTCTGACCCGTAATCAATAAATACAGACAAGGTGTGCTCCCACCCTGCTGCCGTGACCTGACTATGAAAAACTGGACGGGAGACAGATGGATCCAGAAGTGTTCGGCTCAACAGGGTCCGCCCGGCCCCTGCTGAGCCTGTCCTTTTGCAGGACAGAACCGGACTATATGACCTGGTTGGCCACAGTATAAACAGAGCCTGTTGGATATCGTCTGTGGCAATCTAGAAAGCTGGAGGGGGAATGCGTTCAGGGACAGCTGGGAAACCCTAACCCCATCAGGCAGAATGTGACAGAATGCAATGATTTACAAATCTCATAAACCCAATTCTTTCATTCCAAATAGAACATAAACATCATATCAGATGTTGACACTAAGAAATTTTATCATTTCATGGAAAATATCAGCTCATTTTGAATTCGGTGCCAGCAACACATCTGGTTGGAACAGGTTCAGAAAAAGACAAAGGTAACTGGCATTTATAATATATGAGTATTTAGGCCAGTTAGGTCAGTAACTAGGTAGGGTATAAATGTAGCATTACAGTTAGGCAAACTCTCTTGGATAAAGACCAATCTGAGAAAAGTGTGTCTGAAAATTGTGGAAGAATTTCAGATAAATATTTCTCAAGGTAAAATTGCCAAACTTTCAAGATCCAGCCATCTACAGTTTATAATACCATCCAAAGATAGAGAATTGGGAGGAATCTGTGTGCTTGGGGCAAAGCTGATGGTCCAAGCTTGATGCTGTGGGGTTGCATCAGTGCCTATGATGTGGGCAGCTTCCACATCTGTAAAGCTCCATCAGTGATGAAAAGTACATGGAGGTTTTACAGCAACATCTGCTCCCATCCAGACAACGTCTCTTTCAGGGATGTCCTTATGCCAAATGCTGCATCCATCAATAAGGCATGGCTTCAGATGAGAAGAGTCCGGCTGCTGAACTGGCCTACCTGCTGTCAAGACCTTTCACCGACAGGAAACAGTATTATGAAAGAAAAAGTCCATCAACGAAGGTCCAGAACCATTGAGCAGTTAAAATCCTGCATCAGACCAAAAGGGGATGGGACAGCGTTACTCATCTAAAGCTCCAGCAACTGGTCTCCTCACTTCCCAGATTTACAGACAGTTGTTGAAAGAAGAGGGGATGCTACACAATGCTAGACATAATCCAGGAACTTTTTACAGATGCGTTTCTGCTATCAAATTAAAAAAGAGCTCATGTTTTCTATAAAATTGTAAAATGTCTTCGTTTTAACATCTGATATGTTGTTTATGTTCTATAAAGTACGGACCACCATTTATAAGGAATACAAAATGGGTTGATGAGATTTACAAGTAACTGCATTCTGTTTTTATTTAGATTTTACACAGCCTCACAACTTTTTTGAAACTGAGGTTGTACATTACTATGTTATGTTATGTAAGTACGTTATATTAAAAGCAATTCAAAATTGAATTGGTTGATTAATAATGATTTGTTATGACTGGTCGCTTTCTTTTGTGATGGTCATTGTTACACTGCAGTTATGTTGACAAGATTAAAAGCTTCATTATCGCTGAAGAAGGATATGGATGAAAATATCTTCTTCAAATGACTAAATAAAGGTTTTCAGTGATTACTAATTTTTAATATTGTATACTTTAATCCCAAACAAACATGCATTTCTAAGTTTTTAAAAACAAAATTTCTGATGTTAGTATTGTATGTTACATTTAAGCTAAATTCATTTGGCATATTTTCCTAACAGGTCAGGAACTCATAGAGGTTAAAATGTAAGGTTATCCATTGTGGGATTCTAAATTTACCACAGGCCTGTCAGAGAAGACTCCCAGTCACTTCCAGTCATTTTTGATTTCTTTCTCTTCTACCCTGCAGCTCATCCCGTGCTCAGCTGACTTAGGTGAGTGTGTCTGGCATCAGGTCTGTCCAGCTGACATTGGTGTGAGGACGTGCATGCATGGAGGTGATGGGGGAGTAGAATGGTGGTGCCCTTTTCTTCTGATCACATATTACTGTGCAACAGACTTGTGTCAGAACAGGAGCAGCAGCACTGATGTGTGCACAAAGGCCAGCATCAATCAAGAGGGTTATTCATCTGTCTAGAACTGTAACCCCCATACCTCATCTGTTTCTGCTACCTGTACGTCTGACAGCTGGATGTACAAGCTGGTCTGAGCTGCCAACTGCAATGCATCTAAGATGTATGAAAAGACTCGCTCCAAAATGTGGAATCATTTTAATAATATACACTGGCAGCCGCTCATAGAAAGCTATGATTAAGTCCCCAGTTGTACTGAATCTAGCAGACTGTGAGGTGTGAAAACAACCCATGCTTACCCACTGTTGCAGTGTTGAACATAGACATGATGAGAACCGGATCAGTGTCACTTGATAGTCTCCTACTGGAAAGGAAATCATTCCTTTATGAGTGCTGTAACTCTAATAGCTATATTTGCATAGTTTGGACATAAATGTTGAGCTTGGTTCATGTCATCGCAGAATAAAGCCCGACCAATCGATCGTCCGGCCAATTAAATCTGCGATTATAGCCCTTATAAAAATAAACATTATCGATGGACGTTTTGCAGATTACACACCAATAATTTCTCACACAACAGTTAATAGTGTCAAGTGTCGGAGTCATGCAGAATGATGTTGTTGTGCCATTTGCCCACTAGATGGAGATTGGACTCCATTCAATCCTCAGTCCTCATCGCTGTCAGTAACTACAGCAGTAGCTACAGCCAGGCAAAACAAAGGTGGGCAGAGCAGAGCTTGATGATAGATACGTTTAAAACAACGTTGTGAAATTAAGAATGACTCAACATTTCTCCAGTTTCAGTTTAACTCTGTTTCCCATGTCTCATGATATTGACCCGTGCTTCGTTGCGTCGGTCATGTTTTTCATTTACATTGCATTGCTAAAGTTGTGCTTACCTAAGTTTCTCCCCAAATGTTTATGTTAGCGATAACATTGCTGTGGTTATCCCAAACTAGCATAGCGTTAGCTAACAGCTTAAAAGCCTGTACGTTACTACAGTAATAACATTAACTGTACAAAATATTTGAGAGCACAGTGTTTATCACCCCATCAGCTGTGTGTTGACATGCATTTAAGGAGGAGCGATGTGTACGCAGCGAGGAGGGGAAAAGTTAAATTGTCTTCAGCAGCTGTCATGATGTCACTCTTAGTTTTCAGGCTGTTGTAACATGTAACAGTGTAGCAGTAACATGTTACTCTGTTAAAGATAACATTTCTTTTATTTATTAATTTAAAAAAAAAAAAAAGGATGACATTTTTTGACTGAGAAAATCGTCTCTGGTTCATATGAGTGATGACTTCATGGCCAAGAAAATAATGGAGTAGAGAAAATGTGATTTAACATCAAAGGGTTTCAGAGAGCTGCAAAGAACTGTTTTGCCAGTGCCAACTTTGCACTGATCTTTTGACATTTTACTGAATTCATATTGTCTACATAAACAACTTTTAATTATTTAATGTTGGCCAATTAAAGTGTAGTGCTTAATATGTGTCTTTGTGTTAAGTGTGTGTCCCTTTGTAAAGCAATAACGTAATAAATATATATGTAAACACACAGACATGAAGACAAAAAAGAACAAGAGAAGCCTGTCCGAGCTTCCAGCTCCCTGTTTTGAATGTCATTCACTGAGCTTTCCATGCATCAACACCAAGATAAAACAGATTTATTTTTTATTTTTTGTAGTTTATCTAAAAATTTTCATTTATTTTTCTGCATTTTCTAGCTTTCCTGCTGCACACCCAAATCTAAAACTCCGGAACAGTTTCTTGTCAGTTGTCAATCGACAGTCGCATTTCACAGAAGCAGAATTAAAAGCCTACAAGTCAGATTATTTTGTGGCAGGAGGGGTATCAGACCTTTAGCTGACCTTCCTCTGCCACCATCTTGACGGGTCCTGTGTCATCTTAGTGGTGGGGTGGCTGGGGTTCCTTTTCCGGGATTGCTGGTGATTGCCCTGATCTCTGTGCCGCCCTGGTCTGCCTCTAGCCTACGTAGAGGCGGGGTCGCATTTGCACGATCACATTCGTCATCTCTGCTCAATCCTGACTCCTCATACTCTGCATGCTGACAGTCACTGAGTTGTCCAGTGGATTTATACCCTAGGAGCTACTTTTGTTTAGGTTTCTGGTACTTTGTTGTTGCGATGCATCTTGTTGTTGCTGTCTTGGTTATTGTTTTAGGAACTTCTGATTATTGTCAGCATAGTTTACCTGTAAACGCTGTAAGAAATTCTCTGTTGTGTTTCTTTACAGGTGTAGCAGTTGGTTGTCTGGTGTTAGGTTGGATTGAAGGATCGTTGCTTCTATCTACTGTATCTCTGTCTCCTCTTCCTTTTTCTCTACTTTCCTTTTTACTTCCCTGCAGTTATCCTTCTTTTCTTATGTCTCCTCAGGTCAGGTCCAGCAAGATTACATATAAACATATATAAACAAATCAGATTATCAAGAGGAGCCTTATAACCTCTTGGCGAAGCAAATTTGTTTGGCACACAAAAAAGCAGCCAGACCATCATTCTGTTTGCTACAATGCTGGACAGGACAAGTAAAAAAAAAGAAAGAAAATGATGATCACTTAGGTTTTAACAATCATCTAGACCAGTGCTTCTCAAGCTTTTTTGAGCCTGTGCCCCTTTATTTATTATCCAGGTCCCTTAACGCCCTTATAACACAACCAACATTTCAGGCCTAATGTTGATTATTCTGTGTAACATTATAAAAACCTGTAATAAAGCTTGTATGGTGAGAATAGAAATAATACATGCCATGATAATCAAAACTTTAATTAAAACTTATATACAAGCAACATCCATTAAAAAAAAAATAAAAATTACAAAGCATCCAATAAAAAAATGGTGATGTTGAACTGCTGAAAAGAAAATGTCACGCTTGTGCTTTACTGGGCTAAAAACAGAATAATGCAAAAGTAGAATTGGAAAGTTAAGATATTTAATAGAATAGTAGCAGCACTTTTTTTGTGTGTTTTGTTAATTTTAGATGTGGTTATGATTTATTTCTTATAGTTTTAAACTGCTTTGTAAAGATACATCTTTGTACAGGGGATAGTTGAGATGTATTAATTTTAGAATGTGTGACAAGATGGATTAATTTTAAAAGCACAACAAAAAATAAACACTAATCCTGAAAAGTAAAATCCTAAAATGAGATCTCTTTGACCCGTCAACAGTAACAACACATATAAAAGCACAGAAGTTTAACAAAATCATGAAGTCTGTCTTACCTTTGCAGTATTGCAGTTATTCAGTGGACTGTGCATTTGTTTAAAATTAATCACTCAAGTCCAGGTTATTTTCATAAAGATAAAAGATTTTTTAGGATTGTGTGATCCATCTTCCTACAGTATAGGATCTTTGGGTCTACATCCTTTTGATCGTATTTGCTGCGGCCGCATGCTTTTTTTTATTTTTTTATTTAAGAATTTGATTGGTTAGTAAAGTTGTCGATCATCAACTGCCAAGCCAATCCCGCCGCCCAAAAAGAAACGCCACCCCCATCATAATTAATGCTCCTAGCGCCCCCCTGACGTTACTACAACGCCCCCTGGAGGGCGGTATCGCCCCCGTTGAGAAGCACTGATTTAGATTTTAAGACAATGTTTCATTTGTGCCCCTCTTTTCCTGGTCAGTGACCCTATCTGGCCCCCATCAAAACTTTTCTAGACCCGTCCCTTCATATATGAAATATGAACCTTGTCTACCTCCAGCTAACTACCAGCCAACTAGGGTCCTGCCAAAAACAAAACTTTGAGGCAAATATGTGACAGTGTGAACCATGAACTGCTATTTTCCTTCTTCTCAGCTGAACGATAAACAATAGCAACAAGAGAGAAAAGCCGATCAGCTGATCTGAGATGTCATGACGTGTCATAATTCACGGACTAGCATGAGAGGAGACGGAGGAAGCAGTTGCTGCACAAACATGGAGACACATGGTGCAGGATGAGTTCAAAAAGAAAAAATACAGAAAAAGTGCAGGTGTGGAACCATCTCACTGGGAAAAGAGTGCGTGTTAAAAGTCCCATATTATACATTTTTTCAACAATTTTATATGGGTTTCAAAAGTCCAACAACATTGTTTTCTAAGTGTATTACCCCAAATTCAGCCTTGGTCCTTCATTTCAGCCATTGCAAATGTGGCTCTAGAGAGCTCTACTGAGAACGGGCTAATTCTGTGTCTGAACCTGCTGCAGGGAATGTTTTTCTTTTCTTTGTGATGTCACAAGGGGAAAGATCTCAGATTCACCCATTTGAGCTCAAATTTGCTAAAAAAGTGGAGCAAGCAAGTGAGAGAGGAGACAGAATTTTCTAATCCTTGGGCCTCATACACAGGCTACGAGGAAATTTAAGACTGTTAGAAAACCTTTAGAAAGTGAATTTGCATAATATGGGACCTTTAAAACACTCCTATTCTCCATGGGGTCGACGTCCATGGGGTCCTCTATTAATGTTGTGTTTATTCTCAAATCCATCCATAGAGCCACCTGACTAAATTTTTCCATCTCGTCTCTCCATGTCCTGCCATCAGAAATGACAGATGTATGGGGCTTGTCATACTGCGCATGCATTAATTGTGTTAAAAATATTAATGCAATTAATTACAAGAATTAGTTGCTGCTGTTTACGTATTATTTTTGACAGCCCTATAGATAATCCAACTAATGCAAATCTATTATATGATCCACATTAGCCCACTTTATAACTGTGTTCATATAAACTAGAAAAAAAATTACATCCTTTGGTTTCCTGTTTTTTTTCGACCTGTCAAAAATAATTCAGCTTGAGGTCTGCACTGTGAAGTAAGCTCAACACATTGAGGTCATGCTTCCTAACTAACCCTAAAAATGGAAATCTTTCTCATTGGTTATTATTGGCTATTTTGCAGCGGTTGTCTCTCTGGCAGTTCGGGAGCTCCCTCACGACGTCTCAACCGATGTAGACGTCCCTGTAATGAATATTAAGCAGTTGCACAAAAAACACACACTGGAGACATGTTGCTTTTAACACAGCTGCAGAAAAGAGGAGCCGCCATCTACTTTTATTAACAGCCGAAGAACGTTCAACAAACAGGAAACACAGGACCATGCATGTGCATACAAAGATCATCTATTAGTGACAGACATCTCTCTCTAACAGCTATGTTGCTGGTTATAAAGCTTTTCAAACTGTTACCTGTCAGTTGATATTTTACTTACATATTTTATTAACTTTTCTGTCTTTTTGCCTTTTGCTAGAATACAGTAAAATTAGTCAAATAAGACGCTCAACATTAATTCCACCTTGTGTCTGTTAAATTAAAGCTCAAATGGAAAACGCATTTATTTTGCATTTATTAAATTTTTTTTCTGACAATTTGTGCTTTTCACCCTGAAAATGATAGTTTATTCCTAAAAGTATGCAGGAATCTGTGAATATGTACTTCAGCTCTGCCTCCCTCCGCTGCCATTTGCCTGCAACTGGGCCAGTCCATAAAATAAAAAACAACTTAATTTATAATCTGAGATTTCATTCAACACAAAGGTGATTTCCTTGCATTTTTTTTTTTTGACAAATTAACCCTTGAAAGGATTTCAAGAAGGTTTTAGAGATGCATTAATAGTGTACTGCAGGATATTTTGAGGTAAATGGATAACTACCTTTTAGTAGATGCACAAATAAGAATGACCACTTAAAAGAAACAAAAGATGCTTTAATAATGAGAGTAAGTAATGAGATGAAAACAGAAACATCATGGAGTTTTAAACCAGCTTCTTTTATGATTTTGTTGTTAGAATTAATAGAAGCATGACCCTTTTACTGACATTCACATAGTGTCATTTTAGCACTTAATATATGTTAATTAGCATGGAGCTTACACGTTGGTATCCGAGAATGTAAGGACACGTGACAAAGACTGAATGTGAAGGAAGATAGAAGGATGTAAAAAGCGATAGGACAGGGAAGTAGAAAGAAAAGTAGGAAAAAAGAGAGGTGAATCTGATATGAAGGGTAGAGGGGTAGACAGTGACAGAGTGAGAGAGGAAGCCCCAGCTGTTGTTGGTGTCGTGTTCGTGATGGCCTCCTCCTGCCTCTGCTCCTCTGTAATAACTTGTCAGATCAATGGACTCCCAGACAGCAGGGGCTTTTTACTGCAGCACAAATGAAGCGTGTGACATTTCTGCCGCTTTCACAGGTCACTGCTATATTCTTACAGTTCTGAATAACCAACAAGGACTGGAAGGTGGGTTTCTCATCCTCCGGTGTGTCCGCCCTCTAGAGACAGGTTTGGGAACTCCAGGTACAATATAACTCCAGGTATAGCAGGTATCCAGTTTTATTTTAACAAACACAAAAAGAGTGTCAGAGGGACTTGTGTCTTTCTAGACACCCACTGACTGGGTAACATAGAAGTTATTCCTGTATGGTTGTTATAAAACACTGCATCTAAAGAAAATTTGGACTTTTAACAGACTCTCTGTCACAGTATGTTGGAGTGGAGGACCACTGATGCTTTCAGGAACAATGCAGCATGTCCTGCAGACGTATGCAGACTCCACTGCAGGTTTTCAGGGCAATTATCCGAAAAGAAAAAAAGATTTTTTTTTTGTTTTGTTTTGGAACATCCTGAAGAGGGCAAAGCATCAGGAATGACAGAAATAACCTGTTAACCTGCCTGGTTCTGTTGTTAGTGGCCTTAACGGTCAGTGACAGAAATGTAGTGGCTCGGGAGCACCCTCAGGAAGAAGAGACACTTTTATATATATTGCTAATGTCAAGCCGATCCTGAAGTATTGTCCAGTCAACACACTTTTAACAAATGTTTAACTCTTTGTTTCAGATCATTAATATGCAGACTGAAACTACTTTCACACTACAATATTGTGAAGCAGGACAGACAAAATTTGTCAATACAAACATTTTTCCACTGCCACAGGGTTTCTGAAATGTGGAAAAAAAGATGAGGGAAAATCCCCATGATGGATCTGTTACATCCAGATTCACATAAACTTTTTTTTTTTTTTTTTTTTTTTTTTTAATTACTGGCTGTTTTTATAAGTTGCAGCTTCAAGAGCCCTCTGCTGAATGGTGAAATACTCCCAGCTTATTTCAATAACGAATGCTAAAGCATAACAAATTATACTGAAATACATACAGGTGCTTGTGTAAGGAAAGAAACAAACAAGAAAAAAAAAAAAAAAACTAAAAATGAACACAATTTTTGTCACAAAAAAATGCTGTGAAATATAGTAACAGATTGTACAAGATGTATTACCATGTGACCATGTGCAATGGGAAAATCTGTATGAATAAATCGTAAAGCTGACATTACATATTTTATGTAGATATGCATGAATATTTGAAATGTAGTTAATTTGTGAATACCTGAAACTACATCAAATAACGATGAAATCTTGTAATTGAATGTAATTTACATGGTTACCTATGAAAACATCAAAAAATTTCCAAACTTACCAATCAGTCGCATCAAATCCTTTTTAATGAATGGTTATATATTCATGTTAGTTTCATGACATTTAATATCTGCATGAGCTGGATATTGAGTGAATTGCACCAAGTTTCATTATGAGTTATACTGGCACACACTGTCAGGGTTTGCTATATATCCTGCTCCTACTGAGAGTACCTCTCATTTATATATCCATAAAATATATGTTTTTTAATTATAATTAATGTCTGAAAAGCCTTAACAGGGATAATTATTGTTTTTGAATTTGTTTAACAAATGAGTGCAAAGGAGCCACGTGTAAAGTGAAATCATCCCTGCAGGCTGTTTGTGCTGGAGATGGTTTTGAAAGGCAGATGGAAGAAG
The DNA here is from genome assembly GCA_037177495.1 of Rhadinocentrus ornatus. Taxonomy (NCBI): domain Eukaryota; kingdom Metazoa; phylum Chordata; class Actinopteri; order Atheriniformes; family Melanotaeniidae; genus Rhadinocentrus; species Rhadinocentrus ornatus. The sequence continues at coordinate 30,820,867 of JBAMHW010000012.1, read as the reverse complement.
GAGAGGAAACAGGTTTGTGTAAGGAAGGAGGCGGTAGGGAAGGTACTGGAGGACCAAGCTAGGGTAAAAGCTGTGGGAGGAGGTGCAGGAGTGGTATTAGTAGAGGAGGCCTTTTGCAGCAAATCTGTGCAGCAGCTGTCAGAGATGATTTTACTTGCCTCCCACTGCACTACTGAGATAGAGGAAGCAGAGGTGAGCTCCATGAACCGGCATGAAAATCAATGCACGCAGTCAAAACATGAAATCGATTCAGTCGACTGAAGTGGGGAAGGAGGTGGGGCTAAGGAGTTCAGTAAAGTCTGCTCGAGGAGGCCACTTGCATCCTTAACTGGGCTATGCATGGGAGTAGAGGTCAGTGTAATATGGGAAGGGAAACAGAAGGATGAAGTTAGCTCATGTGATAATGGAACAGTGTTGGGAAAGTTTGAGCAATACAGGGTTTAAGATGTATGCCACTGGAGAGTTTTTGGTTAAATTTACTAGTAAGTGACCATTTCTGCAGTTTTCTTGCTAGAAAAACATGTATTCATCTATTTTACGCTCCAAACTTCAGTCTCTAAACTCAATCTGAATAAACATTTGCTTCCCACTCAAGCCCACTTTAGTTAAAATCGCATGCAAATCCATACTATGTAACCTTGATATCTTCTTCACGAAGAACCAGAAAACTTGGCAGCTGTAGAGGAAAACTGGTCCAGTACAGGACTGTCATGGAACAGCTGAGTAGGCCAGCAGAGCAGCCACCTCAACATCTTGCAGCTGTCCTAAGGGGCATACACAGGCATTTAAAGGCATACTGTAAATTAAAATGAAAAGTCATATATATATATATATATATATATATCTTAGATATACCTTATGGTGCCCCTGGACACATCATCAGTGATGTAACCTGGGATCACAGGGGGTTTCGGGTCTTT
>JBAMHW010000012.1:30804920-30817704 GCA_037177495.1 Rhadinocentrus ornatus | reverse complement strand
TTACACCTCTTTCTGTAAAGTCCTCTGAGACAACTTTGTTGTGATATAGGGCTATACAAATGAACTTGATTTGATTTGATTTGATTTGATCTCTCTATCCGCTTCCAACTAGATGTTGTTGATGCTTGTGTGTTGGTACATCTATCTACAGGTACTGTACTGTTGTACTTTTTCATATCATCATTATCCTAATTTCCTCATTTATGATATAATACTGTGGTAGTTTTTTGTTTTTTTTTTGTAAATACTGATCTGATTTAGGTAGCCTAAACAACTTGTATTTTCACATTTCAATTCTGTCCTTTTTTGTTTGTTTGTTTTTCCTTTTCTCTCTTCCTCTATCTCCTTGTCAGGTTTGGCACTGACATATCAAGACTGAAGAAAATAAGATTATAATAAAAATATTTTTAACATCAAGGGCAGCCATTCATTGAACATGTCTCCCCTGGAAGAGCAAATCTGTCCGGCAAAATATGGCACACAGACCACCATTCTGTATGTTAAGACGCTGGACAGGACAGGGTTTAAAAAAAAATTAATTAATTAAAAAAATAAATAAACAAATAAGTACGGCTATCACTCCATTTTGCAACACCATGCCATACCCTGTGAACAGCATTTGATTGGAGCCTGTTTTGTCCTACGACAAGACAATGACCCAAAGCATAGCTCTAAACTATGCAAGAACTGTTTAGGGAAGAAGCAGTCAGCTGGTGTTCTGTCTATAATGGAGTGGCCAGCACAGTCACTAGATCTCAACCCTATTGAGCTGTGTGGGAAAAGCTTGACCGTACGGTTGGTAGAAAGTGTCCATCAAGCAAATCCAACTTGTGGGAGGTCCTGCAGAAAGCATGGGGTGAAATTTTCTCAGATTACCTTAACAAACTGACATCTAGAATGCCAAAGGTCTGCAAGGTTGTAAATGGAGGAAGTACAAATCATTATTTCAAACTTTGTCAATGTTTTGACTATATTTTCTATTAATTTTGCAACCCATATGATTAATAAAATATAATTTTTCATGTAAAAAAACATTACATTTTTGGGTGACCCCAAACTTTTGAGCAGTAGTGTATGTTTGAACCTTCCCCTCATTATCAATTAAAAATCACTTTACCCTTCATATAGATTAGCACCTACCTGCTGCTCTGCAGTGCTGCTTCTCCCTGTCTCACCCTCAGTTACCAGCTGGACTTCATCTGATCTTTAATTTGAAAGCAATGGACATGTAAAGGGGGTAGAAAAACACTGATGGGAAGGTCAAAAACAAGCAAAAAATACACAGAAAAACTGCCTTCTTTCTAGCAGTGGGAGATGTTTATTACTTGTTTTTAACTTACATGGGTTAAGTTAAAAGAAAAATCGTGTTCTTTGACAAAAATCCTAATTACTGTATTTAGTGTCAAATTGCTTTTTTCCGTCACTGGAATAAGTCCACCATACTTTCGTTGGCTGATAACATAAATAGTGTATTTTAGATGCTGGATTCACATCAGCAGAATTTTAATGTTAGACAGAAAATATAATTATCCTCCTGGAAAAAAAAACATTTACCTATATACCACCTCACATTTACTTTCTTTTTTGTCTTCTCCATTAGAAAGAACTAATGTAAACTGCCATGGTGTCTGTCTCGAGTCCCGCCGGTGAGGTGGCGGGGTGCATGACAGGATGCTGCATTGATCTTTCAAAGTAAAAGCACGCGAGTTACATATTTCAAAGTTAAATATTTTTTTCTCCGTGATATAAATTTTTGGGGGTACAAATGCGCCTGTCTCCAATATTGGGGGGAAATATCCCCTCCGTCCCCCCTGGTTTCTACGCCCTAGCTGACTACAGTAGTTCAGCAGTGCATTCTCTTCCTCACACTGATGGATCTGTTTGCATTTGTTATTGACATTTTCACTTACTCAGAGGTGTTTCAGTGGTAGATCCACTTTGACCCCTTCCATTTTCCCTCTGTACTAACACACACAACACTGTCATGCTGAAAAGTTACATCATTTCCAAGTATTATTTCTAAAAATGACATTTGTGGCCTTGCAATGGAGACAGAGAGAGCAAGCTTGGTTTTATCTATAGAGCCACATGAGAAAAAATCCAGGTTGAGTCATTTCTTAGATATAGGGTCTGGGAAGTGTTATCTTCACTGTATGAGTTCACTTTTAAATAAGTGTAATTTCACATCTATCAATTAATACCTTAAATTAGTTTCAAGGCTGCTCTGTCTTTAAGCAAAACAAACACATGGGTCTCGTCTCTTCTGTTGACAGCAGTAAGACAGCTGATCTATCTGATGTTTATAGCCCCTTCCCACAGCTCTCTTACTGTAAGTCAGCTTGTCAATAAATGTGGCTCCGGCAGTGAGTTGACCCAGAGGGCCAGACAACAAGCTGGTGATTGATTCTTATACAAGTATCCGTTGTCGAAAGGTCTCCAGAGCTGTGTGGCATTTCAGTGAGTGCTGGGCTAACAGGTCAGGGGTCTCCTGGCTGCTCCGGTGGGGGGCTATGAGGGGTAGAGTGTCAAGGTAGTGCGTTATATCTTCTATCTCACTGTGAAGCTGAGTGCTCAAACTCAGACTCTTTTTAAAGGCATCCAGAAGCATGATAATAATGGGACCAGTCAAGCTCAGACACCTGGGTACATGGCTGTCACTGATGCTCCCCTGGCCTCAACCAGAATGACTGACATGACATTATATGGGGAGCTGCTTAGCATGTCTATACAAGGAAGAAACTTGCATCCTATCAATCACACCACAGGCAGAGCAGTAAAGTGCTTCTAGCCACAATTTACACTGTTGTTCAGAGCAGTTTTGTCTTTTAGATGCAGTTCAGCATTAAAAGCTTCTCATGTTCTTTTGCTAATGTTCACAGACATTTCCAGTTTACTCCTGTATTTTTTTTCCACTGTCGATGTGTGAAGTTTCCCCAGAAACCGTTAGCCAGTTGGTATTCAAAGCGGCTCTTCTGCCCACTTCGTCTGGAGCGTGCAGCAGCTGGGGCATCCTCCAGGTCAAAGCAGGGGTAAGGGGGTTTGCCAGAAGCGTTGCCCCCAGCAGACTGAGCCCTCACTGGGCACTGCTCTCTGATCTGCTCCTCCTCCTTCTCTTCCTCCTGCCTGAGACAATACCAGACTATTGATATCTCAGAAATGCACAGTAGCAATGCTTTCTCACGTTCACTTTTATTTCTGATTTTTTATGTATTTTTGGCTTTTCACAGACTTCAAATGTGTGTGGTTTTTTGTGTGTTTTGTTGCTCTGTTTTGAGGCAGAAGAGACGAGTGGGTGCAGGGTAAAGGGGAGAGCGAGGAGAGTACAGATGTCCTTCAGGGTGATGGAGGACAGTGTCTGAGCTGTGATCATGGTCAAGCCACATCCATCTGGGTGCCCTGATGCCAGGAGCACTTTGCCAGCCTACTTAGTACATCGGATGTCAAATCTTACACTGGGGACATGTCAACCAGACTTAAAACATGAACTCAATTGGGGTAGAGTACCCTTCAACTCTTTTGGCTCATGCATATATGACCCCTTTACCAAGAAATAAATTATCTCATGCTCTCCATAAAGGACATTCCATAAAGATACCGTAACAATTACAGAATAAATCAGGCCTGGCAGCTCATCTCTTCTCCAGTTCAAAAGAAGGCCTTTAATGGGAGTCAGGGTCCTCCTTTGCATAAAACTCCATGGTGCCACAGTGTAAAAAGGGCAGCATAGAGCAGCAACACTGCACTTCACTACCACAAAATGAGAAGCCTAATGAAGGCCACAAGCAGCACTGCTATATATAGCTATAATGACCATGGTCACTACTGATGGGTGTTGATGGAGAGAGCCAATATTTCAGTCTTATTTGTGTTTTCTCAGCTCACATGCTGCAGCCCTTGCTTCAAGAATAATTGTTACTTGTAGTATAGCAATATTTTTCCACAGGTCTTCTGGGGGAGCATAATACAGCAACACGGGGCTCAGGAAGCTGGTGCTGGGCTAGCAATAGCAAATTCAGTGCATTTTGATGCAAGCCAGATTCGGACAAAAATTTTAATATCAACTTTCAGTTAGTAGACACACTAGGATAAAGCACATAGATTAGAGATGCTCCCGCCAAGTCTGGTCTGGCCTGGTCTTCCTGGGCATGGTGCAGGCCCTCTGCCTTGCAGGGGGGTGGCTGTCTCTGGGCTTTTGGGGCTCGGGGCCTTTTGCTCTTTCCGCCCTAGATGGCCGGTGCCTGGCGGGGTCGGTGGCTGCCAATCTTGACCCGCCGGGGCCTGTGCCCCATGACCGCAGGGAGCTCTAGCTGGGGCCTTCCTCTGCTGCCCTAGGGGTGGGGTTGGGGTAGTCTTAGTGGTAGATTGGATTCGTGCTCTGGGATTGCTGCTGATCTCCCGGGTCTCAGGGCTGCCCTAGTCTGCCTCTGGCCTCTGTGGTCACACTCATCTCTGCACAATCCTAACAACTTGTACTCTGCATACTGACACAGTCACTGAATTGTCTGGCAGCTAGCTCTCTGACACAGTTGAAATCAATTAATTGTTATCTGTCAGTAGTTGCTCCAAGTTTCTGAGCCTCTGCAGCAAATGTTGCATTGGTTAAAGTGTGTCTCTGTGAAGACAATCTTAGCTGTACTTTTTCTAAGATTGGTGCAGCTAACCAAACTTTAGCTGTTTGATTTTAGCACTTTCTGTGAAAATTAGCATGCACCAGGGTTTGGGGTGGGCAATATATCGAGTATACTTGATGTAACTTGAAACATTATCGCGAACATCAAGCATTAACTATCATTGCAGCATTTTAAGCATCTATGTGCATTTTTCTTCATAAGTCTGCTGGTTGCAGTGACGCTCACTACACGCGGCACAGCTTTTAAATGACTACTTCTTTTTACTTCTACTTAAATAATTTAAGAAAGGTATTGTGAATTAACACTACTTTTACTTGATTCTTTTATCTACCCTTCCCACTTCTGCCTTGGTGTTTAGTTTTGTACTTGTTGAAAAGAACATGCAAACACTAAAAATAATTTTCAACTTACATTAACTTTATATTAGTAACCATAAACCTGCCAAAAATGCTTCAGTGGCTCTTTGCCATCAGACCTGGAGATTGAAACACCTAGGTTTCTGCAATAAACAGATGCTATGACACTGACACATTTACAGTAATAGAGTGGTCAAAGTGACAAAAAGAAACACCTTAGTGGTAATTTACAAGACAATCAAAGACAATATCAATAATAATAAATTTTCATTTTTAATAAAACTTTGTTTATTTCTCCAGCCTAACAAATGACAAGGGAAAAAAATCATCTCTTTTCATTTTAACCAGAAAAAAGAAGAAAAGATCAATGAAATTTCAGTCATTCAACAACTAACAGAAAAAGCCATTTTTATTTAGTAATATGTTCAGCAGTAAGTGTAACAGTTCAGCTGCAAAGCAGTGTATAATTACAACAGGCTGAATCCACAACAGTTGGATATATTTGCTTTTTTGCACCTATATGCCCCAAATCAGCTTCTCGTACTGAGATAATGCCAAGTTCTGATTTCTGGAATAGCCCCTGTAATTACTTTGTTTCTGGACATCCACTAATAATCAATCCCTTTGCATTAATGTGTTAATTTTAAAAGACTTAGTTTTTTTTTTTTACACTGGTATCAGGGTCTATAATGTTGGAACAGTTATGAGTACTGAGTACGAGTACATCAGACCGTTCCTAATGTTGGTATTGGTGACAGGAGGAAGACTACAGATGTAGTCGAAACATGAGATAAAAAAAGGTGTTTTTATTGTACCAAATCAAAGACAGCTCACAGACATCTTTGTCAGAACCAAGCTGCAATATAAAAAATCAATAATAAATAAAAATGAATGTGTGAAAATTCAGATTCAAATTCAGATTTTGCATGAAGAAATTATGAAAAATCATTAAGCATCTGGCAGGAATTGGTTATGAAGTCATACTAAAATTGTTAGCACAGTCAGGTAAACCTGTTCTCTTCCCAGGATCTCAAACACTGCCATTGTGTCACAGGAAATGTTTGATTTGCTCCTTTCCTTTGTCAAGTTTAGTCTTGCCTGTCACTAATTGGCACCTTTGTTTTGTTTTGTTTTATTTTTTACATGTGGCTGTCATCTTTTAGGTCCTTTTATATTTTTTGTCCTCTTTTATGCTGGAAGGTTTACTCAGATGTACATTTTGTACAATTTATACAACAACATTGGTGCAAGGTTGATATTATAGAAGCATATAGAGGTGTTTACCTGTGGACATATTTGTGATGATTAGTCCTCATTTTTTGATTTGTGTCAATGTTTTTTTCCCAAATGATTGGGTTTATTATTGCAACTCTACTGACAGAAGCTACATTGCCAACATGTATCCTATTGTAGATTACATGTTCAGTTTTCACACACATAGAAACACACATTGTAATGCCAAGCAGCCATGCCAGCAAGTGCTCTCCGCCTGTTGTTGCATATTGCATACACAAACACACAGCATGTATGCACATTATCATGCAGGGTGGAGTCCCTGGCCTGCTGCATTATACATGGGGCTCAGGGGAGCCAGACCAGTGGAGTGTGAGCAAGAGGCCCAGGAGCAAGCAACGCTGTCGGACACATGTCAGCGCAGTCACACCACCTCTCAGTGGACCTCAAACATACACACACAATAACACAAGGTACAAAAACACACACACAGCTCAGTAGCCTGACAAATCTGTACACACACCAACTCATCCACAGCCTGTCAAACAAAAGTCAATGTGATGCGTTCCGTGTCTTGTTTCCTCATCTGGTGAAATGGTTTCATTGATGCAACCCAACACAGGCCTGCTACAACCTGATGGACCTTGGATCAGTTCTTCAGTAGAGCAGCTGTACAACATGCAGCCGGGTGTCAGGCAGTTGCTTAATGCCATTTGTGTTAATTATGTGGAACATTCATATGCTGTTGAGCCTCATTAAACTACAGGTACTAATTGGCCTCTAAAGGTGGAAGGGAGCAAGTTAAACTCCTTGAAAAATGAATAATTCTTTTGATGTTGAGCAGCATTCTGGCTGTTTTGCAAAAGTCAATAAGATGTGCTTGCATGTGTGAGTGCAGAATTTTGAAATCACTATGCTCACATGGGGCAAAGTCTATAAATATTTGTGTAGTTGTAGTTGTCACACGGTTATTGTGCTGCTGGAAACATGTGTGGTGTTTTAGCAGACAGACATGATGGCCCTGTGAGAGCCATGGCTTACGCTGTTTGTTAACACTGCCTTGAAGCACAAGTCTACTCTCCGGCTGGCTAGTGCACACAGAAAGAGTTGGCCTTCCCACAACCAACTCTTGCTATGGGTTTGGCCTGCAGGCTTGCCTGCTGTGCCTCAAACCCTATACACAATGGATGGATCCCACTGTCAGCAGCCTAAGGTGAGAATGGGTCAATGAATATGAAACAATCAACAGGCAACAGCACAAGGACATCACTTACTGTGGTGTTGCTGCACATTTCCCTGTGCTCATACATTTTCCTTTCACACACAAGAAAATAGAATTTTTGCATGTAAAATGCCACAGAAAACTCAAAATTCAAAATCCTCCGAGTCTTTTTCATTAAAATGTTGAATACATTTAATAGAGAATTTGTTCTGTGAGCAGCTGAAACCAGGATGGAGCTAGACAGGTCCTACACACCTGGTACCTGATTACCAGGCACATCATTAACAAGAAAAACAGTTTTACTTTCTGTAAAAACTGTAGCCTAGTTAGCCAGTACTGATTTGTGACCAAATCGCAAAGAAATTATGCTTATTTTAATTTAATATACATGTTAGAAACATTTATTGAGCTTAAAACTAAACTTAAAATGTGCAATGATCAGATGTAATAACATATTATCATGTTTGGAATTTGTATCCTGATACTTCTTGTCAATAGGTTTTTAAAAGCAGTCAATCAAACTATGGTTTGCAATATTTTGGGAAATCTGTCAAAAATGGTTATTTTTACTAACTCATCTAAGTTGACAGATTCTAAGTTAAAAATAAGTACTTGGAACAGAAATTTGGAAATTGTTATCTGGATGTGTCACCCAACGTTTGCATTTTCAGCGAATGGGCACTTTTGCCGTTTCTCTTTTCCTCTCTGTCTCTCATTTTTGGCTCGCCCTTATGTGTGTGCATGTGTGTGTGTTTGTGTGTAAGTGTGCAAGCCGGCTGGTGGATGAGGTCCCAGGGGGCTGGATTACCCCTCTGCATGCCCCAGGCCAAGCAGCTCTTGGGGGGATTACTGTGAGACCTGCACCCTGGCTGGATTAGAGCACTGGACCTCATTTCCATCTCCTTATTTACCTCGGCCCACCAGAGGAAACGCTCAGCTGCACAGACACATGCTAATTGATGCTGAGAAAGCCACAGAGAGGTGGAACTCTCACTCAGTAAGCCTTTTTTTGGGTTAGGAATTTTTTTTTTATTTTTTTTTTTAAAGACGAGTTGTTAAAAAAAAAAAAAACACTTGTTCGGTTAGCCAAGATACAGTTGCTGTAGCGTGTGTAGGTGTGTTTCATTTTTGCATGTTTATTAAAGCTCTTTGTTTGGTGTTTGTGGTTATGTGCATGCATGTTGGAGTGGCACTTGCATTCTTTGTAAGTGATATTTTGCATTTGTGAATTTAGTTTTTTGTGTGTGTACATGTTATTTTGTATAGTGTATGTGAAAATGTTTGTGATGTGCTGTTCTGTGTGTGTGGGGTGTGTGTGTGTGGATGAATAGGTGTCATGGCGGAGGTCCTCATTACTTGGTGGGGTCGCATACAGACATGGCCACAGCACGGAGAGGACAGTTGGCGGCCCTATTCCTATTCCCGTAGCTCTTTAATGAGCTAGTGATGGGGAGAACAGCCCAGTTGCTCCGGCAACCAGGCTGAACTTCGACCTCTGAGGTTGGCAACCTGTATATATTAGGATCACAGGCGTATGCAAATGGACTGCCGGTCCTTTTCCCCCTTCTTTTCTTCTGCCAGAATGTCCTTCTTGTTCAATCCTCGACTTGACATGTGTGCTAACTGTGCCCTTGCTCTGAAGGGCGGGGGAGGCGAAGGAGGGGCTGCTGAGACTTCCATTAGTGATTGCCCGGGTGACAGGAGCTCACACATCGGCTCGGACTCCGCCGACGTATGACCCTCCACCCTGCAAAACAACCTGAGTGCCAGAAAAGTAGATCATTAGGAGAGAAAGTCTATGCTTACAGTGATTAGACTTTTTCTGTCTATTCTCTCAATTTTGGGTTTTTATTTAGTCGATCTAATAGTCTCAGGATGCATCTCTCTAGTAAATATGTATGCATTGCCATGAAATGCATTCTTACTAAAAAACAGTCACATCACAACATAAACACATAATGGGGAGTCCTTAACTTTCCACAAAATTTATTATCAAATCTGAATTTGTTTTCATGACTTGGTGATACAACCGCCACTGTAATAAATAAACAGCTATTAGCTCTGTGTTTTGAGTCTGTGTTCATTCACTTTTTATTGCTGACTTTACATTTACTAAAACGGAGATTCACAATAAACCATGCAGTGACACATGCAAAAATTAGTTAAATCAAGCCTGGCCCTCAGGTCCCCCTGCGATGCTTGTTTATAGATGTTTCTGTACTTTAGCACGACTAGCTGAAATGAGTGTCTGATTAACAGGCTTACAAAGTATGAAGAGGTCCATCAATTTGAATCAAGTGAGTTGGAGAAGGAGAAGTTCTAACACATGTAGAGCAAATATTCCTGAGGACCAGGATTGAGAAACACTGAGGGTTCTTTTACACCAGGATAGTCATGGGGACTAGGTTTGGTTGGGTGGGGAATACCAAACAATTTCACACCTTCCTCTGGTTTGGGTTGCTTTCCCACTGCAGTTAGTTATCTTAAAACGCAATTAACATTTTACTCTGACTATAAAGGCCCATTTATGTTCTACTCAGAAAACAGATACACAGACGGATCACATGTAATTGGTACGTTTTCAGAAGCCTTGTGGTTCCATCACTTGACGCAACAAACGGAATAATACCAGCGTAAACCGCTGGGTCGGTGTTGAGTAGTATAGTTAACATGTGACCAGCGAAAAGAACAAATCAGAGAAGAAGAGGAACAGGAGTAAAAATAATAAGAAGATGAGGACGAGGACGAGGACAACAACTGTATAAGCGAGAGCTTTTGAAGAAAGGCCACCAACCGGTGTCTGACATTAGAACGTGGGAATGAACTCTAAAGTCAGCTCTGCCCATTAGTGGATGAGTTGAGTTCATAATCATGACAACGTAAAAGACGCATGGAATGAATGAATGAATTTATTGTCATTGCACAACAATTATATCAACAATTATTGGCAATGACATTCTTGAATCCTAGGCTCACCTAACAATAGTAAAAAGAATATAAACCACAATAAAAATAGTCGAACATTAGAAGCAAGAAAACTACAAATAAGTTATAGGGTAAAATATATAATAAGCAATAAGAAGATGCTGTTATTTAAAGGTGGTGTTGCTGCTGACAGCATTGAGAAGTCTTATGGCTTATGGTATGAAGCTGTCCCTGAGCCTGGTGGTTTGGGCTTGAATGTTGTGAAACCGTTGGCCAGACGGTAGCAGACAAAACAGTTTGTGACTGGGGTGGCTAGGGTCCTTAATGATTTTGGTGGCCTTCCTCCTACACCACTGGGTGAAGAGGTCCTCCATGGATGATGTGCTGAGTAGATTTTCAGGTGTTCAGAATCAGGGTGGAGGATGTGGTGCCGCCCATCCGCACAGCCTGTGGTCTGTCTTCAAAAGATTCAGGATCCAGTCACAGAGGGCGCTGTTGAGCCCAGGTCCCTGAGCCTGGTGACGAGTTTGGAGGGCACAATGGTGTTAAATATTGAGCTGTAGTCAGTAAACAGCATTGTCACATATGTATCACTCTGGTCCAGATGGGAAAGTGCAGTGTGGAGGGTGAAGGCGATGGCATCTTCAGTTGACCTATTAGGCCTGTAGGCAAACTGAAGTGGGTCCAATGAGTTGGGAATGGAGGAAGTGATGAATGATTTGACTAACCGCTCAAAGCACTTCATGATGGTGGAAGAGGGTGCTACTGGGCGGTAGTCATTCAGGCAAAGGATTTTGGTTCTCTTGGGGACAGGGACAATGATGGTCTTCTTGAAGCATGTGGGGACTACAAACTGGAGCAGTGACATATTGAAAATGTCTGAAAAGACATCTGGCAGCTGGTCTGCACACACTTTGAGAGCTCTGCTGGGGATGCCATCAGGTCCAGTAGTCTTATGGGTGTTTATCCTTTTAAAAGTTCTGCACACGTCTGCCCTGGATATCACAGGGGGGCAGTGGTCCTCCTGAGTCTTTTGTACCTCTGTATCTGTAGAGGTGCTCTCAAAGTGGGCATAAAAGGTGTTCAGATCTTCAGGCAGAAATGCAGACATCACCTCAGTACTGCTGGTCTTCTTTCTGTAGTCAGTTAGAGTATGGAAGTATAAAGGGCTGCGATATATGACAATACTTGTAATTGGCGTAACTATTATATACATAAGGTAGCATAAACTGGCCTTTAGAGAAGTTTAAAGATATTAGCTACTTCAGATCAATGTTCTCTGTTCTTTTTTTCTAATTGCTGTATTTGACACTGAGAGGACAGTCAGAAAGTTTTTCATTGTTTTTTATGTAACGCTCTTTCTAATTATTTGTCTTTCAAATTTTGGTTATTCTAATAGTTTGCTTTCACTGTTGCCAACCCATGCATGTGCACCTTTGAACTCATACATCTTGATATGGGTTGCCTTCGTGTTCAGCAGGAATCAACTGTGATGGCCGGCATCTTTTCTAAAAGTTGTGCATTGTTTCTTTTCTTTACATGGAGCATCTTGAACAACATAAATTTTAGTTTTATATGTTTCAGATTATATTTTAATTACAGATAAGCTTTGTTTGAGAAGATTATTATGCAACAGTGTATTCTACATTAATCCAGGCCACAGGAAGGGGAGACAACTAATTAGTTGGCAAAAGATCTTCTTCCTCTCATCTTTAAAGATACAAAGGAGTCTCTAGAAAATAAAGTGCAACGTTAAGTCACTGTAGTTGTCTTATCCATTCTCCTTCTTTGCCCTCTGTTTTCTTGTTCTACTTTATCTGTCTTTGATCATTTACTTGCTACATGTTCAGATGAGCTTGGAGCAAAGGATCCAGAGAGCTCTGATATTTACTTTGTCTGTGTCAAAGAAGGTTTTGATAGCACTGATAAATATATTACAAATTATTTTGTGAGATAAAAACAACAATACAAATTTGTTGGTTTTAACAAAAAGATATTTAAAAGATAGAAATGTGCATGCTCATACATGAATTTCACATTTGACCAATTTTGTGATTGAAAGTGATACATACATGCAACCCCATGGAGTTTGTTAAACATAGTCCAATCCAATCCAAATGTATTTGTAAAGCACTTTAAAACAACCACAGTGGTGTACAGAAGGAAAAAAAGCACAGAGAATAGAATGTTGTTAATACATTGATAAGCCAGGGAAGCCGTGGGCCTGATGGACCTGAAAATGCAAAAGGCAAAGAAAAAAACCTCAGAAAAGAACTTATTATTGACATGAAAAATATTTAGTTTACTTAATCCCAGAGGGGAAATTATAGTATAGTGGGGTTTTCATTATTATTATTATTATTATTATTATTATTATTATTATTATTATTATTATTATTATTATTATTATTATTATT
>JBAMHW010000012.1:30779595-30802096 GCA_037177495.1 Rhadinocentrus ornatus | reverse complement strand
TATTATTATTATTATTATTATTATTATTATTATTATTATTATTATTATTATTATTATTATTATTATTATTATGTTTTGTTCAAAATTAGGTGATTATTTCTGCACCTTCTCACAAACAGCCTGACCACTCTGTACTTAGCTTCTTGTCTTTGTTCTTTCAGTGATGTAGTGGACCAAGGCTTCTGTAGCTCCACCAGCCCAGGCTATGTCTTCCCAGCTGGTTTGTTTCAGATAATTGATGTTTCAGTCTGGAGATGGCTTCATCCACACATTTTCCAGCCTACCATACACTGGCACCAGCCTATTATTTTTCCATCTGTTACCAGTTGCGATGCTCTTCAGTCGTAACTGTAGAACATTTCTTCCATTCAGTCCATCTTCCATCAGAAGCACATTGGAAGTCGTAGCCACTTAGGACTTTGCTACTGTGTTGTGACTATCGGCTGCACATAAAATGACTATAGGAAAATTGAAATTGAATTTATACTCTCTATGAGTGATTTAGATTTACAGGTAAGCAAATTCATGCACAACTGTTGAGCTCTATTTTAGCAATGCCACCCAGTGAAGCCATGCAGTCAGCAGCTCATTCTCCAATCAATAATATGTAATTTAAAACACAGCTTAGATATCTAATTATTCTAATTGTGTACTGTATATCACAGACAAAGTTTAAAAGTTTGAAATTTATGTAACTCTTTTTGGCATGAAATTTTAAATCATTAAACTCTATGAAGAAAACAGTTTCTCTGCACTTCTTAATCATAAGATAAAGAAATTTAGGAACTCTAAAGCATAGTCAGCAATACAGTGTATACTGTAGTATGTAATTTAGGTTTTTGACTTAATAAATAATAATTGCCTGTTTGGTAAGGATCATGTTAAGTATTGTAACTTTTTAGAATGTAAAAGGCACAAACATTTGGACCAATGAGTGGGAGTCACTATTGAAGTAACAATGACTTGATCCCTCACTGTCTTCCCACCCACAAACTCTGTTCATTGTGATGGATGGAGTGCCTTACTAAGCCAGGAGCACAGCTGCGGGGACTGAACTGTAAATTGGTCTCAGGGGTGGATGGTGAATGCTTTTACTCACATTTGCCAGATATCTGCACTTTTTAAATGTGTGGTGTTGATCGACAATTCTTTCCCACAATACGAGCACCGGGGTAGGGGGGGCTTCTCTCAGCCTGTAACTGCCAACGCTGGTCTCTCATCACTTCATATTGGTTCACAAGGCCTCGTAGGTGAGTCTCTGAACATGAATCCCCAACCTGCTGTGTTGTATCGCTTTGTAAGTACATAACCAAACCAACACTGGGGCTCAGCTAACAACAGGAAAAGTGATTATTACCATTATGTCAGGCTGCATTTAAGTGCTTACTTTTATAGCTGTAACAACATCAAAGTTTTTGTTGATATAACTTTATATCGGCATGCTGCTACCCTGTTCATTTGTGCTGCATCTTCTATTATTTCATTATCATTTTGTCGTTGTCCACTGTCTGTAGGTGCGGTTGGTCTGCCCAACAATGCCTCTTTGGTTTCACCTGCATTTCCTGAGCTGTGGGCAGTTCCGGCTGTCATCAGTTTCTCTGATCAGACAGAGAGCACCGTAAAAGAATGTGAGCCTCGTTTCACGACTCAACACTCACCTCTGTGGAAGCAGGACAAAGTAAGAGTTTAATTCTGTTAACATACTGCTCTCTACACACCGGGCAAGCCAGGCTCAATGGGGCCTGATTTATGTGCTGACAGGCTGTGGAGGCTGGGTCTGTTCTGTGTGCAGTGGAAGACATATCACTGCTGGAAGCTAAATAAAAAATCAATGAGAGTGTGGCTGGTTGGTTAGGGAGAGTGTCCGCTCGGTTGGAGTTTAACAGCATTTTAACTCTCTGTTGACTGAGACTGGGGGACCAGCCATCGATTTTACCCTGCCTTACCCTCCCGCTCTCTTTTAATAAATCAGTCTGTATGTGTGTGTGGAGAAACAATTCAGTTTCTTTCTGTCAACCAAGGTTATTTAAATGATTGTACAATCACATGTTTAGTTCAAACAAAACTACACATTCACAAACAATCTGTGTGTCTGGTGATGACATGACCAACACCTTTATGTCCAGCGAAGATGCTTTTTTCCTAAATTTATTTGTTCTCCAACTAAGTTGTATAAATTACCATAATTTGGCAATAACTTACAAAAATGTTAGTTCAGTGGGCCGAGATGAACAGTTTTCTGTTGTGCTAGTAATTGAAAAAGGTAACAAGTTACAGTTACTAGTTATTCATCTCATTTCTCATTTTCTCCTCCTCATAATTAATTCGAACACAAAGCAGATTATTTGAAATAAATAAATGAATGAATAGAAATTAAAAGTAATGTAAAAGCTGCACAACAATTAAATCAATGCTGCATGTTGAGCCATTCAGTGCACACCTTTCTCCTTATTTTTTATATAAATTTTTATTTACATATTCCCTTGGTTATCCACTGGCATTGTCACTGTCTCTCTGTCAAATAAAGTTGTCTACGTTCGTGTGGGGGCATACTGGTTCTGACAGCCACAGTCACCATGAAAACAGGGCAGTGGACACTAGTTCCTGGAAAAAAGTACTGTTGTGTTCACCTTTCCCGTTCCACATCCAGAGGTAATTGCTTTGTGGACAGCTGTGAGAGAATCAGGAGGGTGAATACCACAATTATGCGACTGAAGAAATTTACAAGCGACATCACAGAAAAACAAGCCCAACAAAAGTGAATTTGCAACACTGCCCATGTCGTGCTGCAAAACCGCTGTAAACAGGAACAAGCTCACAGCTGCTGGCTGAAATGTTATAATTTAGCTAGTAACGGAGTAATGTACCACAGGGTAACGGTAACTGAGTTACTTTATTAAAAGAATAATGCATTGGATTATTAATTACTGACAAAAGTAACGGCTATCTACCTTATCTGTCTTCTCTTTTAATCTTTTTATTCCGAGTCCATTTCTCCACCACGGTTTTTTGCTCGTTTTGAAAAAAAAATATATATATATTGTTGTCATGTTGATCAATCGCCATTTTTAATGACAACTAACGAACACAAAGGAGCTGCACGATGGCTCAAATAATAAATAAATAAGTAAATTGCCTGTTTGAGCCTCAGCTGGGAAAAGATTCAAACAGAGGCCTTTCTGTGCAGAGTTTACATGCTCTATGCCTGGGTTCTCTGTGGGTCTACGGCTTCCTTTCAGGGTTTACCCTGCCTCTCACCTGCTAAATGCTTGGTTAGGCTCCAACTATATAATGGTTCCAGATAAGGAATGGATGGATTTTGATCAATTGCTATTATTAGTGACAACTAACGAGCACAAATTATCTTTTTGTGTGCACAGGTGTCAGGTGCCAGGGGAATCGACCACTTGCAGAGCACAAAAACACATTACAAGATGTTATCGGTTAGTTTAAGGTGAACTAAAATGTTGAGAGGAGATGGAAAGAGGCCTGATTAACACTTGGAAGAACTGACTACAATGCTGATTCTTATGCAGCTTCAGTAACAAGGCTGATTAAAGACATGCCCAACTCAACCTACGGCTCAGGAAAGAAATACCCCCAAAAAATAACATTATTTTGAAAAAGCATAACCTTGACTAATACATTGCTCATCCAAATACCAACAAATATGCAAATGTAAATTCCAAAAGTTACCTTCTAGTCTATGATGTTCTTTATTTTAATCTCACTAAGGAACTTAGGCAAAACCAAGATGCACTGAAATAATGAAAAAAGATGGCTACTGATTGTGAGTCATTAGTAAGCACTGCTTGGAAGTGACAGACACTCAGAAATCATGGCAAAAGCACGTTGTTGAACTTGTTACTCAAAATAAGTAACTGTAGTTTTTTTTTGCTTTCTTTCGTAAATAGATCAGCAGTCTGTCACTTAAGGACCTGTTTACACCACAGAAAATGCAAACATTTGGTTGCTTTCTGGTCGCTCATTTACACGTTAACAGAGAGTTTTGGGTGAGAAAAACTGAAAAGATTTGACAACGACTGCAGAGTCAAATTTTCTTGCAACACAAGCCAAGTCCTGTCAGTTTCAACTGGAACTGGAATCTTTTGGCAACGATGATGTATTTTATGTCATCTTGCACTTGGGTGTGTCGTTTTAAAGAGGCCTGGTTTGCACACTTCATCATTTCTGGTACTATTGGCGTTTACCTCTGCACAGAGATAGTTTTCATTCAGCTCCTGTATAAATATCTTTTTTTTTTTTAAATACACAAA
This sequence comes from Rhadinocentrus ornatus, assembly GCA_037177495.1. Classification (NCBI taxonomy): domain Eukaryota; kingdom Metazoa; phylum Chordata; class Actinopteri; order Atheriniformes; family Melanotaeniidae; genus Rhadinocentrus; species Rhadinocentrus ornatus. The sequence continues at coordinate 30,797,819 of JBAMHW010000012.1, read as the reverse complement.
GGAAAAAGTTTTTCAGGGAAACGTTTTTGTGTAAAGAGAGTCTCAAGCATTATAATGCCAATGCCAGTCATATAGGCCTACATTACAAGCCAAGAGCCCTGATGAAGATGTGCCTGCAACTCCATTCCTAGACATGCAAACATGGCTGGCGTGGATAGCATGATATAGAATTCCTGTGAGTGACTGACTGATCCCTGAGAGTGAGAGCAAAGTTTGAAAGAATAAAATAAATAAATAGTTGCATATTTTGAGAGCCCATGCCTTAAATAAATGACAATAATAAAAAGAAAACACTTTTGACTTTCCATGTTGTATTTTTTGCAGTTTTGTTTTTTTCTACTTTCAACAACATACTGTATATAATTTAATTTAGGTGCGGATTGGTAGAAATATACAAATAGATTACAATAAGTCATTATTAATGAGCAGGCAAAGGTAGAAAATGCATAGAATCATCCACTGTTCAGTTTGTCTTATTACAATCCTTGGGCATTCATTTCCTAACATCATTGCTTTAAAAAGTAATCAATTTTGTAAGGCTGGTAACTCATAATGAAATATTTCCATGACACTCTTTCTTAGATAAATAAGTGTTCTGTGTTGTGACCTCTTAAACCAGCTGCAGACCCCTCTGACTGGCACTCCCTGATCACCCTAATGAGGCTCTGGCACAAACCGGGGCGGGAGGGCACAGCCATTATCTGGTGTCTCCCCCATTAAAATCACCTCCAACAGCTCTGGCCGTCAAACATTCAGCCATTTTCCACTACAATTAGTGGGCAAAGATTATGCAAATATAAACCAGGGGAGCTGCTGTGAGGATGAACAACACAGAGGCTTGTAAAGGTGGGGAGGTGATATGAAGGAGAAGCGGGGAGGCGCGTTGTCCAGAGGGCAGCCAGTGATTAGTAGCATCAACATATCCATCGTCACAGAGATGATGTTGTTTGGGTGGGGACAGAGTGGGGTGACTGAGTGACAGAGGTAATTACTTAGGAGAGGTCACCCTGGGGTGACGGAGGGGGGGGTTGAGCAAATACCGCCAAGACCCTGATGGCCCCCCATGTAACTGACAGCAACCTACTGAACTCTGGACAGCCCTGTAATTCCTACAGTGCACAAACTATACTAATAACTGTAATCACCAAGGTGCACGTCACATGTAAATCTGACTTTACACACACTCATACACATGTATTTATTCATACTTCATTTCGATACTGTCCTAAATGTCAGAACATGTGCAAGTACTTCTTTGACCAAATTGGCTGTGTTTTTTTGCAACTTAACTATCCATTGATTTCCATTTGTGCCCATCTGCAATGGTGTCTTCAGTATTTGCATTAGTCTTCCACTGTTTTGAGAAAACAACCAAAAGGAATTTACCTGCAAAATTTCTCTTTGCTTTAAAGGGAATCGCAATGGCCTTTATGTGCTTTGTTAGGCCAATGAAATTTGCTCATTGCCTAACAATCTTAGGCTTTGGAAAGATGATGAGGCAGCCTACAGATGGTTCCACATAAAAGATCCTAACTAAACAGTTGTGCATTATTATGAAGCTATTAGTCTGTGTTCAACATTACTAACCTCAGTATTTCTCACTTTGACAGCACTTTGAAGAGCAACGGATTGGAGACCTTGTGACCGCACCAGAACACAGGAGGGTGCAGCAGTGCCCTCAGAGTAGAGGGAGTGGGATTTCCCCCTGGTGAATAGAGTTGTGGAGTCACAGGAAGTGCTGAAATGATGCTCGTAATTTTAGTCGCCGTAGTAGCAGCAGGGTTGGGGATTCAGGGTAAATTCAAAGCAGACTCGCTAAGTCATCTGGTTCAGGTAAAGTCATAAAATCTAACAGCTGCCTTCAGTTCATGAGTTTGATTGGACACAAGCCACCATCTATAAGTCCTTACCAACCGGAAGGACGGTTTGAGAATAGTGATAGCTGTAGTGTTGTTGAGCTGTCCACTGTCACTGCAGGGAAGAATTATACAGGCTGCAAATCTGTATTTCATCTGCTTCATGACATGGAAGTTGCTATGAAATTCAGTGTTCATCACATTCTCTCTGAAGGCCAATGATATAATGGAACTGTGTCTGAAATCTAAATGCAATTAAATAGTTAAGCTGTTCCAGAAAGTTAGAATAAAAAATATTGACAGATGTTTTATGATCTTGTCTGACTGTGTGAAAGTCTAGTGAAACCTCTGGGTCATACATTGATTTAAGGAGCATTGATTTTCTTCTGCTTTGCATTCTGTTGGTGGAGCACACATCCTAAATATGTCTCTTAAATTAAATTCTAGGAAGCTCAAAAGATGCTGTAATCTGCATCTGTTTGTCCAGCTTTGATTTTAATGTTGGTCGTACTAACATGTTTACATGCATTTTAAGCCTGGCTTTGGTCTAACAAACACAATTTGTCCTTTCATGTCATGTGACATGAACATGCGTTGAACGTTGTGTCTACACAGAGCAGACAACCTAATTATCCTTCTCAGGCACCTTGTTACTAGCAGCCTCTTTCAGAGACACATCCATTGATCCCATTTCTTTGGTTGGATCTATGAAAAATACCAACAATAACAGAGTGTGACAGACAGAAAACAGGATTTTCGCAGCAACAAGATTATAGCCAACTATTAACTAAACACTTGGCATTTCTAAGCATGATGGGCAGTGTGTCCTTAAAACATTTGAGGAATTTGGACCAGTGAAGGACAAAAGAAATGTCAGGTTAAAAACTATCTACAGCAGATCTGAAAGTGATGTCTGTTACACATCTAGCTACTTGAAAATCATTCCAAATGAGAGCTTTGGAAAGTCATTCAAGGAAGTTAGAGAACTATTCCTGAAGACTATACAAAGAAATTCCAGTAAAACACATTTAAAAGGGTTCAGACTGTGATGAAGAAAAAGCTGCTCAAACCAAATATTCACTTTCAAGCTTGTTCACAATCTGAGTTTTTTTTACCTTATATGTGTATCTTCAACAGTTTTTACATTTTAATTGATCAATGTGCCTACTTCCTGTTTTCACACCACTGTGTAAAGAAATGAGAGATAGCTCAAGATCTTTGCAAAGATCTGTAAATGATGTTCTTCATGATGAGAGCAGACAGATGGTATAGCATGCCCTGCACAGTACTATGTATATTTGTTCATGAAAATGGTTAAACATTAGTGTCAGCTGTGTCAGATAACTACTTTTCATTCAAAGTGCAGCACATTAACATTAAAGCAGAATGGATTTAGATTTAGAGTTATACCATTAAGATCAGCGTCACGTCACATCAGTGTCGCTGAACAACCTCTAAAATTAAATTCGTTTTCTCAGCTGTGAAAGACCTTTGTTATTTTTATTTGTTTGTTTTTCCCCTCTGGGATGTCTTACCCCTTAAAATCCTTTCATTTATGCTAAAACAGGTTTTTATGAATCAAAGAGGTGTTATGGGCCAACTATTTTACTGGATTACTTTTACTGGACCCTTGCTGATATAACAAGAGCGTTTTTGTTGCAGTATCATCTGCTACTGGAGTACAGTATGGCCCCAAAGGTAAATTACATTGACGACTGGTCAAATCAAATCAAAAAAAAATTTTAAGGCACTTTTCATACATGAGTTGCACAAAGTGCTTTACATAATCAAATGCACACAATTTTTGTTTTTGCTAAAGTAAAGTAAAAAAAGAAAGAAAGAAAATGGTCAGTTTTAATTGAATTTACAGTTATTATTGCATCCTGGCATACATCATTCAGTTCTCAAGGACATTTGTTTTCCAATTTTGTAATGTAGGTATTTGGATGGGAGATGGAGTAAAATACATATTTATTTGTCACGTTCCGCCCACCAGACAACTGGTACCAACAGGCTAACTCACATTTATAGCATAATTCTATAAAATAATATATGAATATAAAAAATGTTGTAAGTGACAATGATGGATAGAAGCAGGAATGAATACATCAGAGAGACAGAACATGTTAAATGTTGTGAAGACAAAGTCAGACCAGGATGCTTTGGGCATGTACAGAGGAGGGATACTGAAAATATTAGCAGAAGGATGCTGAGGCTGGAAAATTACCAGGACAAAGGAAGATAGAGGAAGAACAGTGAAGAGATTTATGGATGTAGTAAAAAAGGAGTTATTTGGTGTATGAGAAGAGGATGCAGAGATTAGAAGTAGGCAGATGATTTCCTGTGGTGACCTCTGAAAGGATCAACCAGAAAAGGAAAATTAGAAGATTCATATGGACATTTATTATATTACCTCACTATAGCAGAGAAATAGTAGAAAGCAGATTTTTTTTGTGTTTCACACAGAAACGATCACATCATGCAATCACATGGGAGATTGCTTTTGTGTTACTTTGAAGAGCAGTTATTAACAACTTTCATTAAGGAAGCAGACTTGCAGTGTCAGCAGTTAGCAGTTCATTCATTCATTTTCTATACCACATATTCCAATCCAGGGTTGCAGAGAAGCTGGAGCCTTCCCCAGCTACTAGCCGGCGAGTGGCGGTTACACCCTGGAAAGGTCACCAGTCCAATGCAGACCCTCCCTGTTCCATTTGTTGTCCAACTTTGGTCCTGATCCTGAACTTAAAAATCCTTAAAAACTGAGGACCAAAGCATCATCTTGAAAAACCTCAAACTGATTCTCACAAAGATCGAAACACACACACACACACACACACACACACACACACACACACACACACACAGAGACAAAGCCTGAGGGGAAGTGACAGAGCCACCAGGAAGCATTGCAGTGCCTGCTGTGAATAGAGGAGAGGAGCTCTATCTCCACAGATCAGCTCCACAAAGGACTCTGTCAGTGGTTTACCTCTCTTCATATGACTTCATATCACTGACCTCCTTCTCTTTAGTGCTTCCCTCGCATAGATGAAGCCATTTTAGAGTGAAGGTGAAGGCATTTCATCCTCCTGCATTCAGAGGAGATTGGTTGTGAAGTCTGCCCCCCCTATGCTCTTCCTCAGAGGCTGGCCTATTGATTGCTGTGTGTTGCTGCTTCCTGAGATCCGCGTCAAGCCTTATTACAGCACCGGCATTCCTCTGTTTCTCCACAGCACGAAGCTACAGTGAAGCAAGATTTTACCAGCTCCGGAGCATCCTTAGACACTTTGTTTTGGTTTCCATTGTGTCAGTGCTTCTCCGTGTGCAGTGTTTTGGGGTTACCACACTGTACATGCATTTAATCTTAAAATTTAAACTACTATCTACCCCAAACGGTTCTTCTATTTAGAAAAAGATTTCTGCTTCAAATAACATCTTTATTCAAACCTTGTATATCAGACACTGCTGCGTCAGTGGCTCTGAAAAATATCCCAGTTTGGTTTAATCCTATAAGACCTAATGCTAGAACCCTGCACCACTGTCAGCTCTGAACAGTTGAAAGGATGACCATACATATATTACAAATATCAGGTGTAGAGAAATAAAGAGAAAAGTTCTGAATCTGGTTGTAAGTTGATTCAGGTGAAGTAAAAAACAAATTAAATCAAAGACTTCCAGGTTACTTATTTTGAAAGGAGTTTTTACATGTTCCTTTTCTTTTATAAAATCCGTTTTAATGCATGGTTTCTGCTTTACAGCCTACTCAGCAACAACATTACAAAATATTTGTCTCCCCATGCTTAATGATTGCCTACATCTCATGATGCTGTTTCTTTTTAATGGCAAATTTAACATTAATTACATCACATTAAATATATTGTTTGTAGTTCATCCAACTTGTAGTCCATTTTTATATTTTGAAGTTGTGGGGTAACAAGAACAAAGATTATTATGTTTGCAGGAACTATATAATAGCTTTGCCAAATGAATTGCTGGTTTTAAATAAATTTAGAATGAACCATTTTTGTATGTCTGTGCACCAGGACATTCTCAACATAAAAATATTTGACACTTGACACCTACATGTAGTTTTATGGGACCACGCCACACACAGGATATCAACAGGTGCTGAACAAACCTTTGGTAGGGGGCGCCAAAGAGCAGCAATCTGTTCAGTGGTGCCTCTTTAAAGGAGTCTACAAGTTCTGAGATTTATTTGCAAACTGAAAGTTCCTTCTGAAAAAAATCATCCTAAGTGTTTGAATCTTTACTCTGTAAGTTCTACTCTAAGACCCCAGACTTGATTTTTACCATTGAAACATGCACACTAATTTATTTTAGAAGAGTATATTTATTAGAATAGTTTGTCAAAACAGAAGCCATTTGAGCCGTCTCTTTTTTCTCATGCATTAATCCCATAAAAAGATGCTGCAGGATATTTTACTTAGATGATAATTACATCTGCTGTACAATTCAGTTGCAGTCGAAAGCATCAAAATGATCAAGCACCTCCCCGGTGTTTCTCTTTAATAAGTCTGAAAATGATAGTTTCCTAATCCATCAATAATCCATGAATCTGTGTCACATTGCAAATATGCCTAAAAATGAGCACATGTGCAGCTCTGTCTGTCAGGTGTCATTATAAAGACTCTAAAAGCTAACATGTCTGATTATCATCAAGCAAATTATTGAGTGGGAGTTGTGGTGTATGAACTAAGAGGGACTGATTAAAATCACGTTAGCATGTTTGTTGTTGGCTTTACTTCCGATAATGTGCAGAACTTGATCAGACCACAGTGTTCCCACAACCCACCAGACATTTTGTGTATTTTGCAGGGAGCTTGTAAAGAGTTAGTTCAAGTAAATATTTTATGTGGGGTGGTTTTTGTGTTTGATTACCCAGCTTGCCCTCCCATCCTGGCCTGGGAGTACAAGGAGGATGAACTCAGTTCTCCCTTTGCCACTCATGCAATGCACTCATCCATGTAGCCTCCCTCCTTTGCTCTCTCTAACCCCGTCTCTCTGCTCTGCCCATTAACTTCAATTAATGTGATGGTTCATCAGTGGTGAGGACTCTGTCATGGGGCTGTACCCCACTACTTATCTGATTACTCCTAATGGGAGAAAATATGATAAACAAATTCAATTATCCCTGACCTATTTCCAATGGTTGGGACACAGGATTATTATTCATGTCATCTCTGAAGTATGAATATGAAGAGATCTAATTACCGTGGTGTCACGTTATGGATGGACAGGGTATGTAAATATATTCCATATTCATGGTGATGAACCACCCTGCATTGTAAAGGCCAGAGAGGGAGTGAGTGATACTGAAGATGAACACCCCCTGTTGTGTCCTCAGTGGCCATCAATTCTTCATTGAGAGCAGCCTCCATTCTCTGGTATTGATGACTGCCGAGCCGGCACCGTGGACTTCTCCAGCAAGCACACAAATGATGAAGACAGATAGATACAGATTTAATTAAATCTGGCCGTGACTATATGAAGATGGAAGGAGGTAATTGAAGATGAATGCATGCTATGGCTGTTAATCCAACCTCTGTTGTGAATCCTCGTTCCATGGACTTCTCAAATGTTCTTCAGGACAAATTAAGGTGGACATACATGTATAACATTGCCAGGTTTAAACCATGACAAACCACTTAATAAAGAATATAGAGATTATTTAGGTTTTGTTCACATGAACATTGAATCAAATTACTTTAAAGTGAAATATAAAGTCACATTTTTGATAAGGTAAGAAACTGGTTTGAGATTCCCGACACAAGCAAAGATCCTTTAACAACAGGGCCTAACGGGAAGCACGTAACTGATTTAAAGTTTGATTTATTCTAGGTTTGGATTTTAGCTAAATCATAGACTCTTAAGTGATTCATGAACATGAAAAAAACTTTAATGATTGAAAAAGTTCTACTTGAGAATGAAGTTTCTTCATAGGAGGAACATTTTTCTTCAGGGACTGTTTTGGTTTGGAGGTCCTTTTTGCATCACTCTAGGATCAAGCTCCACCTACAAACTCTCAACTGGTTTCATATAAGAAAATTTTTGACAAGGATGTCCCAGAATGTGGCCATTGCTCATTATTAATCCTTTCCAGGCCACTTTGGCCTTTATTTTGGGCCACAGGCTTGCTTAAAGGCCCAGTGCTGCCCAAAACAAACAAGCAAACAATAAATAAATTCAATAAAACAAAAGAAAAATTGATTTAACCTATATTTTGCTTTTTAAATCAACTAGCAAAAAATGAAAGCATACATTGATTTAAAATAATAAAAAAAAAAAAAAACAGTTAAAGAAATAAATCTGTGAGAGCAGCTTGAAATGTTAATATTAATGTTTTCATGACAACCATGTGGAACCACACCTTTAAATGCTAGTGATATATGCTTGTTTTGTTGGCAGAGGCTTCATCTAAAAAAAAGTTTTTGCAACATTAATTTTGTTACTCAGATGTAGCTCTGCATGATTTGGCTTCATGTCTTTGGAAAAGCGTGGGCTCCCTCTGTTGGCCAGTGACCGACTTCTAATAGTGATGAAGCGGACCCGTTGGGCCCATGTGGCTGTCACCAGAGTGTGTTAGGGCCACTGTTACAAAAAATGTTCAGAAATGAAGAAACTCACTTGATTTAACCTCCACTGAGAACCAGTGACTTCTATTCTAAGGCCATGTGCTTTCTTATTAAGCTGCAGACTACTTGTGTTTAAACCCTTGTGTTTGTGTCCGCTTTCATTTCTCTTTTCCTTTCTCTTCTCACACTCTTAGTCTTCTCTGTCTTTTTGTGTGTGAGAGAGAGTGTATTTCTTTCTCTATCTCCAAATGCATTGCCGCTTGTGTCTCGAAGAGTTCACTGACTCTAAAGGATCGATGAAGGGAAGAGATTCAGAGCCAATTATTTTCAGCTTAATGGTCCCTGGGGTGCAGGGCTGAGCAACAACAAAACGCCTTCAAGAGACATCAATTCTGGACAAGCCAGCTCCTCCATTTCTGCACTGCCACAGCGTGGGCATCAACTCCCAGCTCTCTGGAGGAAAGTGAAGCGCATGCTGTGGCACATACACACACACACAAGCATCATAAAAGCAGCTGGAAAGTGTAAAGTTAGAGCATCTATACTCTGTATGAACAGATTTCTGTCCTGTATCTGTTTGCCATCAAGCCACTTTCCTGTTTCAGTCTGTCTGAACAAGAGGAAACGAATCCAGCTAGAGGAATATTTCTGGATCTTGGAATTTCTGAAATGGTGTCCTTTAATTTCATCATAGCGAGAGAAAAGTCAGCTTTAAGTCTGAGAACATTTGGTTTAGTTCCTTTATGCAAAGTTATGTTGTCATCATGTGATGTACAGTTGCAAGTGGGAACTGTTGCCTCTGGAGAGCTCAGACACCAAAGCAATTAGATTTTCTTTTTTACATAATTATCATTGTAAATGACACATAAATCAGCCCAAAAACAACAATAAGCAGCCAGTCAGACTTTCTCTATTTATATGTGTTTTACTGGAATGTTCAAAAAGAAAGAAGAAATATAACAATGTCAAAAAACAGAAGAGATTACCTTTTTGGTTTCTGATTCATATCCTGCAAAATTCATATGAAAGACAAATTTTATTGACAGCAAAATTCTTGCACGTGCCCTTTTAAAGGCTGCGAGTTACTACAAAATCGGTTTTGCAGGAATCATGATTACTGAAAACTAAATGAACACATAACACTTGTTCTGTAGCACAGCAGCACCAGAGGGGACAATTCGTATTGAATCCCAAAAACTCCCTTAGAGTGTGCTCTGACTTCCATTACTGGAAAAACACAGTTGTGTCCTCGGATAACTACTTTAAAAAAAATAAAAAAATGGGGAGGTGAACAACCTGCTGGGCTTGGAACTTTCTTCTTTCCCGGGCTGTTGAGCAGTGGGACGCCAGGTTGTTTAAAGCAGTCCCACTGGGCGTCTATGAGGCAGCGTTCAATGAGGCGCCGCCGGCGACACTATCCCCCAACAGCTTAGTGCTCATCAACTATTTAGATATGCACTTAACGCTCTTGGGGAAGCTAATGTTTAGCTGCTGGCGAGCAGAGGGAGAGGAAACACTCATCAAACTAATGGCCAGGAGATAAGAAAAGGAGAATTCTTTACAAGACTCTTCAGGGCCAAAATCAAACCTGATTATAACTTATACTGTAGAGGCAAGGTTAGTTTCCTTTGCAAGAGAGTGGAGGGGAGAAAAGGGGATGCTTGTGTTCTCATGAGTACCACCCCACCCTCTACCCCCATTCTCTCACTATTCTTCCCTTAAGTCGGTCCCCAGGCACTGAGCTATGACGTCCCTTCCTCTTCTATAAGCGTCCCTCGACTGTAGGAATATCCCTCTCTGTATATCTGATCTCACCCCGGTACTCAGACTCCCCCTCACCATGTTCTCCAACGCCTCCCCCACCACCACCACCAAACCTCCTCCTCCTCCGTCACTTCCATCTCCACTGCATCCCCACAATCCCACAAGCAACTCCATGAGGGGTCGCATGATGAATGAGCAGAGAGTCAGCAGGACCTCTGTTGTGCGTGTGAGTGTGTATGGGGAGGTCTGTATGTGCATGCATCCGTATGTGTGTGTATGTTGGTCAGAGAGTGATGACCACAACTGCCAGAGTGATCACAGTGGGATTCATTACGGCGACAGACAGGGCCGCCTCTAAAACACTGACCGTGTGTGTGTCTGAGCATGAATTTGAGTATGTGTGTGTGGGTGTGTGTGTCTGTGTGCATGTCTTGACAGGCCCTCCACTAAAATGGCGTCTGAGGATTACACTGACTGCGATGGAATAAACAGAGCTGTGTGTGTGTGTGTGTGCAGGTTTGATAAATTATTTACATCACTGAGAAAGCAGCGTCGACACTGTTTATGCCCGCACCTGCTCTTCTCAGTGCTTAAAAGATGATTTATGTGTTATGGTCACATTGGATTTCAGCAACTATTGGTCTGCCGTCTTTTGGGACATAAAGCGGTGGTTACAAAGTGCCGCAGGCTCGTTTGGGAGGCGGCATAGCGAGAGGAGAGCAGCATCATATAACTGGACCAGGCAAACTCCTGTCCAGAGGGCTGTTACAGCAGTTTGTATGCTCTTACACTCAAATGAGTTATGGACACACTAAGGTAGGGAGGGCTGGCAATGCTTGCTATGAATCTTCTAGTGTAAGAAGGTATCATCAGGATAGATACACTCTGCTGGAAGTTAAAGCACCTGCTAATGCTAAACTTGGGGGAAAAGAAAATTCAAATAAAACTTTTCCACTTCAAGAGCTCCCAGACATGTCATATGTTGACAAATATGAGCTCATTGAAATAATAAAAAAAAAGATCAGCTAATTTGAAAGCACAATAAAATCAGCCATATTTTAATGGACTCACCAGCACAAAATTTGAACCACTGCAAAAATATTTAAAGTCACACTTATTCATGAAAACTCATATTTTGGCCTGTGTAATTACATATGAGCAATTATGGGACAGAAATTAAAGTTGAAAACATATAAATTTGCATGTGCAGAAAATTTAGCACCTATCTCTGAGATTGAATCATCCCAAAAACAATAACTCTTTTCAGATTATTTTTAAGAGTTGCAATTGGACAAGACAGACAAAACAAAATGTGTGAGCTTGTTTATGCAAAAGGATAAAAATCTGTAATATTAGGGCAAAATTTAAAATATTTTACTATCCATCATCTTTTACAAGTAAGCAAAAATGACCAATAATAAACAAAATATGACCTATTCCACTATGTCATAATTGGATCTGGTGCTGTCTATGCAGTGCATGTTATATGAAAAAAACATGGTACATTTTCAGTTTGCTGTCAGATTTCCCTCAGAGTACATACGTACATATGTAGGGAAACTGAAAAAACAAACAGGAAACAGGAAATTGTGGGCCATTTTGGACATTAATAAACACCCTCTCTATAACACCCTGACAAGACAGAGAAACAGCTGCAGGACTGAGAGCGCAGGAGATCCTTTGTCTCCAAGGCCATTAAACTGTGACTTCATGTTCCTCATTACCTATGGGGAATTATTACTCCTATATATCTCAATTCTTTTACTGCTATACTTATTTAGTTCATTTAAATGACTTACCTTATTGTAAATGTGTGCATATGTGTAAATCTGTAGGTTGCTGAAGCTGAATTTCCCCCATGGGGAAGAATAAAGTATCTACTATCTACCCTTGGCAATCTGTCTTATGATAGGTATTGATAGGTCTTCTTATCTTTATTTTTTTTACATATACACAGATGTAAAATATTTAATTTGATAAGATTTACTGGGATATATGCAAGAAGACGTTGGTGTATCGTGGAGAAATGTAAGTGTGTTAATCTGAGTTGTTATAATCCGATACTGTAACTCATTGAGGCCATTGACATGCACACCAAAATCTGATTATGAGAAATCTGATGACCAGATCTAGACATCCCCATTTCTCTACATCAGCACATCTCCAAAGAAAACTGCTTTCAATGCCTTCCATTAAAACGACAGCAGCAACGTGGTCACAATGTGAGCAGGGCTCAAAAGAGAAGTGCGAGGACAAGCAGCAACACATAACATAGGAAGTTGGAGTTAAGATTTCATGTGTAGTAAAGGCTTATTAGCTTCCAGGTTAGTAGCTAATGCTAAGGCCAGAGGCGCATCCATGCTCAGCAAACAGATGTTTTGATGTTGCATCACTATGTACAAACTTCCAGAGACATCCAATAATAGACTGGAAGACGTAGACAAGGGTTTTTAAATATTGCATTTTAGAAGTGCAAGTTGATGGGTCAGATCCAGCAATTACAATTATCCGATTAATTTCAATTATCATATAAGTTAGTAGCAGCCAGATGCTGCTAATTAAATACACTTAATTGTTGACTCAATAGCAAAGGTTTGGACAGTTTGCTTGTTTGGGGCTTTTAGGTGCGTGTTGACAGGATACTATAATAAATTTCTTTGCTGGAAATATTCATTGTGGGATTCGGGATGATTTTACAAGATTTTTGGTAATATGAAAAATACAGGAATTCAAAGGGATCTTATTTAAAATAAAGGGCTTCACAAAAGCAACTATCAGTGAATAGTTGTACAGTTTTTGATGAATAAAACAAACAAAAATGAAAGGATAACCCAAAATTCTCGAATTTTCTAAATAAATATGTTAGAAAAAAAAACAACAAAAAAAACATTTTCCCAGTCAAATATAACCCAATTCATCTCTTTCTCCAACAGGATCTTCATGATTGGAGGGATATGTAAATATTCTTTCTCCCTGTAAGGAAACTCATACGAAAGTTGTCAAAAATAACTAAACAAGGCTTCTGTTTTTCTTCAAATCCACCTAAAAAAAAGAAAAAAACATGTCTTTGCTTTGCAGGCTCAATTACTTGAACTTTGACTTGTATCAACACACATCTCACAATAATCTGTCCTCAAAGTTGCACTCATATTGCTCTGCTTTAGCAATGAGAATGAAACATGCAACTTGCCTGGAACATCTTAGCTTTGGATTGCATCACTTTGCCCATAGAATCTCCAAACATGTCCCAGATATCCATCTCCTGCTACAGACAAGGGTCTCTCATCCAGATTTACATACAGCCCCAACAACACAGACACCCAGCAGTTCCTCAATGCCTCACACCAGCTCAATATTTCATAGCCATATGAAATATGCCTGAATGTGTGCATGGCATCTGCCATCTATGGGACTTTGCAGCCCCCAGGAGGGACGTTTGATGTGTAATTGGGAAGTGTGCTGAATTAATCAGCAGTTTATTCGCTTTTTAATTGAAATAACACTTTCAGAAAATACAGATAACACAGAGAACAGCACCATAGATCCTTCCCATATTGTCTTTTGCCTATTGTTAATTTTCATCTGTGTGCTTACTAATGGCCCATTGAGATTCAAGGGAAAATAACAGTGTTGGAAATCAGAAAGTGCTAATAAAAGACCTCCTCTGTGTAGACAAAACACTGTTCTGTTGAGAATTGATTTCATGCCGATAAGATTTTCTCTTTTTATGTCCTCTTGTTTTGCAGGGCCTTTTGTTCATTCATTCCTCATTGGAATATTTCCCAGTTAAAAACAAAACGGTCATATCATAGTGGATTATATAATCCTCAGTGTATACTCTGCATTATTGCTCAGTGATGCCTTAGGCAATGAGATTCTGGCAACGCTGTCACCCACAAGCCTTGGCTTGTAACCCCTGACATCATGCCTTTCATAGAACAGAAAACTAAAGCAGCAGTGAGATGCAAGATGTATTTTATTGCTACCAGAAGGTTTTTAAAAAATCTCTTATGGTCTGAACATTTTACATGCTATAAATATAGCAGTCGTTTACAGTATGCAGGATTTCAGATGTGGAAATGACTTGGACATACCTTTATTTAGCATGTAGACTAGTCTTTATGGGCAGCATTACTGTTTCATTTAACTAAGCTGAGTAACACTACATTAATCACAACAAGGGAAATTATTTTTCAGGCATACAGAATAAATAATAATTAACAGTCAATTATTAGAAAATGGTTGATTGTGGTTGTGTAGAGTTAAAACTGCAGAGAGGAATAAACTCCTGAACTGATTGTTACAGTTGAGCTGAAGAAGCCTCTGACTGGACACACTGCGTTATTTTGAGCAGCTTGTGCTTCATTCTTTTTTGCATAATCAGCTCAAGGGGCTCCAGAGCAGTCCCCAGCACAGAGCCAGCCTTCTTTATCAATTTTGAGTTTCTGGCTCTGATGCGTCTGCCCTAACAGATGGCTGCAAAGCAAATTGCACTCCCCATCACAGACTTATAGGAGATAAGCAACATCTTGCTCTAAAAATGTAAGGACTTAAATTTGGTTAAAAAGCAGAGCCTGATCTCTCCCTTCTTCTAGATGACCTCAATATTGCCTTTCCAGTCACCCAGATTTATAATCATCCACCACCTCCACCTCTTCGCGCAGGATATAAATATCTTATATTGGAAATATTCAGCAGTTTCTATTGAAAAAGAAAACTTTGACACAGATCCAGGAGAAGACTGTGTTCTGGTGTTATGTTGTATTTACGGCACAGGTACAGTGTAATTTAGAACCTGAGAGGCATGGACAAAAAAAATTCACACCTCACTCTGTTTGAATGTATATTTGTGAATTTCCTTTTGAAGAGAACAAACTTTGGGGAAGAGAGAATTAAAATAAAGGCCCCCCAATAACAGAGAAACAGCTGCAGTAATGCGGTGCAGGACTGAGAGGTTCAGGATTCTTTTCCCCACAGTCATTAGACTGTACAACAGTGATCTATCTATCTATCTATCTATCTATCTATCTATCTATCTATCTGTTTTTTTTGTTTTGTTTTATTTTTTATTATAGTTATTATTATTATTATTGCTGGATTATCAATTTATGCGCACCTGATAGTGAGAACACAAAAAAGAGGACAGAAAAGATGTGAAAAGGAGTGTGAAGAAATACAAATGAGACAGAAAATACAAAGAACAAAAACTCAAAAAGACAAACCAGCCAGCTGCTACACCTGTAAAAGAACACTGGTCTTTGACAGAAAACACAGCATACCATCATCAGGAGCACCGGTAGGAAGACCTGAACAACAACCACCACCACACCAGCAACAAGCAAACATAGCAGCCGTTTTTGGTGATGAAATCAACTGTATAAGCGTGCATGTGAATGAGAGAGTGTGTTTGTGCATGTGTGTATGTGAGTGCAAGAACATGGAGTGAGTTGTGTTAAGTGGTGATTGGTATTGTATTGCAACTGCACCCCCTCCAAAAATAAGAAGCTGACCTGCTGTGATATTTCCTACAAAATATCTTTCCTACAGTTTTTAGTGGACCAGAGTTTGCTCCTTTGATCTGCACCACAGTGTGAATATGTTTTCATACTGCTCCAAAAAAAAACATATTATGCATGAAGAGGACCAGGTTTTGTTTATAGTGCACCAAACAGCACCACAGTTTGTCCATTTTTATAAATTCATCGAAATCCCAGAATAAAGACATTATAGTTTGGCAAAACGCTTGACCAAAAGATGAGCCTAAAGATGAAGAATGATCAAGGAGTCATTTAGCGATGTTTAATCAACATAGAAAGAATATCTGCGTGACAACTTGACTCGTAAGAGAAAATTTGTGAAGGATTAAGTACAGCTGTCTGGTCAGTGAAAACCACTCAACAGAAGTCTGTTGGAATATTCTGAAGAAACTATATGTTAAAGTAAAAGTTATAATGAGAAAATTGTAAACTGAAGTGATATGGAGCATCAAATCATAGTTGCATTTTACAGGTTTTATTACTGGCCAAGAGGTCAATCCATTACTCAGACAGCTGAGCGCGAGAGAGAGCCTTGTATTGTTGTATAAAGCATCATCTATGCACACACAAGGAAAATCAGGTAAATTTCAATAAAAAAGTACAAGAACATAGATGGATGGTTCATGGATGGATTTCCTACAGAGCAACAATACCGCGCACACAAACGAGAACAGAGCAAAGAAAATCTGAAATTCTCCTCACAATGTTTTACAGACATAGATGGTAAAAGACCTTCTCATAAAAAGATCATTGAAGATTTAAAGGGATTTATAGGTTAGCTGCCTTCATTTTTAATTTGACTGTTAATTGCATTGATTGTTACCTGCCCTGGCCACCATATTATAAAAGTTTTAGATCAGTCAGATTACAAGAACCTTAGTTTTTTATATCTATGTAACATGTGGAAACATTTCCTCACAGCACTCGTCTGCACAGCAAAAACAAATGACAAAGAACAATTACACAAGGAAAGGCATGAAGGTTGGTTTGTCTGGAGAAATTAAATGTTGTATGAACCACGATGTATGCACTCTGTGTTACACAATTTCTCCAAAACAGTCAGCCTCTGTTTCAGGGAGTACAATATAATTCACATATATTTCTCTTAATACTTTGCATAGACAAAACCTAAGAATTACCTGTAAGCAAGTGATTAGTGACAAAACTGCCGTTCAGCAGAAACAAAATTCCAGCTGAACCAAAAACGTGAATAACAGCAAGAGAAAGAGACTGACTGGGCAGACTGAGTAACTGCAGATCAAAAAATGCAGCTCTAGAGCCACATATACCTGCAGAAAGCTGGAGAAGGAGAAACCGAAAGGTGGTGATGTGTAATGGCCTACAAATCATTGTGAACAAGGAAAGAGAAGGTGCTCAGTGTATCATGAAAGATTCCTAGTTCTGTAGGTCTATAGCAGCATAACTGGGGATGGTTGGGGGTCACCAGAGCCAAAGATAGCAATCAAAAAAAGTCCTTAGCCTCAGAGATGTAAACACAAAGGCTTTCAAGGGCTGAACAAAGGTTCATGTCACCATCTTTCATCTGTAACTCAAATGGTCATCCAGTTGGACATGGTCTGTTCACACTGTTAAAATATCTAAGAAATTTCTTTGTTTAAACCACAAAAAAAGGTCTTTATTTAAAAACTATTGAAAAAAGACGGAAGATTGATTTTTATGCTGACCTTTTTATTCAAGATTAAAAGTGTTAGTTGTGTACACAAACACTTACTTACTTAGCCATCCTTGATGAATACCACAAAAATTTTAAATGAGTATAAAAGTTAACAAATTGAAATAATTAAACAGCTAAAACAAAGATTTGAAAATAAAAAATGGCATGCAAGAAAAAAAAAAGTATTAAAATGCTGATATTATTAAGAGAAACAGAAATGTGCACCATCTGCATTATTGTGCAAACATTCAGAGGTAAATTGCACACAGCATGTGCTAAACCGAGATACGGTTTAGACAGGTTTCATTTCTATTGCTGGTCTTCTAAAATCATCAGTGCACACACACACATACCAGATCCCTTCCCTTAGTCACAAGTAATATCACTGCATAAATGTCCTGAGACTCCCAGATCTATCTGCTGAATGTGGTCTTAAATCAATAAAATCTTCTCATCTTTACTTGATTTATTATGCTGATTAGTTTTATTAGGAGATCAAAGTCATGCCCCACCTGGTTAATACCAGCACTGACCAACCTTCTGACTCACCTGGAGGTTTTATTTAATCAGATGCACCACTCGCCCCCTCGACACTGCATCTTAAAAGGATGCCACAGCAGGGGGTAATTTGCTTTACAAACCGTAGAAGGTTCAGAATGTGAAGAGAGATGAAAATTTATTCTACGGTGTACCACTTCCCTCTTTAGCCACTACACCATGAGTGTTAGAGAGGTTCATGTATTATCATTTAGTTTAGTATCATTTAGTTTAGTAACTACTCACATTTTATCACTTTGTA
>JBAMHW010000012.1:30757296-30773397 GCA_037177495.1 Rhadinocentrus ornatus | reverse complement strand
CCACTGGCGCCCTGTGCTCTTCACAGATGAAAGCAGGTTCACACTGAGCACATGTGAAAGACGTGACAGAGTCTGGAAACGCCGTGGAGAAGGTTTTGCTGCCTGCAACATCCTCCAACATGACCCGTTTGGCAGTGGGTCAGTAATGATGTGGGGTGGCATTTCTTTGGGGGCCACACAGCCCTCCATGTGCTCGCCAGAGGTAGCCTGACTGCCATTAGGTACTGAGATGCAAGGGCGTAGGAATGAGTTCAACATTGGGGGGGGAAAGGAAAGAGTTCTGTTTGACAAAACTTGAGCGTCATTGAATTTTGGGTGTGGCTTATTTGGCTCTGTCCTCTGTCCCTTGACTTCATTGTCTTTCAGCTGTCTGTCCCTGCTCTGAACACCCTAAAAGGTAAAACAGTAACAATGTCACACAAAGCTACAAGACCGCAGTTGCTTCAAGCAAGTAATCCCTGTGAGGTATCAATGAGTCCATCACCATCCGCAGTAACTGTATGGTGTGTGTTTCTGTATTTTTACATTTACTCAGTTGTGTTTATATTATTGTATATATTAATTTTACTCAGTTATATTAACTGAAAGGCATATAGATTAATTTGCTTTCCAAAACACAGTCCACCAATGGTGAAAAGGCTGTTTTTGTTGTTTTTTTATATTTAGCATGAATTTTTTTTAAAAGAAAGAAAAGCATATATATAAAAGCACCACAGATCTTATAATCATATACAAGTACAGATCAATGATAAATACTAGAACAGGCTAGTTCGGTACTAGAGAGCCGCAGTCCGGCTCTCAAGTACCAAACTAGCCTCTCCCTATACTTGAAAAAGTTCCACTACAAATATTCACAGATCTAAAAGTATAAATGCAAGTATTTACAGTATATACATGACTTACACACCCAACATTTTTTTTGCAAAAATCTATTTTTTAAATGATACTGAGATTTGGTAATAGTTTATTTCTACCACTTATTATTTTTATAACTTCATCATACTTACAATGTGTAAAAGAAAATACTTTGACTACTTATCATCAATGATGATGATGCTACTGATTACTTAGCGTAACCAGTGCTAGTTTAATAACAGCAGTGCTAACTGGAATCTCCTAAGACCTTTATACATTTTAACAACAACTTACGCCATAATGCCGGTGATTTAGAGTAAGAAATCTGATTCATTAGTGGGGCTGCTTCAGCATGATTTCGATTAAATTATTTAACAAATCCCAGACAATAACCACCACAGCTAAGCAAAAGGTTTGGCTATATCACCTTACCCTTTAAGGTTAGGTGAATAAGGTGTAGAAAAATACAGGAGAGCGAGTACAATCTAAAAAATATGTTTATTTTATTTTATAAAATCCAACTGCATTTACTTATGTTTAAACCTTCCCCTCATTATCAAAAAATCACTTCACCCTTCGTATAGATTATCAGCTACCTGCTGCTCTGCAGTGTTGCTTCTCCCTGTCTCACCCTCAGTTACCAGCTCTAATTTGAAAGCAATGGACATGAATAAGGTATAGAAAAAAACACTGATGGGAAGGTCAAGAACAAGCATAAAATACACAGACACACACACGTTTCTAGCAGTGGTAGATGTTTATTACTTGTTTTTAACTTACATAGGTTAAGTTACAAGAAAAATCATGTTGACAAAAATCTTAAATACTGTGTTTAGTGTCAAATTGCTTTTGTCTGTCACTGGAATAAGTCCACCATATTTTCGTTGGCTGGTAACGTAAATAGTGTATTTTAGATGCTGGACATCAGCTGAATATCAATGTTAGACAGAAAATATAATTAACCTCCTGGAAAAAAACATTTACCTATATACCGCCTCACATTTACTTTCTTTTTTGTCTTCTCCATTAGAAAGAACTAATGTAAACTGCGCTGGTGTTATCTTTTTTTTCTATTTTTGACTTTCTCAAGTCCCGCCGGTGAGGTGGCGGGGTGCATGACAGGATGCATTGAGCTTCAAAGTAAAAGCACGCGAGTTACAGATTTCAAAGTTTAATATTTTTTCCTCCATAATATAAATTTTTGGGGGTACAAATACATGTTTAATAAGAATAGTTCATTCATTCATATCTAAGATGTGTTATTTTATTGTTCCCATTATTTTTTTGAGCAGTGTATATATATATAGCCTGAATGTTGCATTGGTTACATTTAAGGTGTGTTTATATTGCATTAAATTGGTGTTATATTTCTTTCCACAGGGACTGCATTTTCTTGCTTAATTATTTGAGATCTTAATTTAAAAAAGTGCATCTTAAGTAGTAAAAAGTCTTCAGTAAAATTAAAAAAGTGCTGAAAGTGGCATGGTATTTACACACACTGCCATGAGATCATGTTGTCTCAAGGTAACTGCAGTCATCTGTCATTTAACTAATTATTACATTTTACTAAATGCAAAACTTAAGCAGTTATATAAGCAGTAGTAAACTTTAACATGCAACCAATCCTCTTACCTATAAAAGTGTATTTTTAAAAAGCTCATCTAAATGAAATGTTATCTTGCAGTTGCATGAGCATTGATGTTGCTTGTTACTGAAGACTGAGAGGGTGGGAGTCTGAGACAGGAGCATGAGCACATATCAAAGGGTAACAAGAAGAAGCTATGACTGATTTTGACTGCATGTGTTCGTGTGTGTGGTTATATTAGTGTGTGCATTGCTGTGTATGTATGCACGTGTGTGTGTGTGTGTGTGTGTGTGTGTGTGCGCCTGTGGCAGTAACAGGGGTCGAGCAGAGAAAGCTTTTGCTCCACATCTTCAAACAGCAACATGGTTCTGTACAGCAGGACCCTGCAGACAGTGGCAATGCCAGGGGCTGCCAGGGTGGCTTAGAGGAGTCACACTGCTTCAAAGAAACAAGACACAACTGCAGGGCAGAACATCTGATCAGAGCAGGCGCTTCCACCCTCCAACTAACCATAGCAAGGAGGAGATGGGGTTTGTAGGGGGGTGACTTCTCTATTCACCGCTGCCTAACTCACTCTCCAGTGCAAACAAGAGAGAAGTGAAGTTACAATTACAGCCCATTGTGCAGCATAAACACCCTGCTCCATCTTCCTCTATCTTTATCTCTACCTCTTTCCTCTTGGGAGTGGGACAAAGTGGGAAAGTTATATAATAAAATATATATTTTATAATAATAAAATAAAAACAACAACATTTAATTACAACTGTGAAAAAAAGTTTACGTGGCATGAAACATGCTAACAATCCTAAATCATTAAAGTTGAAGTTGTATTTGAAAATGTAGTGGTAGCCATGTTTGCCAATGTAACAGAGGTTGAAGTAGTACGGCTGGTTTGTTCAGTTGGTTAAGCGTCTGACTTTCATGCGGGAGAGCAGGATTTGAGTCCAGTCCTTGGCAAGTACTACAAAAAAAGTTAAAAGCTAAGCTAAAAATGTAGGTGTTGAGCATCCTTTTAAAAACATCAATGGTCTCTACAGCCCTGAGGCCCTCTTACAGGCTGTTTTACAGACAAGGGCCATAGTGGTGGAATGAGGCCTCCAAAGCTAGAACAAAACAACGCATGTGCAGATAAACCTTAGGTTGAGAGGGTGGTTGGAGATGTATGCACCAAATATACAATTCAAGCATCAAAGTGCCACTCAGCTTGGTAGTTCCTTGTGAAGGAGAGAAATTTGTTACTTAATAAAATGGTTTGTGTATGTTGTTTTCTGACCAGTGTGTGTCCCAGTGTATGTGCATAAATATTCAGCTTATAGGTAGTACAGAATCAAACCTCCCTGACTGCAGGTGCCTTACTGAGCTGCACACATCCTAGATTTTTGGGACCGTTCCCCATGCTTGTTTTTCTCAAATCTGCCTAATGTCTAGACTTCGTCTAGATAACGTTCCCTTGTCTTTTTCTCTGTAAGGAACAGTATTTTTAACAATACAATAAAAAAATAACACTAATCCTAAATAGTAAACTCCTAAAATAAGATTCCTTTGACCCGTCAACAATAACAACACATAAAACCACAGAAGTTTAACAAAATCATAAAGTCTGTCTTACCTTTGCAGTTTTGCAGTTATTCAGTGGATTGTGCATTTGTTTAAAATGAATCACTCAAGTCCCGGTTAATTTCATAATGATGATTGTGTGAGCCATCTTCTTACAGTATAGGATCTTTGGGTCTACTTCCTTTTGGTCTTATTTGCTGCTGCGCCAGTTTTTTTTTTTTTTTCTTTCTTTAAAAATTTTATTGGTTAGTAAAGTTGTCAATCATCAACTGCCAAGTCAATCCCGTCGCCCCAAAAGAAACGGCACCACCCCCCCTATCATAATTAATGCTCCTAGCGCCTCCCAACGTTATTACAACGGTATCGCCCCATTGAAAAGCACTGAGCTACACGGTCAATGTTAGTTTGTGTCAAGACAACAGCTACTCAGAACAAGGCAACAGAAGTTAATAATGTAGTCTTAAAATTGAATGTAAATTGGAGTTTGTTTAAAAACAACCAATAAATCATATCAATCTCACTTTACAGTCTAAACACAAGCTGCCAAAACAGTAAAGCAGCAACATGCTTGATACTATTTCTGAGTACAGCAAACTTCTTTGTTTGCACTTATCCGTTAAAGCACTACGTTACAACACAATTCCTCTGTTAACGTGGACATAATGTCGTTGTCATGTGTGCGTGTTATGTTGACTTGATGCTGCGAGGGACAGATGCAGATCAAAAACACCTAAAGAAGCTTAGCAAAACGGGTTTTACAGGCGGTGTTAGCTCTCGGATCATCCGTTTTTTTGCGAGGTAATGCAAAAGTATTGCGAGGGAACACAAAAGTATTGTGTGCCAACGTAAAAGAAAAATAATATCAGTATCCCCTGGAGGGTTCCGTAGGTTCCTGAGCACCATGTTCTTTTAATTTAAGAATTTAATTAACTTTATATTTTCTCCATAATCTCTGCAATCTTTTTCATTATTTTAAAAATGTTTCTTTTCATAATATTTTTATTTAATATACTTGACATATTTCATAATTTTATAAGCATTTCTTCCAAGTACTTCATGAGTTTCAATAATATTTCATATTGCCGTTGCAATAAAGATTTTAATGCACACTGTGTAATATCTGCATGTTTTTTGGCCTCCCAACATCCAGCACCCCTCCTTCGCATTTAGGAGCACATCTGTAGTAGCAGCAGAAAGCCTCCAGCTCTGAAGCACGCATGAACACCAATCATGGGCGTAGAACTGGGCAGCGACGATAGGGACATATCCCTACCAATATCCAGCAGCTTTTTGGTTGTCCCTACCGTTTTCCGTGGCACAGGACAGCTGCAAGTTGAGGCGGATTGATACTCACGCCACCAACGTAGGTGCTGCGTAGCTCTGCAGAGGCCCAACGCGCATCTCTTTCAGACCTGATGTAAAGACCTGCTACGCAGACGGCTACGCGGATATACTCCCTTCTGATTGGTCAATTTGGGATTACGAGTTTCTAGATTTCTGGATCTTCTCGCTGAATTTGTTCAGTAATCCCTGTTTTTAAAAACAACACCCAAAGGATCAAGTTGATGAGAGGCTGATCATTAATTGTTTTTTTGTTTTCTTTTACAAGCTAATAAAGACACTGAATCATACTGGACGCCATTGTTTTTATCAAAATAAAAAAATACCTACTGGAACTGAAGTGAACCATCAAAAGAACTCCGACCTCGTGAGTTTACAGACCAATACCACCCCTACTGCCACCTTTAGATTAGGAGGAGAAACTGCAACACAACAACAAAATTAATCAAAGCTGGAGATAGTACAGAGGAGAAGAAGAGGAAGGTGGAGAGAAAGGTGAGTTTTACTTCTCAGAGATGTAACATGACCTACATAATTGATTCAATACGACTCAAAGTCATAGTACCAAATATTGAAGTGTTTATCTGACCTTCACATAATATTATACAGACCAAAAAAAATAAAAAGAAAATAGATTTCTGCAAAAAAAATAATTGTAACATGGGCTGCAATTAAAATGAGAAAAAATTTTAATAATGTTGAATAATTTCACTATGTAGTCTGTCAGTTTGTATTTTGGTTGTATTTATGAGAAATTAACTCAAAAGTGAAAATAGGCTACAAATGGTTTCATAAAGAGGCTTCAAGAAAAGAAAAAAAAAGTCCTGGCAATCGGCTCCAAAACGGTTCGTAGCCGACAATCAGATGTATTGAACATGTTCAGTATTAAGATCAAAATGTCTTCACGTGTGAGGAAAGCCGACGTCTCCTGAGTTGTGTCTGGATTGTGACGTAGAATGGAATGTAGCCACTCAGAGAGCGAGCTGACTGGGGAAAAAGGAAGGATATAAATTCATGTTTACGCTGTCTTCAGTCTGTTATGTTAAATCCTTATAAATATAAATCCTTTTAAATCCTTAAAAAAAATCTTTGTGTGAACCAGCCTTTGGGCTAACAAGTTTAGTCCATGATTTTAAACTCTATCCAAAAAGTGGTTGTTCGTCCAAAACCATAAAACACAGGTGCTCGTCATAAAATTTGAAAAGCATGAAAAAGTTTCTTTATTTCAGTAATTCCATTCAAAAAGTGAAACTTGTATAATGTAGACATTCCTTCCTTAAAGACTGACATATTTCAGATGTTTATTTCTTTTAATTTTGATGATTATAACTGAAAACTAATGAAAATCAAAATTACAGGACCTTTTGTGTCTTGCCCTCCTCGTGCAAGGTGTCAGTGGTCGTCTTTTGGACAACTGTCAGGTTAGCAATCTTCCCCATGATTGTGTAGACAACAGAACTAGACTGAGAGACCACTTAAAAGCTTTTGCAGGTGTTTTGAGTTACTTAGCTGATTAAAGTGTGGCACCAGGTGTCTTCAATATTGAATCTTTCCACAATATTCCAACTTTCTGAGATACTGAATTTGGGATTTTCATTAGTTGTCAGTTATAATCATCAAAATGAAAATAAATAAACATTTGAAATATGTCAGTCTGTGAGGACTGAATGTCTACATTATACAAGTTTCACATTTTGAATGGAATAACTGAAATAAATCAACTTTTTCATGATATTCTAATTTTATCTAATCTAATTTTAGCACCTGTACTCAGATTTGTGAGAGACAAGACAAAGCTCTGATAGCGCTTTTCGAAAGACACCATTCTGGTTTTGGTTCTGACTCTGTTATCAAATTCCAAAACCTCTGGGCTTTCTGCCAAGCTGGTCTGCGTTCAAACCAGTTAAACAAGAACCAAAGTGAGCAGACTTTACTCAGCAGAACTAAACATAAACAGCTTGGGGATTTGGTCCTGAAAGTTGGTGGTATAGAGCCCTGCGTGCACACAATTAATAAATCAATAAAGTATTCTGAGTCTGATGATTCTGAAAACCACTGTGGACACACCCAACTGCTTTCAGCTGCATTATAACCCACAGTTTCCCAAAATAAGCAATCTATTCAGATGACCAAGCAAATTTCTTAAGATGTTAGGATGTTAACAAAAGCTTGCATAAATCTAGCCTACTGAAATTTAAACTTGTTGCCAGTCAACATAATGCGGCGACACTCAAGTTGTCTGGATGGAAGCAGATGTACTTTTCAGCATTGATGGAGCTTCACCAATGTGGAAGCTACGCACGCCACAGGCACTAATGCAACCCCATTCCACCCAACTTTTAAACAAGCTGGATGGTCCCTCTCTAACTGCAGGATATGGCATCCATGGTTTCCAAAAAGAATATCAGATTTTGATCCATTTGACCAAAGAAACAGTTTTCCACTTTGCCTCAGACCATTTTAAATTAGCTTTGGTCCAGAGTAGGTCATGTTCCAGAGCTTTGGTGTTTCTGGATCGTGTTCACACATAGCTTCTTCTTAGTTAGTTACGGTGATTTATGGAAGTGTTCCTGAGTCCATGCAGTGATTTCCAGTTGAGCATTATATCTGTTTTTTACGCAGAGCTGCCTGAGGGTCCCAAGATCATGAGCGACCAGTTGTAAATTTCAGTCTTGTCCCATAAGCACAGTTTTTCCTCCTGATTCTCTGAATCTTTTGATAATATACACTGTAGATGGTGGGATCTTTAAAGTCCATTTTTATTAAAAGTCCCGTATTAAACGTTTTTTCAACAATTTCATATGGGTGTCAGAGGTCCAACAACATTGTTTTCAAAGTGTATTACCCCAAATTCAGCCTTGGGTCCTTAATTTCAGCCATTCACAAATGTGGCTCTAATGAGTTCTACAGAGAACGGGCTGTTTCTGTGTCTGAACCTTTAAATGTTCACCAGTGATGCATGTCCACACCCCTCTCTGGGACAGAATCTGGCTTTTGCTGGCAAATTTTAGAAGGCTGGCTCAGCTAGCCGGGTGGGGTGGAGTGTCAATGACAGTCTCCTTTTTGTGATGTCACAAAGGTAAAGATCTCAGACTCACCTGTTGGAGCACGCATTTGCTAAAGTGGAGCAAGCAAGTGGAAGAGGTGAATTTTTGGGCCACATCCACAGGCTATGAGGACACAGAAAACCTTCAGAAAGCGAATTTTGCATAATATGGGACCTTTAAATTGTTCCACAGCTATTATATGCACTTTGTCACAGAATGGTGATCCTGTGCTCATCTTTACATCTCAGAGGCCCTGTCTCTCTTCTGTACCCAGACCTGTTACGGACCTATTGCCAATTAACCTAATTAGTTGTCAGATGCTCACTGTTGTTTCTCCTGTTCAATCTTTTCAGAGATGTGTTGCTACCATCAAATTTAAAATGAGCTAATAATTTCCATAAAATGATAAAATGTGTTAGTTTAATTAAAAAAAAAATTATTTAATGTAATTTAACACAGTGTCCCAATGTTTTTGGAATTGGGTTAGTCGATTTACATCAAAATCTTTTTAAATAAGAATATGAGCCACTTTCATACAAGAATATTCAAAACATGGAGGTACTATGATTTTATGTGCAAAGAAGACGTAAGTTACATAATTTTTTTAATTACTTTTACCTTTGTCAAAAATATAAATAAAATAAATGGAGTATTCATTTTATCATTCAGTTTTCAAAGAAGATTGTTGCTGCTTTTGCTAATAATCATGTTTGAATTATTGCAGCTGCATTGGGCCAAAGAGATAGGAGGATTTTCTGAACTCTCAGGGTTTTTTTTGTGACAGTAGCAGCAATGGTATTTGCGACAGTCAAGGGGACTTCCACTGGTACTGAGAGGATTCACACTCCTTCAAAGAATCAATGAACGACCTCAGGGCAGAGCATCCGATTCAAGCACAAACTTCCATCTCCAGCCATCGAGACAAGGAGGTGACTTCTCGATGCGTTGTTGTCTAACTCTCCGCAGCGCAAACAAGAAATAAAAAGTGCAAAAGTTAACATTACAGCCCGTCACACATTTTAAACACCCTGCTCCATCTCCCTCCGTCTCTCCTCCTGGGAGTGGAACACCAGAAATGTGCCAAAAGCTACAGAATAAATAACAGAGCTTGAGTGGGGGTGGGGTGGGGGTTTCTCTTCAAATGAATGCTAATTCTACTGACACCCCCCACCCCCCTAACACCACCACCACTGCACCCCAGCACCAACAACTTTGTTCACATATTGATGCGTTCTGCAATCAACTTCAATGGCACGAGCCATCTTGTGGGAAGAAAGGACGATCGAGCCATGGAGCTGGTGAGAGAGAGAGAGAAAGTCAGAAAAAGATGGGGAAAGTAAAACGGGGGTCCCAGATTATTTCTTCGCTCGAGCCGAACCACTGCTTTCATTAGCCCCCCCATTAATTAGCCTCCTTGAGCTCATTTGCAAGTCAATGGCTGTGGATGTAGGACCAGCGGCTTTGAGCCGCAGAGCCCCTGTGATCTCTGGGTCCTCCAGCCCCTCCACCCCTTCACACACTGGATGCAAGCCTTCCTGACAATTAGTACAAAAGAGATTCATGCTCCGTATAGCCAATACATTATTCATATTTTCTCCTCACTTAAATAAATCATAATGTTCTTGAGGGTTTTACTTAAACAACATGCTTTCTTACCCTCTCCCAGCTACAGCCCACTCCAAATGAAATTGGTTGGCAATGACCTTGCCCTATATTTGAGTCACTTCTCTAACAGAGCAAGACAAGCAGGACCCCCGACATCAGCCCTCTCAGCCCATCTCCAAAATGATCAGGATGGGTCTGAGAACAGAGGGCACTTTTCCACCGTGCCTTCCCTCTCATGTCTAAAAGGACAGATCAGGCCCTCTGCATTTAACTCGCAAAAATTCTACAGTTCATATTAAACGAACTTCGTCCTGCTTTTATAATGTGAAACCCGTTTTGATGCTTCTGACTAATCAGCTTCTTTTTACCACAGACGTGAGTTGAAAGTCCTCCTGAGTTCTGGCTGCTCCCTCAGAGAGCAAGCTGAGGCTTCATCTGGAAGATCGCGGGCCTCGACGCCTCTTATGTCCTCCTCATTGATCTGATCTGTTAGCACTGTTGTGCTGGACTAGGGCTGTCTGGACAGAGCAGAGCAGCTGTCTCAATGATTTAGCAGCCCTTTGTACTATTATTCATCTGACTGGAGGGAGTCAGTGTCCAGCTGAGGGTTTGCATCTTTTATGACCACTTGCAGTCCATTCAGACAAAGGTACTTCCATGGAATACTTTCGGGACCCCCAGTACATGTATATTGATGTATATGGCTGCATATTGATTTTGAACATCTTTATTTCATTGTGAAAGGCGAAGTCTTCCTCTGGTAAGACATGAATTTCTTCAGTTACCTTTTAAAGCGTCTGTTTTGCCGTTCCCCTATTTGAAGTTGATTTCATTAGACAGCCGCTGTCAATTCTCTTGACACACTTGCCATGTTGGTTAATCCAGTAAGGCATGTGTGACTGCTGTCTCTTTTAGCTACAAACTTTGCAGCTCATTTGGAAAGCCGCGCAGTGTGCTTCAAGTTAATAATGCTGCTTTTTAGGATGCTCATTCTCATTGTTGCTGCTTTATAGTTTAACTCCAGCATTGCAGGGTCCAGGAGATCTGAGGCTTTAGGTAGACACAGCCGGCTTGTCACTTGAGAATGGATAGAAACAGGTAGCGCAATTAGCCAGCAGAGAACATGTTTATCTGTCAGCCCATAGACAGGTTAGGATGACTTTGAGGAGAAGCAGGAGGGGAGAGGGGCTGCACTGCCCCTTTTAACTGTGTATGGGCTATTAGACTATTTCAAAGAACTCGTTTTTTGGGAAAAAAACGGAAAGACCCCCCCCCCCCCCCAACCCACCCAATTAGTCGAAGAATCTCCCTTCTTCAGCATTTATTACACCTATTCAGTATTCTAGATGCTACAATCAGTTTTCCATAACTAGGCTGCACAAAGAGCAAACGCTCCATTTGGTGTGATTTGTTGCCCTGCTTGACCATTTCTTTGTCTCGGCCGGGCTGGTTAAGCGCCGTGGAATGATGCACCCCTGCTGTTTTATCAAGTCTGCTGAATCCGTAATGAAATAAGTGAGGGTGACAGTGGCATGTGAGGGAGGGGTGGCGGAGGTAAAAGCCACAGACCGCCTTATTTGAATCATTTAAGCAAGATGCAATTACAGCTGTGCCTGACGCGGAGGAAACAGCCCATTTTAAAGGCAACACAAATCAATGGCCACAGCGATGGTGATGTGTTTGACAGAAGTGCCTGTTAGTGGTATATGGCTGCTCTCGAGGATCATTACACACCCTGTAGACAATACATTATCGCTAAAAGAGGGGAATGAAAACAAAGAGCAGAGGGAGGTGAGGAGGGGCCATTGGGCCATGCTTAAAATGGCTGTGGAAGGGCTTTTGGAGAAAGAAAAAGGCGCACTGTTTGCAGCTTTTCAGGTACTCTTGTATTCTTCGGGCACTTTTTAAAGACTTAGGAGAATATATGCTAGTTAAGCTATCTCAACAGTTTTCGGTGGAGATTTTCCTTCAACTTATGAAAAATACACAGTTTAATCATAAAACTAATGAAAAACTATCCCACTTTAATAAAGCGTGTCACGTTAGGCACATTTTTTGGTCTTACTTCATGTTTGAGATCTCTCTCTCTTCCTTTTATGAGTTGGTGCACTTTTGGTTGCAATTGTCCCAGGTGCTTGGACCTGGCATGCTTGCACTTATAGTTCACGCTCAAGAAACTGCATTTTATTTGTTTATCGAGATCCAGAACAAGATCACAGGTAAGATTATTGTAATCCTGTAAAAGTGTTTCTGGAGCTTGTTTGCTAATTTAAGGCCTCGTAAAACTTCTGCGATTGTGACAGTTTAACTTATAACAAAAATGTTCAGCTCAGAATGTGTACGCCATTTTACTATGTTTGTTGTACTTGTAAAGTAGTTTTCTACATGATTGATTTTCTCTATATATTTATTATAGTTTTAGTTAATTTTATAAATGTGTGCAGTTTAGAAGTGGAAGTCTAAGGACCAGAAGTTTCTAAGATGTACAGTTTTACCAGTTTAACCATCTTGGAAATCAAAAGTGTTTCTATCTTTTTCATGAAAGGCTGATGGGTGAAGGCTACAAGCACATGCATGAGCCAGCATGTGCTTGTAGCCCGGGGCTTGAAGCTTTAAGCTGAAATGCCTTGTTGCACTGGCCCAGGAGCATAACCCTAAAACTTGGGCCAATTTGACTCGAACATTTTGCAGCAGATGTGAAAATAATGGAAATGTTAAAAAACAAAAGAAACAGTGTGATTGGCTTAGGGAGCTTACATATCACATCCAGTACCACTGCTCTAAACCCAAAATGAACCAAATGATAACCTACTCTAGTGTCGCCATGTTTGTTGATTTGTTTACATCCTACAAATTCACCAACTCTATCCGGTCTGAGTTCTCTATCGCACGCACTAGTGGACTCTTTTGGTAACAAGTGTAGAACACAAACAAGTATGTGAATTAAGCTCACGATGTAGCCGGTTGCCTTCACAAATGTGAAATCAAAAAGCAAGTATATTCTCAACGCAGGTAAACCCTGCCTTTGATGTGACTTTATACCGTAGTTGTTCTGTCTGGTCCAAAAGGGTTTTGCTCTAAAAATGGTTATTAAAGGGACTTGTGATATTACTAAGATATAATTGAAACACTAGTCTTCAGTTAAAAAATAAAAATAAATAAATAAATTTAAAAAAAACTGCTTAAAATGGTTGTATAGCAAATTAAATGAAAGAGCTGAAAGAACCCTGTGTTAGGGTTTCTGAAATGCAGTTCACATAGAGTTTAAGGCTGGTTTAATGACACTCAATGTAACATTTTAGGAAATATTTTCATTTCCACCAGGGAATAAAAGTTAAAGCAGCAGATGGTGTGGAAGTCAGGCTATCACAGCCTCTGCTGCTTTTTTGAACTGTTCTTGTTCTTAAATCGCCTGCAATATGGAAGTACAAATATCAATATTTTGAGTGTCCCTTAAAATCGTTAGATATAAGTCCTCCTTACAAGCATACAGGAGTGTTCGGCTATTAAATCTCAGTGGAGAAATATACCTAAGTCACATTAAAAGGCCATTTAATTTATTTTTTTTTAATTATTATTAAAATAAATAAATAAATTAAAAAGGTGACTTCAGAAGTCCTCATAAATAATGAGACAAAAAGAAGGAGGGGAAAAATGAGGTTGCCTACAGTGACAGTTTGGTGGGATTTGGGCTTTTCCAGTTAGTCTTTACATTAGATGAGCTCCAGTAGCATCCAGGGCCAGTGTTGGATATAACTTTGACTGAGCCTGGCACCTCTGGGACATGTCAAGCACCAGTGCTTTCTCCCTCTCATTCTCACTGTGATTTTTCCCTCTCTCTCTCTTTGCCTGAGTATGAGGCCATCTGGTGTATGTTAGTGGAGCCAGGCTTGCTGACTGGAGTCGATACAGGCCAGTCTGTAAACTGGAACACAACTCATTCTTAGTATGTTGCCTTGTTTTGGCCACAGAACCTCGTCAATCCCCCTCAACAGAACATTTTACATTTGAAACGCTCTTACATGCATTTACACTCCTTCAGATAAGCTGCACAGCAGACGAGTGGCAACATGAATAAGATTATCATATTAAAATATAAGCAGTGGAATTATCCATTTCTGAGTGTATTTCAGTCTCCTTCTCTCACGGAGGGGGAGAATGGGGAGGAGAGGAGGACACTGGGGATTGAGAAGCAACTGTGAGAACTTGTCAGAGGAAATTAGAGGGGGTTTCTCGACCATGGACCCACTGACTGGAAAACAGGAATCAGAGGAGAGACCCTAGACTTCAGTCCAGCCATGTGTGAAAAGAAAAGATTCTCTCTTCCTTCACCAGCTTTTTGGCCCCTTTCCCCAGCGTCAGTGGTCTCCCATCCAAGTTCTCCATCAAGGAAGCCTGAAACTGCCAAGTCAACAGCAGCCGGGTCTGCCTGTGGCAAGGCGGACTAAACTTTAATGTATGCAAAGGTTAAAGTTAACCCCTCTATGCTGTCTGTTTCCAGGGCAAGTCTTCTCTGTACCTGATGCCTCCCACTTCCCCTTTCTCTGTGGCTTTCTATGGAGGGTTGTGGCTGGCCATTGGGGCTCCAAGTAAGACCACCCCTCATCTATCAGTGACACTACTGGCTGACAGAGCACTTATTCACATTCACTCATGAATATTCAATTTACTCCTACTTCATGGGTACAAAGACATACTGTATCTATACACAGGAGAGAGAAGAGACATCTCTCCCTCTCTGTTTGTTCTCTTCTTGTATCTCTTTCCTCTCCTCCGCTTCCTGTGCCTCTTCCTTTACACATGTACAACCTAAAAAATTGGCAGCAATACGCAGGCCTTAATTTCATGCGCATGTTTCATTAAAGGTGTCGACCAGGAGACATTTTTTTCCCTGACACTTTGAGCAAGCCAACACAATCCTGCACCGTTTGCGCGAAGGAAAAATCCCATTTGTCCTTTGTCAGCACAAACACTTTAATTTGAGGCTTTCACTCCTGAGTAAGCAGCAGATCTCTTCAGAAGCCCAGAGAGACACAGGAAACGCATGTGGGTCCTTCAATCGCTCCCTCATCAGCAGAGGCACAGCTCATTCCGCATGGCCTCCATGTTTTTATCAGTCAGCGAGGGCATGCATAAGTCAAAAGGAGAGGAGAGAGTTCAGGTGTGTCAGCGTATAAATAGCCGCCAGGACCAGCGGTCACATTTCTTGCAATGCTGTCTTTTGTGGTACACTTAGCCATTAAGCCATGCAGGTTTTTTCGGTAGCAGTAAGTTGAGCAACTGGTCTGAGCGGTATATGAAAAAGGCAGATAAAAATGAAAAGGAAGTGTTTGTTTAAAAAAGTAACACCTGAAAGCTTGAAAGAGTAACTGCTGGAATGTGTGCATCATTATCGATGTCCCATTCTTAAGAGATTGCCATTGCCCAAACTGAACATTCTCAATTAATACTGATGCCATGATTTAAGGATGTAGAGGGTATTTGTCACAAAACTAAAATAGATTAATCAGTGAATTTATAAAGAAAAAAATGATTGACAGAGGTCATCTCACATGTCTTTTATTCAGTTTATTCACATTGTTAGATTAAAAAACAAGGGATGAGTAATGATTTATAAACACTTAAAGGTGCAGCATGTAACAAAATTAATGCTCACTGACAGAAAAATGCAATATATCATTAAAAACTGTGTTTCTGTTGGTGTCTAATCTATTCACCAAAAAATATATTTTTATCTCTACTTGTTGTGGGTCTAGAAACATAACAGCTGGTATATTTGTGCCACCATTTTACTACGATGTCTCAGAATGGACAAACAACAAGTGCCAGCTTTGTTTGATAGGTGCTAGAGCACTGTTTGGGATAATTAATATCTTAAAAAGGTATAGTGTGTAGTGTTTGTTTTTTTGTTAGCAAACATCAAGAATTGCTTTCGTAAATACGCATTTTACCAAAGTCTAATCACAGTCCTATCCAAATGAAATCGTTCTCGTAGCTTAGAATTAGATTTTATAAATACATAGGCGGTGGTGCACCAACTGGAGGCTGCCATGTTGCATCGCCATCTTTGAATACAGTAGCCGAAAGGGGACAAACTTGTTAGCCTTGTGC
>JBAMHW010000012.1:30681868-30693243 GCA_037177495.1 Rhadinocentrus ornatus | reverse complement strand
AGATGCAGGTGAGGAGCCTGTTGTCTGGGAAACTGGCACGCCCACCAGTGCCACACACCCGAGCAGAACCACAACACTTTTAATGATATTATGCAGATGATAGGATCTTCAAAGTCGTCACAATTTTATGTTGAATTTTTTTCTGAAATTGCTGATAACATTTCTGAAACTGTTTAACAATTTTCATACGCAGTTTGTCTCAGATTGGTGAACTTCCATCCACCTTTACATCTGAGAGACTCTGCCTTTCTGAAAAGCTCCTTATACTGTATACCGAGTAATGTTACCAACCGATTGCCATTAACCGAATTAGTTCTCAATTGATCCTCCAGTTGTTTTTGAAATGTGCCATTTAAAAATATTTTGTTGCCCGTGTTGCTGCCATCAAATATCTGAGTTTCAACATCAAATGTGTTGTTTATGTTCTGTTGGGAATAAATTATGGCTCTGTGAGATTGACTAATAAGTGCATTTCTTTATTGGGTGCTATTTTTATTAATTAGTGACATCAAAAGACCACATTTCCAATTTAAAGCTGCTTCAAAATAGTCAGGATTCCACACACCTCAATCCTTCATCATAACAAAATAATTCCCATTCCCTGATGAAAATCAACTGAGGTAGGGTGTGACACTACTGTTTGTTTGAAGGATTTTTTAAATGAAGGTGGCATATTGCTTCCAACTTCCTTTTTTGAAGAGTTGTAAAATTAATAATAATAATAATAAATCCAAAGTAAACATTTAGTTTTTATTTGAACGACATACAAATTTCAAAACTTAATTTTTTTTATTTATAACCTCCATCATTAATGTTGACATTGTTTTTAGTAACAAACTTTGAACATCTTCTCTCCATATTAACAATTTAATAATAAAAAAGGGCTTTAGTACTCACGAGTCCAGCCTTTCTGTGTATATGACTTTAAGAATTGTGAAAATGTAGGCCTACTACATTAGTTTTGAAAACTGTAGTGATCAACTGCGACATCTGAAATACCTTCAGCTAAAACTTTGTTCTGATGTTACAAAAATGTTTTATTCATTCAGAGTCCTATTTATATTTAGAAAGATATGAACTCATTAACATACTGACACTTCAGAAATCCTAAAGCAGTCTGAAACCCATCACACGTTTCCTTTGCCTTTTCATTTATTCACTCTCACTCAAGATTCCTAATTTTTTCACTTTGCTCTATGAATCATCACAGTTGGGAGTATAAATATTTTATTTATCCCAGAAGAAAATAGGGACTTGTTCTGGAGGGTAAAGACTTACATACGTCACTTTTTTTGGGTCAGGGTTTCATTTATGAATGCTGTCCTAAAAAAATAATATGGTCCATCTTATAGTTTCTAATCCTGTGTCCTACGTTGGAAGACAGTACCTTTTTCACATCTTCTGGTGAGACTGGGCTTCTTTTGTTCCCATGACCCTCGCATATTTTTGAGAGTGAAAGTTACTTCTAACAAGTTCAACTTCCAAACGACTGAAAAGTGTTTCTACCTTGTTGTCTGCTACTGTCGATAAAAGACCAGGAGCTCATGAGATGATGTAGAAAGGTACAAACAAGAAGCTTTACATACAAGTCCACTAAAGAAAATAAAAAGTAACATGACACAATGAAATATTTTTACTCAGATGTTTTTAAAAGGTTTAATCTCAAGCATGTATTACATACATTATATTAACTTATTACCTTCATCCCAGTTCTTCCTTTTCCACCAAAAGACAATCCCCAAATTTACGCAGAAAAGTTCCACAGCTGTCAGGCTGGCATTTAGAAACTTTGGGCTCCTTGGACACAATGACTCCAAAATACAGTAACTCTCAGTGTTCCCATCACCAGACGAAACTGAGATTTTCTCTTCCACTGGAGATTAGAGTGAGCAATAGTTTGACAACACTCACAACAATGAACAACAATAAAGTGTCCTAAAGAGAAAGCATGACTTGTGTACACTGGAGACCAGAAATAAAGGCTTCTGCTACTAGAGTCACAACCATCACATGGGATAATCATTATTCCACATGCACTTCCTGGATCGCAAACATGGAAATACATCCATCTTTCTTTGTCCTTGGAAAGGGGGAAGTCGGTTTGCTGCAGGTGTATCTCAGTCTTGAATATGAAGAGGTATAAAAATATGTCTGAAATATTTTATTTGGAATATATAACTGTGTACTTTTCAACTGTTTTGTTGTTTTTTAATTAGACCTAAGTCAAGATAAACCCAAAAGCACAACCTGGTGGAGAGGAGTTCAGAGCCTGGGATACGAGAGCTTATATGTCCTATACTCAGGCTCCAGGGTCTCCAAATCTAGATGGGGGATTCATTCATTACCTACCGCTTAGTCTATTATGGGTTGCGGGTAAGCTAGAGCCAGAATTTTAACAGGTGAAGGCAGGTTACACCTTGGACAGGTCACTAGTCTACCGCAGGGCCAACACAGAGCGACAAACAACCATTCACACACACGCTCACTCCTAGGGAGAATTTAGAGTGACCAATTAACCTAACATGCATGTTTTTGGATGGTGGGAGGAAGCCGGAGAACCTGGAGAGAACCCACACATACACGGGGAGAACATGCAAACTCCAAACAGAAAGGACACCACGCCCAGGTTAGAACCTCTCCCCAGCAGAGGCTCGAACCAGCGACCTTCTTGCTGTGAGGCTGCGGTGCTAACCACCAACAAATCACAGCAGCTCGTAAGACATCGTACAAAGATGGAGAGCATTATCATACAGGATGCATCACAGGGTCGTCACAGTAGTTAAATTTACAGGAAAATAAAGAAGACTCTACAACTCTAACATCCAAGTACAAGGGATTAAAAGGTTATGATAAACCTCACTTCTCTCCAGTGCAAGTAGGCATGAAACGTAGCCCTGAGTTTTACTGTTGTTTTTCTTTCATTTGATTTCACTAAACGTTTAAGTGATCGCAGAATAATATCAATCATTCAGGATTTTTTTCCAACCACATTTCTTCCTGGAAGATAAAGGTTCCCCATTATTCTTCCAGATTTTAATATGCGTTGGACCGTTCTTAACCCAGTATTTGCGGTTTCTGCATGTCCTTAGATGTTGTATTTCCCTGTTGCATGGCAATAAATATGAGTCTTCTGAAACACACTAAGATCTTTTCCATGCTTTCCATAATGACGTCTGCTTGGTGAAGAACACTAATCAGCTGGCTGGATAACATGGAGATATTTCTATAACAATTTTTATCCTCTGTAGACTTCTTTTTTAATGCTTTTTTTTCCTATTCTTTCTTTGTGGCGAGTTAACTAAATGCAGGCACACTTCAGCTCCTGACCTTTTGTCTCTTTATTTGATCGGGGAAGAATGAAGGAAGAGTCACGTGCATGCATTAAAAATGCTGTTACATAAACGTGTTGCATTAGAGCCTAACAAAAAGAAGAATCTACATCTTAAAGAGCTCACATTTTTTAAATCCTTCTTCCAGTTTGTGATGTAGAATTAAAACTCCCTACACCTGAATGCAACATTTGTTTTTGATCGCATACACCCATTTGTCACTTTGGCAGATCTCTAACATGGACTTTTTATCCCTTTCACCTTTCCATCTTTTACATTTACAGGATTTCAGGGCTGGCAGTTACACAAAGGAGTGAAGCCAAACATAAAAAGAAAATATTTTCAAAGCACAGCAGTTATTGAAATTTTGGTATCTATTTAAGGCATCAAACTGTACTTAAAAATTATCAATTGAAGTCAATCTCATGAAATATGTAGGGGAAAAATGTATTTTTGTAAGATTTAAAAAGACATTAAAAAATTAACTGAGATTGCATGTGCAGAATAAGATATGGCTGTGATTGTCAGTATACCTTCACTACGTACATATTTTTTTATATTTAACCTCATGGATTTGTTCTATTTTTGTGGACTATGGGGAACAATTTTACAAATGTATTTCTCTACATCTTGCACCTGACGAATTTAAACATTTAACTGCAAAATCTAACAAGTTGACTTCACAAAAAAAAAAAGTTTGCAGCTTAGGTTAGCTGGAACGATTTTAGTTTGTAGAACTTAACTCCATAAATCTGAGTATGTTGTAAGTACACAAGGTATCCAAGAAAACTGATCGAATCAAATCTTTCAAACTAGAAGTTCATCTTAAGTTCATCGTACTAAGAATGTTTATACAACTACTTATAAGTAATAAGAACTGAAATTGTTGTTTGAGCTGCTTTAAAGCAAGGATTGGTGTGGATGTGGCCTTTGTTAAAATAATTTCAGACCACCGATGTCTCTACAGCGCAGCAGCAGCTGTCTTTACTGTTATTTCTAAAGACAGGAATGACAATAATGACCACAAATACAGTTTTATGTAATCATTTGTTGATCTGAAAAGTGAAAAGTAAAGGTGTAAAAGTCATCACTCTACTTGTGACGTTGTGTCAGTTCACACATATCCCTTCCATCACAGTGAAGAGATCAAAAACATCCTTCCTATGTACCAAATACAGAAACCTCTGTTCGATCCCTGAGTTTCAATTTGCAATTACAGATACTACTGTCTTGAATAAACAACAGTTAACAATTCTTTCTAACCTCTTATTGCTGTGAAACAACATTAACAAACATTTAAACAGTAATCATGCATTTCAGAACCTAAACTCTTATTTTGACAATAACCGGAAACTGTTTAATCCTCCTCTTTTATTGTGAAGGGTTTACCGAAAGTTACCTACCGCTGCCAATGGCCTTGACTACTCCCCCGCGGGAAACGAGGGTTTTACTACTGGAAACCTCTGTACTGTTAGCTCGTACTTCTTTTCACATAGATAAAACTTCTGTAATATTTTCAGGCCATACGTCAGCTGGAGCTAACCTTGTGTTAATATCTTCTTGTTACAAACAATTATGCAAAGCACTTAGAACTCTTTAACAAGATGCTGAAGCATTATTAGCTTCGTTAGCGTTAGCTTGCTTGTTCGCGTACACGCTACTCTTGCAGACCTTAGTCTTTTCCACACATATGCTTGAATAACTGTGACTGTCAACACATTCCTGACACTCAAATCCAGTACAACCTTACAAATTAACTGTTTGTGATTTCGTGGCTTCCTACCTGTTGGAACATAGAAAGGCACTTAGTGTCTGTGTCTCGTGTGCTTCTGCGTTACACACATCTGGCTCACGACTCACTCTACTGTGACGTTGTGTCAGTTCACAGCCACACTAGCCCACAGTTCCCTCTGTAACAAATGTTACACTGTTCTTCCAAGCATACATTAAATCACACAGAAAATAAGGTTAATCAGCAATGTGGTCATTTGTTTAAATTGGGGGGGGGGGTGATATATTTAAACAGGTCACTCTGCTCAGTCTGTACAGTCTTTATAAACACATAGTACCACACAATCACATCATTTATTATTTATTTACATCAATTACAAGAAATCATTTATTCGCATTATTAGTCAATATTATAACAGGTAACCAGTATATTTATGGCTGTAACATGTCGCCTATACACTGAAACGATGGTGTATTATAGCTGATATGAGAAAGTATAAACTCTTTGCAGTTTGGGGTCATCCTAAAGAAAACAATCATTAGGGTGATGGGTAAGTGTGGAAG
The DNA here is from genome assembly GCA_037177495.1 of Rhadinocentrus ornatus. NCBI lineage: Eukaryota > Metazoa > Chordata > Actinopteri > Atheriniformes > Melanotaeniidae > Rhadinocentrus > Rhadinocentrus ornatus. Next base: position 30,687,619 of record JBAMHW010000012.1, on the reverse strand, counting down.
AACCATACACGGCTACAATGGCCTGACACCTCCTCCTCATGGTTGTGTTGGTCCCTGAGGCACCAACTGCAGCTGAAGCTGATGTTGAGATCAGGACTGCAGGCAGGTCATCCATCCTCTTGAGGTAGTCTCTAAATGCTGCTCTGTTGGGGCCAATGTTGTCATCTTAGCGCTGTGTTTCCCAAACTTTTTCTGCAGGGCCCCCTTTTCATCAACAAAAATAATGTCAAGTGCCACCAATCCCACTACCACATGCACCCCAATGCTTACAAAGTTTACAAAGAAATGTGCCATGAAATATTCTTTAGTTTATTGACTGTTATTTCATCATGTGAGTGGCAGAGGGAATATTCAGTTCCTGTGACACAGTGTGATACCAGGAAACTGCAAACTTACTCTGGTGAGTTGAGCATTTGACAAGATGGATGCTGCTTTAGTAAAACACTGCCATTTACAACAGTTAGGCCATTTATTACAAAATTATCAACATGCTTTTCTTTGTGTTTAGGGTGAGAATTCCCCACGTGCAATTATAACTTGTTTGACTTCATACTGTCAGAAGCTAATATTCTGAGACATACAGTCTTTCTTCATTACCTACCATTGAGTAATACCATTACTTGACCATTACCTGGTCAGGCCTAAGGCAAAATATGCCTCATCATATCTTCCTGTGTTGTTGTTTTTTTTGGGGGTAGTTGAAATATCATCATCATTTGCTCATTGGTACTTTCACAAATTTGTCCATATTTTGCTAGCAGTGCAAAAGTTTTATTTAGCGTTGCCCAACAACACAACAACTATCCAAATCATGTTTATATAAAGGGGTTTATAGTGCTATTGAATGTTGGGCACAAAAACCAAACTGCATGGGGTGCAGGGGCATAGACCCTTTTTTAAATGAGTTTTCAATTGCTTAGGAACCCATTTTCAATCGTTTTTGAAACAGTGATTACTGATTGGCTGGTAATTTTTTTCATAATCCTTGTTCCCAGACTTAAACGCTGGAGTGGCGCTGGTGGAACAATAGAATGTGTAATTCACAGATTTTTAGTGCTTGGACATACAAACACATCTTTATGAGCTTTTTTAAAATTGGTATCTTTCCCTTTAACTTCCTTTGTTTTTCAAAACTTTTGTAATAGTCTACTTCTGTCTCATTAATTTCTGCAACTGTTAAAGTTTCATTCTTAATTTGTAGTTCTAATTTTTTGCCTTGTTCTGTCCCTCTTTCAGTAATTGTATTAATTTGCCAAACTAAAATCACTATTAGCAGACTCAACTGAAATATAAAATGTGTTTTAGCTTTACGCAATACTTGAATTACTTTGTTTCTCGCTGACGTGAAAAGTTGTCTCTGAAGTATGTCCAGTTTTGAGTTTTTTTTTGTTATAGATCCCTAGTCTTCATGTTTTTATTACAGTAAAATCTCTTGCATTTGATAAGTTCTTGTTGGTACTTGAGGCCCAAGCACAGTTAACCATGTTTGCTTGAATATGAACCTTTTCTATTTTATGATTTACTCCTAATATTCCTTGTCCCCCATCCGGGTTGATTATTTCCAACACTTTCAGTTTAACCTCATTATCCTCCTTCTTGTCTCTTCGTCTAAAGAAAACATGATGTGATGTTATGTTTTGTTACATTGCAGCCTTAACCCAGATTTCTTTTTGTTATTTTAGGTTTTTTTTTAAACATCCTGCAGCTGCTACTGTTCATGTACCCAAATCCATCTGTGAGTGTGTTATGTCGAATGATGAGCAAAGAACACAGTGTGAGTCAGTTGCACAAACAGCCAATCTTCAGGTGTTACTCTCATGCAGATGTTCTGAATGCTGCCTCAGACTAAACAGGCAAAAAGACAAGAATAGACTAAATATTTCACATGAACAGGCGCTGCTGTAGTCACTGTTGTAGAAATATGTCTTTAAACATGCATGTTTTGTTATTGCAACAGCCCCAGCCCTTCATCTTCTTTCATGCAATTGTTTCTTATTTTTTAGGACTGCCAGTCCTGATAGTTGGTGTAACATTGGTGATATCAGTGAACAAGTACAAGGCAGACGATCACTGCTGGCTTAACATGAAGACTGACACAATCTGGGCCTTTGCGGGACCTGTTATATTTGTGTTGGCGGTATGTATGCAAACTGTGAATCTGTGTTTTCCTTATACCCGTTTCATATTGTTTCACTAGTTAAGCTGCAATTTGGCTTCAATTCATGAGAATTGAAAATAAAAGAAGTTGAAGTACTTGTTTTATGCCCCAAAAAACCTCTGAGCTTTAAAACTGCAGTGCCAGCTTTGTTTAATAGGTGCTAGAGCACCATTTGGGATAAGGACCAGGAGTCTCAGGTAGTCATTGCTGCACCTAAGACCACTGGATCCACTCACAGATGAACCCATGTTTATGTCTGGAAGAAATTTGGCCAGTAAAAGTAATTTATTACATCCTTCTTTACCACTAGATCTCAGTAGTTCTTACACACCGAACAAGCAAATAATGATGAGAAAATACATTTTTTGTTGAAAGTCTTTATTTGGCACTTCAACAAAATGCAAAATAATGATAATTTTATATATGTACTATTTATTAGCGTGGGATACATCCAAATTATTACAGAACAAAACGTGTCCATCATGGTACAACCTGTCACAAGCCTGTACGAAAAGGAGGACTGATTAAGTTCATCTAAACATTTAGTGGTTAGTTCGTGGTTCAGACACATCTTTTGGTTCTTAAAAGAACATCATGCTATGCAATTAATAATTAAAAATTCAATAGTTGCACACATGCATGTGGAAGTTTAGAGAAAGTCTTGTTATGTTCACATGTAAAGATATAGTGCATTTTAGGTGTATTCTGACTTCGTACTTAAAGCCAAATAATCTTAACTTTTGTTAATCGTGCATGTTTTTCTCCTGCAGACTTTGCAGCACACCTTTTACACACCAGTTACACCTCTTCCTGGTGCAAACAAGACAACAATGATGTTATGTACCATTGCTAATAGTCATAGAGCTTAACACCATTACCGTACCATCTCTAAACCAGACAAAAAACTTGACTACAGGCATTGCTACAATAGACACGTCTTTATTTATTTGACTTTCCATTGTAAAAAGTAAAACAGGGAACATGACAACACAGCAACCAGCAGCTAGTCCAGTCCAAACTGGTCTTAAAGTTTAAAAAGTTTTTCATTGTTTCTCTGTATTATCCTTATTGCTTATTTCTGGCCTGTGGACATAAATTCAAAGCTAATGCTAAGTTAAAGCTAATGCTAAGTTAAAGCTAATGCTAAAGCTAATGCTAAGACTGCCTACAACTAACACCACAGAGTCTTTGTTTGTTGTGGAGACAGTCTTGCTGAAAGTAAAACAGAACCTTGAAAGCCAGACATATAATAAGTGACATAATTCCAGAATTATTCCAAACACCCATTAAATCCAAAACGACTTTAAAAACACTACAGAACTAAGCTTTTCCACCTGAGAGAGGCCAGGAGCTGTAACATCATGAAGTACTAAAGTATACATGTGTGAAAGCTGCTTGCAGTGATCTGTTTTCTTCAGCCTGAGCAGAAGGAGAACAGTTTCCTCCTCTTCATGTGAGCTTGAGGCCAAGTGGATCTGCAGTGGCACAGCTTCTGTTTGCTGGAGGCCATGTTGATGCTGTTGTCCTCTGCCTGCAGGTCAATGCAGTTGTGCTGTGTCGGGTTGTCATGGTGACCGTTTCCAGTGCTCATCGCCGTGCAAAGATGCTCAGTCCAAGCTCAGCATCAAAGATGCAGACCTTTGACCTCACCTGGTGAGATACAGTAGCATCTCTACCTCTCTCTTTCACTCTCTCCCCTCCTGCTTTTCCTGTGCTCTCTTTCTTGAGTTGTTACTCGTGCACCCACGCTCTCCTTCTCTCACACTCTTCCCCTCTCTCACACACATATACACAGACTTGGTCAAGCAGCCCATAGTCAATAGAGACAGTGTGAGAGATTGGGAGTTCACTGTGGGAGTTGCAAAGGCTTATCAACTTAACACCTGGTCCCAGCACAAATGTGAGTGTGTGTATGTGTGTGTGTTTGTGTGTGTGAAAGTGTGTTTAAACCTCTACTCTGCCACAAGTGTGTTCATGTTGTATTACGTGTCCAGCAGCGCTGTTCACTGCTCAGTGTTTAAAACAAGCAGTTCAGTTTACTAAGCAAATCTTACTGGGGACTTTAGCATGTTCCAGAAATATTTTACACATACATATTACATTTAAGTAACTTAAGCAACTTCTCGTTTAGTGTTGGTAAACTAAACACTGTTACATCACTGTTTTTCTTTATTTAACAGTGATGTAACAGTGTAATTAATTGAGATTAATCTCACAAAATTCATCTTAACTGATTTTTACTCATGATTTATACCCTAAACATAAGCATAAACCTGCTGTCATTGTTTCTTGTGGTTTTTTTTTTGGTTTTTTTTACTTCCCCTGTCTGTGGCATCCAGCTTGACAATTTCTTAAGGTCTTAAAAGTACATAACCTTATCTATTAACTCTTTAAGACCAATGGTCTAAAAGTCGCTCCTGGCGTTGGGTGTACGGCGCTCCTGAAGGGATTGCCAGCACAACGTTGTGAAAGATGGTGACCCCGTCAGGAGCACCGGCACTCTCATCAGTCCTTAAAGGCTAAAAACTAATTTCCAATAGTGATGTGCGGATCGATACCAAAATATCGATAATACCAGCATTTTATGTTCTAGAATCAATTCTCATGTTAGAATAGAGATTTTTTACTAATTTGGGATAAAAATGCAGTTTATCATGAACTGGAACACAGTGGAAAGGAACTATATCAGGATCTTCTCTAAATTATACCCAGTTGGCAGGAACTACTTTCTTTCACCTGCCAGTCATATCTGAAATGGAACAGCGTAGCAGCATAGCGGCGTAGCAGCGGATCTCTCACTCATTCAGGCCGTAGCATTATGTGTGAAGCTGAACAGCAACAGCGCGATGTATGATGTGTGGGGGAAGACATAGGTGTTGTAGCAACACCACAAAACTCCTTAAACATCTGAGTCAACCATACCACAATATATAAATAAATTATGATGAAGAGGAGGAAATTAGCAGGACAGGTGCTGCAAGGGCGAGACACGTCACTCTTGGAGTCCTGTGAGCAGGTACTAACTACTATTCAGAGGGAGGAAATGTGGAGCTGTGGACTGCTGATGCTACATTTTGGGAAAGGGATTTTCATGTCTGCTAGGTTCAGGTTTTTGTGTTGATTGTCAAAAAACAGGAGTTCCCCTCCTTCTAAAGACTATTGCATCCTGTTTTGTCATGGGCAGAATTAAATATGAGTATGAAATAAGAAAATGCTGCAATAAATGAACGAGTTCAGCTTGGAGTGATGCCTGTCCCTGAGAGCAGCTCAAATAAATTCAACAGGCCTAGATTCTGAATGTAAAGGACACTTCAGAGGCTGGTGTCATTAAATATTCAGTAAAATAGACATTATGGAGTTTTTAAAAATACAGGTAAAATATATTTATTGGCTAGAAAGACAACCTAAATCCCTCTCCTTTGTTTAGACTGATCGTAAAATAAATATTTTAATATGAAGCTGTTGACAAACATGCAATTATTGTCATGTGTGGCGGGTGGTGGTGAGGACCCAAATGCAGGCAGGAGGCAAAATGGTGCGCGTGACAAGGTTTATTCTTAACTCAGGACAAGGATCCACACACAACAGGGAGT
>JBAMHW010000012.1:30663873-30676554 GCA_037177495.1 Rhadinocentrus ornatus | reverse complement strand
TAGAGATTTCCAGCGAGCGAGATCATCTTCTATAGTCTTAAGAAGGTGAATGTGATTAAGCTTTGTTAGTTCTGAGACCCTGGAGGGAATATTTACACCCAGGTATCTAATGTTACCTGATTGTATTCTGATGCTGGGTAGATTTTGAAAGCTACAGTTGATGAGTAGAACTGTGCTCTTGGACCAGTTAATAGTAGGGATGCACGATATATCGGCATTAATATCGGTATCGGCTGATGTTAGTCATTCTTTAACATATCGGTATCCGTCCAATGAGCAAAACTGATACAGAACAGCGATATTTATTTTCGTCTGTTTGTGTACGTGTGTCTGGAGGAGGAAGGGGGTTTATCCATGCGGCCATTTTTGGACGTGACAGCGATGTAGCACTGCATTGTGGGATGTAACTGAAGCTAAAAGCATTGTCAGCTTTGTGGTAATTTTTCAAGATGTCAAAAGAAGATACTCCCAGAGCAGTATGCAGCATTTGCAAAGTTGAAGTGATGCCGTGTCAAATCATTCAACACCACAAATTTAATAGGTCATCTGAAAAACTGCCGTCCATAAGTTGAAAAAATAGCGGGAAGCTAACACCCCGAATGCTTGCAACATTTTTACTTTGTTCAGAATCTGATAATCTCAAACCTTATGAAACAAAATATATATATCGACATCGGTAAATATCGGTTATCGGTCATAACGACAATATTAATATCGAATATCAGTATCGGCCAAAAATTTCATATCTGTCCATCCCTAGTTAATAGAGTAGTCCGAGAGTGATGATAGTTTATTAATTAGTGAGATTGTTTCAGATAGAGATGTTTGTAAGTTCTGGAGGAATAGTAAAACGTCATCAGCATAAAGACTTATTTTATGATTTATATTTTTAGACTGACAGCCCTTAATAGCTTGATTTTGTCTAATTGCAGCGGCTAGCGGTTCAATAAACATAGCAAAAAGTGAGGGGGATAGTGGACAACCTTGTCTGGTACCCCATTGTAGATTAAAACTTGGAGAGGTTGGATCATTTGCTCTGACACTCGCATTAGGAGAACTGTATAATATTTTAATCCAGTTAATGAAAGACGGTCCAAAGCCGAATCTGTTTAAAGTAGCTAGTAAATATTTCTTGTTAACTCGTTAAAAGGCTTTTCCTGAATCTAAAGAAACTATTATTGTTTCCAGGTTATTAATGAGAGAATAATCTATTATAATAATTAGTCTACGCATGTTACCAGAGGAATATCTGCCCTTTTGATCAGGGTGTATAATGAGAGGAGTTACTTTCTCTAACCTTCCAGTTAATGCTTAGCAGATTATTTTGAGTTCTGCATCAGTGATATGGGTCTGTAGCTAGATGGTATTGTCAGGTTTTTGCCTAGTTTTAATAGTACAGTAATGGTGGCAGAGTTCATATTTGGGGGTAAGTAACCATTTTCCTTTATTTGTGTCACCATTTTGAAAAATGTAGGGGCCAGTGTTCTCCAGAATTCTTTAAAGAACTCTGCTGGGAAGCCATCTGGACCTGAAGCTTTTTTACAGGGCATATGTTTAAGGGCTTTATGTAGCTCCTCCACTGTGAGGGGAGAACCTAAGGCCGTGACTTGTTCCTGCTGTAAACCTGGAAGACCTATATTGTTAAAAAAATGCTGAATATCGTTGTCTCATGGATCTAATTGTGACGTATACAGAGTTTTATAGAAATCTCTAAAGATGCTGTTTATTGCACCTGGGTCATGCGTAATATTACCTACTGAATCTTTAAAAGTGGATATGGTAGGCAATGCTGTATTGAATCTCCAGCTTTTGGCCGGTGGTGTGATTCTCGTGTTCCTCAAAGTGAAGGAAACCAGTGTGTAATCGCTGCTTGTGATGGGGTGAATGTGGATCTCTCAAATCTCACTCACCAAAGAGCTGCTAACCAGAAAATATCTATGAATGGTGAACTGAGGAAAAAAGGTGTACTCCCTGATATTAGGGTGAAAAGACCGCCATATATCGCAAAGTCCAAAATCCTCCATCTATTGTTTAACAGTGTTTGTGGATTGCCAGATTCGATGGTTTCTAGTGTTGCTAAATCTATCAGCTGAGCCCAGAACCATGTTAAAATCCCCTCCTGTAATTAGTGTGCTATCTGTGTGTTCAGAAAGAGATGTGAAAACTGCATGAAAAAAGGACAGATCATGAACATTCGGGACGTATAAGCTAGTTAAGCATAACTTCATAATTTGAATAGATAATTTTACTATGATGAATCTCCCTTCTGGATCTGTGATTATGTTAATTTCTGTGAATGCTAATTTTCAATTTATCAGAATGGCTACCCCTCTCTGTCTGGTAAACATGAGGAAACTGCGTTGTAGAGAGAGCACCCACTGATGTTTTTGTCATATGAATCTCCTGTAAAAACACAAGGTCTGCCAGCAGATCATTTAATCTGTTAAAGATTTTTAGTCTCTTCTCTCTGGTCCCAGCTCCGTGCACATTCCACGTGATAAATCTAAGTATGGTCATGCTTGTGGTGAAAAGGTGAGTGTTAGATGTTTCTTATTGATATAAATGTGTATGTGTGTGTGTGTGAATATGTATGCGTAGTGTTGTGTGCCTGTGTTGAATGTTATTAAATGTGCTTGAGTTAATAAATGTAAGTGTTGTGTTATATATGCAGCTATAACTAAATGTACTGTGCAGCTTAGCATTAGTGTTGAATGGATTGTGAGGTGGCAGCTGGTTAAAAGAAAAGCAAAAAAGTGTACAAAGAGAGAGAAAGTGGGAAGAAAGCAACAACAACAAAAAGGCAGAAGTGGGTGAAAAAAAATAATGAACCCATAAACAAAAATAAACCTATTTCTGTGAACCTTAGAGACTGGCAGTATTATTGTCTATTGTGAGCAAACATTAAACTCTGTGAGTGAAGCCCAGTGAGTCTGATTAGCATTTATATCACCTGTGCAAAGTGTGGAGAGTGTGGATACGTATCTTAGGTCAGTAGAGCCAGGGAGTGGTGTTATGGTCACAATGTAGCTGTCCGTTGACATAAAGTTTGTCCACCGAGATGACACCGCAGGCTCCTCCGTCCAGGAATTTTCTCCTGAAGGGGAACAAGATCTTGCAACACTCCAGGATTTCTCTGGGAAACTGATCGCTTATGCTAAGGTCAGTCCCACGAAGCTGTCTGCAGCAACGCTTCACCTCTTCTTTTTCTTTGAGGAGAACAAATTTAGCTACTATCGGTCTGGGTCTGCCCTCTGGTTTTTTTTTCCTTATGCGGTGAACCCAATGAAAGGAAATGGCTTTTACCTTTTTCCTCTGGAAGTTTCAAGTTGGTTCTGATAAATGTTTTTACAGCTACCTCTGCATCTTCCTCCACCTGTTCAGGGATCCCTGAAATAACTAGGTTATCTCTCATGCTACGAGCCTGAAGATCTAGGACTAATTCTTTCATTCTTTTATTTTCCACTGATAATCGGCTTACTCCTTCGTTAAGGGTCTTCACTGAGTCTCTGAGGACGTTGTTCTCCGTAGCTGGAGCTTCCACCTACTTTATATTACTATATTCCAAACTTTCTTTTAAAGATTGAAACTCACGGTGAAGAACCTCCAGCAGGGAGGGCCGGGCATCGAGGCTGGATAGCTTCCAGTCAATGGAGATTAAAATTTCTGTCGTATCGCTGCCGGTTGGAGAAACTGGACTGTTCGCTTTGGGGAAATCCGCCGGGTGAACTCTTTTGGACCTGAGCCGGTTTTGGAGGCCGTTGCCGCAGCGTTGTTGGATCTTCCCATTAAGATCCGCTGGTAGCTTTCTTTGATGAAATCCGTTAGGCTGGTGAGATCTTCTTCGCTGTGATCCAGAATGACCAGGTTGGTGTGGTTTGAAATATTGAACTTGTTTTTCTTTTTTTTTTCTGCCATTAGCGTAGGGCGTTTGTCTGTTTAAGTGGCGCGCCATGTTGATCCTGCCAAGTCTCGCCAAGTCTCACGTTACAGCATTCTCTCCTCACAGCCTACAAGCATCTCGATAGTATCTCGTAATCAGTTCACGTTCATGTTTGCTTACTTTATTCATGTTGGTTTATCAACATCAGTTCATCAGCTATCAGAGGCCTAGTTACATGTACTGCAGTTTCACAAAAAACCATCAGGGTAATGATAACTTCAGCAGTGAGAGAAAAAAATGCAATAAGCTGTCAGGGCACCATAGATAAAAATCATACTAAATATCATGCTGCATACTCTGCTCCAAGGCCAAAAAAAAGTGCAACTTACATTGCAGGTGCTCTCCTCTGGCTTTTTGCTGTGCAGTCATCTATTATATCCTTCATATTCAGAAGGCATGCTTGATTCTTTTGATTCCTTTATGTCTTTCTTTTGAAACTTCAAAAAAAAATAAATAAATCTGACAGTATGAAGCCAATAGGCACCCCTATGCACACAGAGTCAGAAAGATTTTGCTGCTGTAAATTAATGTTGGCAAATCAGTTTAATCAGTTTCTATTTGTAAATCAAAATAACCCACACTGTAAAAAATAAATTTTTATTCTTATTATTATTTTAATTTATTTTCTATCTGTAGTCAAATTAAGGGGTTGCAGGGAAGCAATTAGCAGCATGAGGCAGGGTACACCCTGGACAGGTCACCAGTCCATCACAGGAGAAATTAAAATTTGTGAAGCTGTAGAAAATGATCAGCATGGTTGTAATAACCAGATTTGTTTTTGTAAAGAGAATTGCTTTTGCAAACATCTGTTCATCAATTCAAGAGGAAAAACTGCATGCAGATGCAGAATTTTGTTCTAGTCTTTACACTTCTATCTGGTTGGATGCTAAGCCAATGGCTTCTATTTTATTCAACCACGATAGGGCGACTATTTATGTGACTGAAGTGGATTATAATTTATATTGTTGGAAATAAAGTAAAGATTTTACCCTCAAGCCCCACTAAAAACCTTTGACCTTTAGGCCCTCACTACGGATCTCCCCAGCACCTCCATTTTTACAATCATGCTTCACAAATCTACACAAATAAATTTCTCAGGCAGATTTTTTTACAGGGTGACATAGCTTAATTGGAAAAAAACAAAACAAAAACAAAGATTCATTTACGATGGCAAAAATCTTTAGACTTACATTACTTTATAATGCAATGATGGTAACACATACAATCTACTGTATGACAAGCTGCTCACTAGCATGTAAAACCAATTAAAATAGTGTACAAACTAGCTCGAAAAAGATTATATAAAAATAGAAAAAAACCTGTCAAAACATTGTTGAGCTGGGAAAAATATGATTAAATATACAGACTTTATTATTCATGTCTCTATTGTAGACTTTAAATCTCCTTCTGTTAAGTTTCTTGTTTTATTGTTGTATTGTGTTGGCCAAGGGGCTTGAGGTGACTTTCTTTTTGGTTTGTGATGCCATTTTGATGTGGCTTGACTACTACAGCTGCAGCAAAATATAGGCATAACCTATGCTAGGCTAAGGAAATCTAATGATAAACCTATGCAATGCTAAGGATCAGAAGCTTTTAAAGATGGAAATTAGCTTTGCTATAATCTTGCATAACTACATAAGTAATTATTCTAAGTTTATTTATATTCACTATCCCTTAAAAAAAACAAATAAATTAAAAGTTTTAATTGACATTGACATTAACGTTGTGGCTGAAGTTTGGGAGCAACTGCGTTATTGTCCTAATGCAGTTGCAATAATTGTATATAAGGTGTTTGTGGCACGCTGCAGGCTGCATGTGCTGGACCAAAAAAGAACATGAAGAACTCATAAGAACATCTTTATCTTTTTATTACATTTATAACAATGAATGTGTGCTCATGCACCTGTGTGTGTGTGGGGGGGGGGGGGGGGGGGGGTTGTGGTTTGGTTTTCCTTTTTTTTTTTTTTTTTTTTTTTTTTGTGAGGCGACACCCATTTTTTTGCAACACAGTTCCCACCCGCACCCACTCATTCTTCTCCCTCCTCTTTTTTTTTTTTTGTTTCTTCTCCCGCCCCTGTGTGTGTGGGTGTGCGTGTGTGTGTGTGTGTGTGTGTGTGTGGGAGGCGGCAGCCAGTGCTTTGAACGACAGGTCATACCAAATCTACCTCCAACTTTCCTCCCCAGATAACATAACACTCATTTCCTTTCTCACACAATTCCTTCACTTCCCATTTTTCTACACTCTGTCCCTGTTTTCTTATACCTTTCTGTAATTCTATGTGTTTATCCTTTCTTACCCCTCCCACTCCGTGTTGCCCTTCCCAGGTCTTTAATTAATCAAATTGAGCTAGCCCCTGGGTGACCCCCAGAGAGCTGCTAGTTAATTTAGATTTACTGCCAGTGTCCAGTTGAGGCCAGATAACACTACAGTAGGAGTTCTTCCTCATGAAGGTAGGAGTACGACACTGAGCCAGCCCATCTCCTTCTTACAAAAAAAGCAGAAATAACTTCATCTTTGTTTCATTTACAAACAAACTCATAAGGATCAAGCTTGCAAGGTTTTTGTTGGGCCTCGGAGAAGCAGGTAGAGCCATAACTAACAACTACAAATTTTCTCCATCTAAAAAAGCTTAAACCTTAAATGTTTCATAGGAGTTTGAGAAAACACTCATCTTCTCAATTTATAAGTAGATACTTACCACTCAAATATTTCATACATCCCTCTTCAAAAACTTTTGAAAATCCATTTAAAGGTCATGGTCAGTGTGCTCTTCCAGTCAACACAATCAAATGCCTAACATATCAGCCCACCCATGTAAATTGTCTTTTTATACATTATAACATAAAAACAAAACCTTAGCTTAATCAGTTTAGAAGTACACTACAACCCACATTCACCCATTAAGCACACACTCATTCAGCACTTCCTAGTAATTATCCATGGAGCAGTTTTACACTGTCACACAGGGGCATTGCTAGACATAGAGCTCTACTGCAGTACATGTACCCCATTACCATCACATTTTTAACCACAAATACCTGCTGTATTTACAAAACAGACTACATTATATTCCATTTACTTTCCTGTGTTAAGTCTGCTAGTACCACTACTTCCAAACAACTGCGGCTGAAACTCAAACCAGCTCTAAATGGATATGTGTATGTATAAGTTCATTGAGCCACTTCAAACTAATGTATATATTTACACACAGACACACATTTTACAGATTTGAACACATACTAGATAAAACTTTGTATACATTAATTATACATTTGTATGTGTAAAACAGGGCTTTCTGCGTTCCGGCACGTCCGACGTTAGATCCGGAACGTATTTTATTGGATCCGCCACCTGTTGTGTCACTATAAAAAATGGCCTAAATAAAAAAAATAAATACAGTCATTATCTGTACCGCTTATTCCATGACGGGTTGCGGGGTAACACGGTTGTTGACGGGTTGTTGAGGTTACACAAAAACAATCTTGTGGTTGCATAATTTAGAGGTATTCAAAGGTGAATTTTGGGCTACAGAAACGGAGGGGAGGAGAGGATTAGGTTACACTGGCACCAGATTGCAGTTAGCTTTCACTCAGATGGAAAAACCTTCTAGTCTGAAGAATACTATTGCTATTGCTGATTATAAAAGAAATGTTTTGGTTTCAGCCTACTATTTATTTTGTTTTATCTTTTTACATTTCGCACTCAGTAAACGCTGATGTAGTTTGTCATGCTTTTGTTTTTTTGTTCTTTTCTTCTTTTTTGTCAGGCCAGCATTCAGAAATTAAAATAAATATTGCCCTGTTATACACTCAGAGATGTTTGAATTAAAGGGGTTAGTACCTTGGCTGTGTTTGTGTGTGTGTGTGTGTTCCGTTACTTCGAGCCCCCCCTCTGCATTCCGGGACCTCCCGCTTTACAAATTAAGCACTGGTGTAAAATATATTTTCATGACATCCTTCCAAACTATTTTACCTCAGTTTCTTGAAACATGACACTGAAGTCTGAACATGGCCGAAAGATAATGCCATAAAATCTTTTGCTTGCTAATAGTATAGCTAGCATTTCCTGGTTGTGTGAGCATAGGCATGCAGAGAAGGGCTAACTGGTACGAATGTTTGTCGATTTAACAACTGACATTTCACAGGCTCCAATGAATCTTTTACAAGTTGGTATAATGTGATTAGTTTAGAATTGCTTCAGCTCATATTGTCAGACTGAGTGACACACTAAATGTTACTGCTTAGAAAGCTGAGAAAAATATTGTTTCTGTAGTGCTGACATTTACAGTGTCATTGAACATGTCAGAAACTCAGCGATCCCAAATCTGTCAATCAATCAATGCAGCCAACTATGATTGACTGGAAGTTAAGTTCATGTTTTCCATTGTAAGAGTGTAGAAAGAGGATGTTACTGGTGAGTACTGATGTTACAGGTGTTTAGTTTTTGTTCTGTTGCCACTAGGCCATGCAGCTTTACCATTCCATGAAAGAAACAGTGCTGCAATATTCTTTAAATATATCCTGGTAATGATTGTTATAATTATGGGGATTTGCCTTTTGCCAACTTTTTTAAACTTTTAATTTTTTTTTTGCAACACCTCCACCACTTGGTGTCCTGTGTGCCAAGTGTGAGGTACTTAGCGAGAGCAGCACCTCACACATCTGAACACATGCACACTGCCACCCTGCACAATGAACCAATCATCACAGATTATAAGAAGGCAGCTCAGAGCTCACTGTTTTAGTGAAACTGACTTTTTAGGTTAGTCTAACATAACAATCCTTAGTAATATAACTTTATATCTAGGAAAGCCAGGCTCAAACCACCAACTTTCCAACTGCCAGATGACTGCTCTTCCTCCTTAACTACAACCACTTGCTTTCATCAAGAATGGAAGCCAGAGGTTGGAAAATGATCAGATAGTCATTCCGTATATTAACTACTATTCTACTTAGATCCAGGTGGTTTGACGTCCCCTGACCAACACTGAGCTGCATGACATCATCCGTACTAGATGTGCCTTTTCTCAATATACATCTATTTCTCTTAAACAATCAAAATCAGATGAAAGGAGAATGATGCTGGGAATGTATGTTTTAGTAACATCAAATTAAGTCTCCTTCATCTCTACAGAACACGTAAAAACCAACCGAGGTTAACTTACAGGATAAAAACAAAACAGCAGGTAGATGTTTTGTTGGTTTTTCTCGGTGTGCTGCGACACTTGTAAAATTATTTTTACATTTTGAAATTGAAAGATTTAATAATATCTCCTTAAAAAAATCTCCCCTTGATCCTGAATAATTTACTGCTCTCATCTCTCTGAACCATTTAATTATTTGTTGTTAGTTAAACCTTTTTACGCAGCACATTGTTTCACAGGATTCTGGAATAATGCTTATCCCCTGCACTGAAACTTTAGCTTAATATATATTATTAGAATAAACGTGAAGTGAACCTAAACGAATAAACCAAAAAGGGATGTTTTGGCTTCAAACTCGGTGGAAATTCTTTTTCTCCCTTCCCATCACTCCCAGTAGAAACACATTCAATTTCTAAAGGGAGGTGCTGTCTCTATTTATGTTTAAATGATGGCGTTTCTGAAAGGAAATGACCACGAACTGGCACCAGCAGGTGCTTACAGTGTGGGATTTATCAACAGCTGAGTACTTACTAACTTGCGGATGACATGTATGGTTGATGAATCGGGATATTTTTTTTCCTTACAGCCATTCTAAATATCATACATTGGATGGATGTTAGGACATCTGGAATCAGATCAAACTATGCACGTAATAGGAGGACAAAAAGCAACGTATTTGTCTTTAATGGGCGTTTGGTTGACGGAGCTCATGCTAAATGTATGCACACAGTCCAAAAGCATAATTAAAAGTATTCTCCCTGTCTCTTCAATTCTCTGTCAGATTTTTTTGATTTTCCCAAACAAATAAAAATAATAACCAGGTTACAGTTGTAGCAGGAACAAGTAATGGATGGTGATCTTTAAAAACTGTACCCCTGTTCTAACATTCACCATAGCATGATAAACCTATTTAAATAAATAACTGTATGGTAACCAGGCATTGCTTTCACCAAGCTTTCTATCCCTTCATTTTTATACCTGGCAAGAGCCAGATTATGTTCGTATACATCCTCTTGGCTGTGAAAGAGGATATTATTATATGTTTAGCTCAACTTTACATAATTATAGTCAAACAACACAGGTACAAACTTTTACAGCCTTGGTGCCACTAATGTTGCATAAAGCTGGGTGAAGGGACCACATTTATCCCCTATTTCAATTACCAGACTAAAGACCTATTTATAATCTACGCTGACAGACGGACGGACAGATTCATCCATCTTCTACGTTTGTTAGACCTATAATTTGGTGTGTTTACAGGGAACTTAGCAATCCGTTGCTTAACGCAGAAGACAGAGCAATACCACCAGAAAGGGGCAGTGCTGAGTAGAAAAGCTGACCAGTGAAAGAAAAAATAAAAATAAAATAAACAGAGAAGAAGAGGGAAAACAGGAAGGGAACAAAAAAGCAGAAGAAGTATGAAGACGAGCACAACAACTACAGAAGCTACAAAAGCTTTTGAAGAAAGGCTATGTGCAAATGTTCCAGGCAACACGTTCTGCTGGCAAACTGCTGGCAAAAGTGGGCCTTTAAGTCAACAAACTGCAATCTTGGAGGAAAACAAGACATTTTTCCAAATAATATTATACTAGAGCAGGTCTGCCCAAGTCCAGTCCTCGAGATCTACTATCTTGGAACTTTTACATGCAACCCTTCTCCAATACGCCTGAATGAAATTTCCCAATTCCCTCATCCACATGTCAGTCAGCTCTACAGACGCCAGGTAACGAGCCATTCATTAGATTCAGGTGTGTTGGGGAAGAGTTGCATCTAAAAGTTGCAGGATAGTAGATCTTAAGGACTGGACTTGGGAACCCCTGAACTAGAGTCTTTTTCTGTATTACTCAAACAATAAAGCCACATTTTGGACTTAGCTGTGATTTGAAAAATATTTTCTTTTTTGTTGGTAAAGAGAAAACCACAGTTTTAACTAAGGTCAAATTGTGAAGCACTTAGTGGATTTAATGTAGCTCCACTGTCAGTAAAAGTTGTTTTTCTTTTTCACATGTGCCTCCCTCCTCTTCACAGGGCCTCTACATCTTCTTGGTGTATGCTGTTTACAACAGTGAGGTAAGACAGCATTGTTAGTGCTGCTGTTGCCTCTGCAGCAGAATATCAGAATGTGTTTTTTGTTGTATGCGCGGCCTCTCAGTCAAACTGTGGGCATAAAGACTCCCTCTCATTTAGGTGAGGAATGCCATAAAGAGGATCAAAGAAAAAAGAAAGGCCTTATCTTTCACGGTGAGTGGGCAAAGAGCACAGAGGACTGACAGAAATTAAGCCCCCCCAAACATTTATTTATCTGCGTTTTATGTATGTATTTTCAGAACTGCTCCCAGCCAACCAGCTTCCTACCGTCTCAGAGGGCTCCAATTACCTCTTGGAGCCATAGTCCTCCAACCCCCTACAGCCCAGAGACCAGCGAGACTTCTGGACCCACCAGCTCCACCTCTACGTCACTGGTCATAAAGAATGGTGAAAAATGTTCTGTATTAGAGCACATTTTCAAGCCTAATAACACTCAACTTGTGTTTCAGGATGACCTAATAACAATGTGTTTGGTCTGTTGGGTGGTTATTAGATTTATTAGTTTTAATTTACATAGCTCCACCTCACAACAGAAGCAATCTGAGTGCTCAAACCTTTTCCCTGAGAAAGCACTTGATGAAATCAGTTAAAAAATTTTTTTAAAAAAAGGCATTTTTGCTTGTAAAAAGAAAAACAAATAAAAAATTGTAACCATATCAAACACACATTTTGTGTATAATTAAAACTCCTTTTATTATCTCTTACACTCTGTTTTACTTTACTCATGATTTCTGTAATAAAAGTTTACAGAGTGAATATAGAAATAAATTCAGCAAGAACTACACAAGTCGAGTAGGTCCTAAAAAATGCCTGGAACAGGGTGATACTCCGTAATGGAAAACCCTAGAAACAGAGTTGCATCAAGCTGAGAACGTACTGGTAGAAAAGGGGCATTAGACCGGTGACTGGTGGGTCGCAGACCCAGTTTCAGTGGGTTCCATACCTTAACCTGGCCAAAATGTTGTCAGGATCTAAAAACATCCCCAGTTCTCCCATTAAATCTGCCAAACTCCAGTCTATGATGTTAGTGTTACACCTCACCACTTTTCAGGATCTACTAATGAGGTCATTAGAAAAGCATTTAATTTTTTTTATCTGAATCTTTTTAATTTTTATTGTTTTATTTTGAGTTTGTGGTTAAACTCTGTTGGCTATCATAGATTCAGTGAGTATCCTCAGCTAATTTAATCTTATTTACCATTTAAAGACAGACTAAGAAGATTTACTTTACTGATTCCAGGCCTTTTACAGGTAAACACCAACTGAGTGTTAAACAGCTGTTAGAGAAATATTTTGATTGTTATTGCAGCCATATGTTTAAGGTTTGATTAAGTGTCTGAAAAGTTTTACTAGTACAGTGGTTATTAACAGCTATGTTTACATTGACAAATCATCCATCTGGTTGAAATCAATCTGATCAGAGATTCCTGCAGATATCAAATCAAATCAAATCAAGTTTATTTGTATAGCCCTATATCACAACAAAGTTGTCTCAGAGGACTTTACAGA
>JBAMHW010000012.1:30651463-30663816 GCA_037177495.1 Rhadinocentrus ornatus | reverse complement strand
AGAGAGAGAGAGAGAGAGAGAGAGAGAGAGAGAGAGAGAGAGAGAGAGAGAGAGAGAGAGAGAGAGAGAGAGAATGACAGGAACACCTGGTTCCAATGAAATAGTTCTCCAACGGCTTGTTGTCAAGGTGTGCACCAGCCTCTTAACAACCCATTATTTGAGTCAGGTGTGTTCCAGCATGGACATATTAAGAACCTGCAGGGTACTGGCTCAAGAGGTCCGGTGTTGGTCTGTGGTCTAAATGCTCAATAATCAATAATAATAACTCTTTCAGTTTCCAACAAAAACATTGTTTCCGCCACAGTCCTGTTCTGTTTTGCTGCTTTTTTCAAGTCTTCCCCGAAACTCATCATGTCACGTTAACGCCACATGGTTCAAACGATCTGAGTGTACACATGGTTATTTTTCCAGCTGATCCCATTGTGAAAAAGTTTAACTTGAGGCTGATTGCATTAGCTGACATGTTTACTTGACACATTTTTATTCTGATCGGATCAAAAGGGCTCCATGTGAACGTAGCTAGTGAGAGGGTACTCACATAAAACTACACATTTCTGACGGTTTTTTTCAACTACTTCTCAGTTGTTCTACTTCTTTATTTTATGTTTAATAAAATCTGCAACAGAACCATCTTTTTATTGAATAAATTTGAGAAGTTGAAAATTTTACTCGATTCAGGATGATGGTGGGTCTCAAATGCACACCAGTTAAAAACCACTGCATTAGACAACCTCCCACACACTGCTCGGTCTTTATACAGTGCATGATTGAATTTGTAGGTCTTCATTATTTCCTTAGCACTGCATTTTCTTTGCTCATGGTGCACCCTCTGCTCGGTGCCATCCTTTCTGTACTTTATGAAGGAACCTGAATGCAGTGAATGGATGTCTCCTAATCAGAAAGATGTGCGAAAATAATTAAAGTTATAGTTTTCCTAGATGTATCTCAATCACTTTGAATATATGTGAACAGTTCACTGTCGCTTCGTGTCACAAAAGAAGTAAAAGAATAAAAACACCATTTTTTCCAGGAATGTGAAACGGCACACAGCCTGTTCATAGTTAACAAACAGGACAATTTGACCTGCTCATACAAAGCTGTGATTAAATGGGTCAGTGCTCAGAATCAGGAAGCCAACAGAAAGAATCAAATTAATTTGTCCTTTAAGTCTCATCATGTTCTTTTGTTATTTAGATGTTTTGTTTTGTTTTTTGTTACTCTTTGTGTGCTTTAGAAAGCGTGCTTTGTATTGCACTCAGTAAACTTGGCTTTGTCTCATTGTTCTGGCTTGCATGAACAAATGTGTGGATCCAGATGAAAACTTTAAATTCACGTGTTTTTTTTTCTTATTCTTGTTTTAGAGAGTTTCAGAAAGGAGAGCTTTGTGAGCTTCTCTTTGAAACAAGCATCAGGAAACCAGGTGAGTAAAATTTGCTTCATAATTGGACCATGTTATATATGGATATTATATATTATTATACTGCTTGAACATGAATATGTTGTCTGTATTTTTTATTTTAAACAGGTGGTTCAGCTCACAGGGTTCAAGCCATCAGGTACAATGTTGACATAACTCGATGCTGGTTTCACATCATTTGGGAGTTTGTAGTTCACATACAGAGGTTTACAAAGGCACAAGTCCCATATTATCTTATTGCACAAGACCATAAATTTATGGACAAAATCTGTCAAATGTCAGAAGATGGTGAAAGCTGCACCAACAGATGCAGAAATGACTGCTTACATGGTTGGTGGTATGTTAGTTCTGTGCAGAGACACACGTTGCTTAAAACCCGGAAATAGATGGAAATGCAGCTGCTGTTACTGTCTGACAAAGCAAACATTGGTATAAATATTTTTTTAATGTAGAAATTAAGCAGCCCATCCACAGTATTTTGTGACCATGTGGATCCTGAACCCTTGGCCGTATGGTGGCTGCTGCAGGTTTCTGACTGATGTGAAACACAGCTCCAGTGGAAAATCCATCCACTGCTGCCTTTATTCAGAGTTTGTAAAATGAGTTTGATCATTGTTGTGATCTATGCGCTTCTGACAGTGACAGATTCTTTGCCATCTGTATCTTTCATGTCCCAGCTTTCACCCAAGGCCTCTGTCCTTCCTTGTCCTTGTCCTTCGTGTGTCAGGAGTGTACCGAGCCCAACCTGCTGTTTTTTAATATGCCCTCAAATCAAACTGCATATGGAATATTTGAAGCAGCCTTGAGAACAGAATAAAAAAATAAGCATTTGCCGTTGGGCTTAGTGAATGAAATGATTGATGCATAACATATGTAGTCAATAACGCTGTTTCAAGGCAGAGCCGTGGCTTAGTTATTATTACGCCTGTTATACCGATATGAAGATAGTAATAGAGATCAGCTTTTACAATAAATGTCATTTGTCTATTGAAAGCTTTTGAGTATTGTTGGAGAAAACATGTTCTAATGACTTCAATCCCACGGGTCAGAGCTCAGGCAGTGATGAGGAAGATTCACATGTGATACAAAAAGCTGAGTGGAGGTTTTATTTTTTCCTGATAGTTTCTATTTACCTTTCCAGTGTGCAGCATTAGGACTGTGTGAAAACTGCCCCCATCTCCTTTGTTGATGGGAACATACAGACGGACACAACAGATGGTCCCCATGTTTCCAGAAGGTTAAGTCACTGCAGATAGTTCTAAATTGGCCGACAGTAAGGAAAAGGAAGTTTGTAATAGATTCATTAAATGTTGAGGCGTCTGTGAGGAGCGCCTGATGGACAGCATTTATTGTTGAGAGAAAATAGAAGTTCATTCTCTTAATCAGGGAAAGACAACTGTGGCCATTCACACTATCAGCCATTAAGCACTCCAGCACCTGCTCTCTCTCCCTCAGCCTTTCACTCCTCTCCCTTCTTCTGTTCTCTTTTGTGCACGCACACACTTGTTACGCAAAACCACGAAACATTGGCGCGAGCTAGGAGTCGCTACTAATGCTTTTCACTTTATTTCACACAGGTTGTTGAACGGCTAATGGACTGGATCTTGTACTCATTTACCACACACATCATCATTCTGAAAGAACTGGACACACACACACATTGGATGGAGCGCGTGGAAAAAAAAATGTGCATGAAGGAAGATGAAGCTCCTCCTTCTCCCACTGTTACTGTACTGTTCTCAGATCAGATCAGTATTCGTCTAAGAGCTCACTTACATAATATCTCAGTGGTGAGGACGATTCTGGTCACCTTCAGTCTGTTTTCAGGTGCTTCAGCTGAAAGAGGAAACTTTTACAAACTTGCCTAAAATCTGAGTTGAGCATTAGGACTGTTTTGGGGAACTTGCAACTTCCTGCAGTGTGGTATAGAAACCTGAAGTCAAATAATGGATTTCCACTGATGTAGGGGACATCATGTACTTAGACCTTGTTTTACAAATTTCTCACCAAGTAATAGGTTTAGTTTTTTATGGAAAGATCAGACAAAAATCTTTAAAGCACTGAAGATATTTTTTTTACATCTTCAAACATATCTGGGGAAGTTCTGTATGCCCTCACATTAGTCAAAGAAAGGCAGTTTTGTCAGACTCCTTTCATCTAATCCCCACCAGTCTGAAGTAAAACTCTCTTTTTTTTTTTTTTTTTTGCTTTATCTGTGTTGTTTCTGTCTTTAAAATAACAAACACTGGATTCATGTGGGCATGCTTATGGGCTTATCTTTTGCCCCAAAGTCTACCAACGAGCATAGACAGAAGCAGTTCAAAGGTCAGAAACACCTTCCCATTCTGTGCATGCCTCATGTGATTTCAGTGCTGGATTCATTCTTCTTTCTCCTCCAGTTTCATCATAAATCACTAAGTGCAAGCTCCCTCGATGCGGTGCTTCCAGATGGGGAAGCCCTGTATGGTGCTGGTTCAAAGCTCTGCGTGACTCAGCTGAAGTAGATCTTGATATTAAAAATCCTGTTTTCATTGATATTAGAAGTCTTGTTAGACATCATGGTGACCTCGACACGGCCCGTATGCTCTATGTTTAGACATTTACAGTCTGTAGATGTACATTTGTTTTTTCATGAAATGAAGTCATTCAAATACGAAATGATAAACGTGTGTTAATCTTTGGGAAAATTGCAAATCTCCCAATGAGAGTGTTTTAAATGTAGATGTGTGTTTCTGCAACGAGGCAAGTCTCTACCCTGTGACTGCTTTGTTGAAGCATATTAGCTCTGAGTCATCAACACTTTGCAAAAAGAGTCGACACAAGTGGAGCTTTATCTTGTTGTATTTTATTGGTTTGATGCTATTACAATAAAATATATCTAAAGAAAAGAAAACATTTTGGTCATTTTCTCTTTTGGGAGAAAAGCACCTCAGATAAAGACGGACAGACTGTCAACTCACAGGAGAAAAATAAAACTAAAAGCAAAAACAAAAACAAAAAAACAATATCAAGAGAATCAGTTCCACAACAATAGCGATTGGACCTCAACATAAAGTAGATAACTTTTTCTGTGGTGAAATGTTGAAATCTTCATATTGTAGTAGATGTTCACTTCACAACATAAATATACTATAAAGAGTGATAACACAGTTGTCAACTGTAAAACCAAGGTGTGTGTGTGTGTGTTAGGCAGACACTGCGTTAAGGCAGGTGAAGTGATTGTCAATGACACCTTGAAATGGCGAACAAGGAATAGGCAGAGTAAAAAGAGTTTGTGAGGGACAAATCACGACAGTAAGTGCCACAGTGGATTCAACGACTACGCAGCGTTTTCACCCAGACCAGTTTCTGATAGTGTAAAATTGGCTGATAAGGCCTGCCATGCTCTCCACTGAATGTCTAATATCAGTCAGTAATTATCATGCTTACCAGTGCAGAGTTACAGTGACCTGGGATGCTTACACCCTGACATGGAATATCCTGGATTTAATACTGACCTATGCATTGGATTGTACTGAGGAATAATCATGAATTGCTTTAAATGCCATCTCTTCTTGCCCACCCTCCACAGCTCTGAATCTCAGCACCCATCTCTCATTTTTACAGAATTCAAATACATTTTTAATGCTCATTTATTGCTACTCTGCCAGTCTGCCGTCATAGCTTTGCCACAATTTGGCTAAAAGTTAAAGCTAAAATAAAATAAAATAAAAAACAAACTACATAAAATCCCTGGATCCAGATTCTGATCTGTTGATGAAAAAATTCAACCACTTTTGGAAAAACTGGTTGTGAAAATCTGTTCAAACAAAGCTTTAATGTGACCTCTGCAGGGAAGCTAAAAGCAAAATCTGAAAATTACCCACACAACAGCCTGTAGCCAGCCTGGTGTACACTCACAAAAGTAATGTCAACAAAAATCTTTGATTTGAGGAAATATTTTAACTGGAGTTCCTTAAATTTTTCCTTGAGCCACTTTAAAAATGGCTGCTTTTGTTGGGGGGCATATCACCAACAGAGGTCTTGCTCACTATAACTGATTGTTATCCTGCTCTTTTTCTTATCTTAGCTACAGTTTTAATCAAATATAAATTCAATCTAAATGGCAGTTCGATCTCATTAACAGGATAATATAGCAGTACACAATCTTGCTAGCATAGATGCTTATATGTCTGTATATATATAAAGAACCAAATGTTAACTTATCTATCATCAAAAAGAGTTCCCACAGATAAATAATTGTGTATCTGTCATCGTATTCAGTGATAAAAACCCAGCAGAGTCTTTAATTTGTTCACAGTAAGGAAAACACAAGGTTTTGCCCTAAATGGCGTCAGCATCAAGCTTTACCCATTAAGATGAGTCCATCTCTGGTCCATGTCCAAGTTCAGGGTGTTAAAAAGTGACACAAATATAAGTAAAATTATAAGTAAAATTGCACCTTCTTTCTAGGGTGCACTGGTGTCTGATCAGCCCAATTAACAGAAACGAAATGGGAATCAATATGTGTCTGCCCTCTTCTCTGTGTCACTATAAAATAATGGACAAGCATTACACATGCCTCAGTTCCCTTTTCATTTCTTTAATTAAAAAAGAAAAACTGCTCCTCACTGTTTTCCTCTTCATTCTGCTCCTATCTGACCTGGCTTGCCCACTTTCTTTCTTTTTTCTTTCCTTTTTAATCTGACAAATCATTGCTGTGTACATTTCTCCTCTGTTCTGGTTGTGTTCTCTATGATACTTTTCTCCAAATCCAAATTTATTTATAAAGCACATTTAAAAACAGCAATGGTTGACAAACGTGCTGTACATTAGGTAAATGTGACAGACATAAAACACTGGCACAAATCACAATAACTCACGTACAAAAAAAAACCAAGTCATGAAGTGCCAATGAGAATAGATGGGTTTTTAAATGAGAGTCTAACATGTAGAGGTAACCCGTTCCATCATTTTGGTGCCACAACAGAAAAACAAGATCCTCTATGAGCTTCAATCTCGTCCTTGGAACAAAGAAGATAATCTTCTTTCAGTTTCTATTTTCTTAGAAAACATTTGATACTCACCTAAAAAGCAAAGTTTTCATTAAAAGTCTGCTTTGGTAAATCACTTCTAAGTTAGCAGATTGAACCCAAACTTCACTGAGCCACATAAAGCATTTTCTCATCTGGTCTGATGAGACAAGTGTCATGCTTTGCTGAAGTCTTTTCTCATGTAATGAAAATATTCTGTGATCAGTTTTGCCTCTAAAATTGGTTTTCGTTAAGACGCATTGTTATACTTATTTTTGATTTCTGAAAGTAGGCTACAAAATCTCTTCATAAAAGTGCAGAGAAGATCATCCAGCAAATAGTCTCACCCCATCAACCCCCAACGTGGCACCATAAAGTCTTCTTCCGTGATACTCCACAAATATACAGATGTGAATACTAGAAAACAGCAGGGCACTGTATACAACATTCTCCTGGACATCATGTTTAAATGGCCGCTAAGCTTGGTGTCAGTTGGAGACTCTTTTTCCAATTTCAGACATTTGTTGGGCGGCATGGCTGTGGAATGTAGAAAATCTGGTCCGCAGTGTTGGATTTCTGTTATATTTAGTCAAAAAAGATATATGTAACTCCACCCACAGATCCAATTTGTTTGAAAACAGGGTAGAAAATCCAGTTTATAAAGGTCACATTAAAGTAGCTGTGCAGGATATGAAAACAGTAACATTCAAAATCTTTGAACTATCTTGCATGTTAATTTTAAACTCTAATTAACATCTTCCCTCCAACTCAATGAAAAGCCCTAGCAAAGACATCACAGTGTGAACCTGTTTATCTTTGATTTTTCCATCTCTTCACACTTTCCCTTCCACAAATATAGTCTCACCTATACATAGAACACATGGCGGTGGAACGTTCTTGCATGGACCTCTCACACACATGCTCTCTTAGCATGCAGCATCTCAATGAGCAGGTTGTTGCAGGGCACCTCTCCGCTCAGATGCATGTAGCAAAGGTAGTCTTCAGCCTGTGTGCTGAGGGAGCGCAGCTCGGGCAGCCGGACCACCAGCTGGCTGAACTTGTCCTGGAACTGAGGGTAGGTAGACAGGGTGTACTCCAGCAGAGCGCCGTTCACCTGTTCCTGGACGCCCTCCACAAACGCCTGGTTCTCCAGCAGCTTTACATCTGCATGCACACAGAGGAGGAAATCATGAAGCAGTGAAAGGGGAATACGTGGATTCTGAGGGACAGTAAGCTGCTGCATATTGTTAGTTCTTCTGCACTGGTCAGTGATTTTAACCAGATGCTCTACAAAAACGAGTGAAGGTCATTCTATAGTGCTGCATTATTCGAGGGACATAGACACCAAAGTCCCAAGAGGGCAACTCATGTTGAAACAGCATTTTTCCACTTCCTATTGTTGTTGTTTTTAACATCCTTCACTTAGGGAATGAAAAGTGTTAATGTTAGATGTTAGATTTAAGGTAACTGGGTCAAGGTCTGAATAAAATATCAAGGTTAGACATCAAAACCCACAATAATATTTATTTTAGCACAAAACGTTCTGCTGTCCCACCATTGTTATGTTGTAACACATTTGGGGTTTTTCTGCATTAAAACCAATTTAGAGAAGCTCCTGACCGAGCTTAAACTTCTTAATCTGATATTATTATTTACACATTGTACTCTTTATTTATATATATATAAATGTATTTTGGTTTTGTTTGTTTTTTATTCATTTTGAACAATATATAATGCCTCCCTGAACAAAAGACAAAAAAGAAGAAAAAAAGATGCAAATGGCTGTTTTATACTATAATCTCAAGGCTGTGGGTATGATTGCTTTTAAATCTATATTTCCCTTGAAATGGCGGAGATCTTCAATAAAACCAAAGTTAAAGTATCTATCAACGTATAGCCGTACCTTTTATTAGAAATTAATCATGTGCTCTGTGGTGTTTCTTTGATATGTTTCAATAATAAAATGAAGCAGGAATAATCAAGGTTACCAGGATAGACATGAGCTACTCCACTACCATAACTCTACACTGACCTTACTAAACCACACAGTACACTGAACAAAAATTGATCAGATGTACAAGGTGTAGCCTACTAATAAGCTTTCATATGTCTGAAAATTTTTTATTGTATAGCCTGTTTTGATCATATCCATTTATTTACTTTGGGACCTGGTTTCAGCTTCAAAAAATGTTGGTTCTACAAGTATGTCCAAAGGATTTAAAAAAAGAAAAAAGGTAAGCAGAGATACCTGAACTCATCACTGCGTGACACGGCCTTAATTTTAACAATCACACAGGCTCTATACAGTCAAAGCCTTACGGATCCCCTGAGCTCTTTGGGGACCCTTTGGATGGTCAGGGACCCCTGGTTGCAAACCACTGATGTATAAAACCGGCTATGTTGTGAGTATAATTGTTTATATACATGCTAGTGTACTAAGAGTAAGGCTCGTTTAAGCTTACTTTAAGTACATGAATAGCTACGACTATTTCAAACATCAACCGTCGCTGCCCACATAACAACGGTGCATTCTTTATGCCGGTATGGTTGTTAGGCAACACATCTACTGGAGGCAGTGCAGAGTTCACAATAGCGAACATGATGATGGTTCTCTGTCCCTGTTTCCAGGCGACATAGCATCATAGATGTTTTTATAGTTCCATACACATTCACACAGCCTCTTTCAAAAAGCTATTTCATTTGTCATCTTCTTCTTTGTTTCTTTTGCTGGTCGCATGTGAGCCATACTGAGCAACAGCGATTTTATTATTATTATTATTAGTATTATTATTATTATGTTATTATGAGTTTTTACCTTTGCTGTGTACAACACATTGGTTGACAGTGTTGTTTTTAATGTGCTCTACATAATTGGATTGGGTTGGATTGGATCTCTCTTGTGTTCCCACAGCCAACCGTACTCTTAGGCGGTGTATCAGGGGGACAATGGCAGATGTGTCAGCTACGTAGTTGTGTGACATCATAGCACCACTTCCTTGAATTATGATGAAGAAGAGGGCGACCAAGAAACAAAGGAGGAGAATGGTGGATATCCAGCAGTTTTTGTTGTTTTTTCTTGGCATACAGCTTTAAAAAGAAAAAAAAAACAAAAAAAAAAAAACGTATATTTAAACATAGAGCTGTTTCTGCTCTGTTCACAGTGCCGAGTCAAGCAGGATATGAGGGTCCTTTCGACCAATCAGTGGATTGCAGTGCATCATGCTCCACCCTTTAGAGTTAGATTGGTAAGATTGGGACCCCAACCAAAGGGTCCAAAAAAAGTGGGGTGGGTCATATCAGATACTTTGGCACTCTAGTTTTTGCTAGTGGAAACACTAAAGATTTAAAGTATAAAGATATAAGTATACCGAAACCATTCAGAACTGACTCAGACCCGGACCCATTGGTGAAAATGGGGCTTCAGAGAACTCAGACTGGATAGAGTTTGTAGGGTGCTAACAAAATGATGACCACGGAAACAAGAAGCATTTGGTTCATTTTTAGATCTAAGCAGATCACTCTACAAAATTTTCTATCGTTTTTATTGCTGTCGACCTTGCGGCATTACAGCCAGTCTAAATGGTCCTTACACTGCTCCTATCTCACATATTACAGCTCACCAAAGTCAAGCACAAAGATGCTTCAGAAAACCATGATAAACATAAGTAAGGGTAATAAAGACGCATTACGTAACTGTCTGACCTTAAAACTCTGCATTATGGACTAGATGGATGGCACAGTTATGTTATGTACATTTCTGGAGGCGTCCTAAACCTGAGAAACTGCAGCAGCAGTTTTGCTTTACACACCTCGTCACACGCTAGCAAGCAGACAAAACACACAAATAATTAAGAACACACACTGTGGCTGATTCAGCAAGGAAACACAAGAAGACATTATGGGAGGAAGAGAGGAAAAGAAAGAGAGAAAGAGACAGAGCAAGAGGTAAGACAAGAGTCAAGATAAAACTGTCTTTTCCTGTCTGGATAGAGCTCACATTACAGGTACGATGCAAGATGGACGCTGAATCAGCTGCCGATAGGGGAGAAAATGGCTAAAGTCCTGCAGTCCAATTTCAAGTAAATTTTTTAAAACAGCCAGAATTCTGCTTCCCTGCTGGTCTAGTTTAGACTCTAATGATTCAACCATCACACTCCCATCATAATCCTCTCTGACATCTCCCCTTTTTCATGTGTTGAAATCATTTTAGTAAAATATGGTGCCAGGGCGATATATTAAGATCTCAAGTGTTAACTAAACTTTGTAAGCCAGAGAATAATAATATGAATCATATTTTTATTTTTCTTTTTTCTTTTAGATTTTTAAAGGACAGACTCAAACTGCTAAAATTTTTTGTTTCCTTTAAAAATGCGATCGTCTCTATTTAGAGGCATTGCTTTTACTTGTTTCGGCATTTTCTAATATGAAGGTTCACTTGATTCAATTAAGACACAAATGTATATATAATGTCAACTTTAAGTATCTTAAAGTGATATGGTGTGTGCGTACGTGTAGTTGTGTGTGCGCATGTGTGTACGCGTGTCTTTGTGTGTGCATGTGAGACAACATCCTAGCCGTCTGGCTGAACAGCATTCAACATTAGCTGAGCCCATCTCGGAGAATCCATTCACACAATAATTAAATGTTTTGAATCATCTTTTCAAACTGCTTAAGGGCAATTAAATTACCCCCAACAAACCTGACTCCGAAAATGAGAGAGCAGGCGCGTGAGCAAAGAAGCCGCTGTCAAAGACGGCAAATATTTTCTGCGTATGACAAGTGCTCTTCCTCTTCAAAAGCTCTTTGTTCCCCGCTTCGCCAGCGCTAAACAGCAAACACTTCTGGGAATCTGGGCAGGCACATCTATGCTCTCTCCATCTGTACAAACCACTGCATGAATATCGGCCCCACTATCAAATGATAGACTCATCCATTACTCTTCCTCTAAATACCATTAGTGGACAATGGGTGAGGTCGTCTTTGTTACTGTTGGCTTTTGTCGAGCCAAGAAATTTAATTAAGTGAATTTATTTGAGGGGGTGAGGTTAGATTGGAAAACACTTGTAACCTTAAATCAATAGCAGCTGCAGATAATCTGCCATTATAAAATATGTTTCATATTTCTTATTCAAATTCTGAGATGCAGACATTGATTTAGCAAAAGCTTTTCTTCTGGGATTCGCGAGAAGAAGATACATGCAGAAAACCAGACCGAAAATGAAATATATGAACTCTCCTTCAAAGCTGATATCAGCTCCTGGACTTGTGGGTCTTAAACAGAGAAAGTAAAAACAGCAAAAATCTTTGTAAAAATATCATTTTTTTGTGGTTTCTTTTGTTGAAGCACAAACATGAGGGTGACTCACTGGGATTGAACAGCAGCAGGAACTTCAGACAGGCGATCTCTCTACGGTCGACCTGCAGCACCCGCAGCCTCGCTGCCAGCTCCTGACCTCTCTGGACCAGACTGGACAGAGTTGCTTCGCCTTGCAGAAGGACAGAAGACATTTCCACCTGCAACCACAGATACACACTTATTTTCTACATCCACTCCAGTAAAATCTTTAGTAAATGAAATTCAAAGCTTTAGGATGCTAACTGCTGAGGATAATTGTATCATTTTTCTCAGTTTCTACACAAATTATGTGTGGTTTAAAAAAAAAATCATATTTAATGTGTTTAAATGTGTGTAAATATGTGGTGACAAAAATTATTTAAATTAAATTGATTGAAAAAAGAGATTAAATAAAAAGGCTATTAAACCTATCAGGATATACAAGATTATAACTACGCAATTATAATGGGCAAAATAATTCACAGGGAATTTATAAATGCAACATTTTTATATATAATAATAATAATAATAATAATTATTATTATTATTATTATTATTATTATTATTATTATTATTATTATTATTATTA
>JBAMHW010000012.1:30624878-30635611 GCA_037177495.1 Rhadinocentrus ornatus | reverse complement strand
TCTGTCTGTCTGTCTGTCTGTCTGTCTGTCTGTCTGTCTGTCTGTCTGTCTGTCTGTCTGTCTGTCTGTCTGTCTATTTTTCTATCTATCTCATCAAATTTTAATTATAGAGCACTTTTCATGCACAACGCAACACAAAGTGCTATACATAATAAAAACAAATTATGCATTTTGAAAGCAAAGTTTAAGAGTCTTCACACATCAAAATAAAATAAAAAAATAAATAAAAAGGCACACCTCATAATAGTTCACACACAATCACACACAAACTCACACACATACAAACAAAGCGCATGTACACTCGCCCCACCCTCGCCCCACCCAGCCATACCCCATTCTGTACAAACATCACTCATAACTGTCTCTGAACTGAAAATAAGTTTAAAAGTAAACAGAAAATGAAAACATCTGGCTTGACGCTGCTGTGAGGAAACAATATCTTGGGGATCCATTCACACCAGAAGCCACCCCACCCATGACGATAGAGGGCGCCACCTCAGGAACCACCTTGTTTAGGGCAAGTCACACACCACAGCCACAGTGCTGCAGTGCAGGGCCCCCAGCCACCCAGACAAGGGCAGTCACCATGGCATCAACCCCGCAGACAGAGCAGGTAGAGCTATCGGTGTGGAGGATCCCCAGGAGGAAAACACTGGAGTTAAAAGTGAAAACAAGAATAAATACACTTATAAATAATAAGATCTGAGAAGAAACTAAGAAGAAACTAAGAAATAAGAATAAGAAAATTACAGATGAAGGAGTTAAGTTCTGACTTTGGAAACAACCAAGAGGCCGGTACCAAAGAAATTCAGGGTCCGCGAGGGTTCATAATCTAAAAGTAGGTCTGATCAGTAAGAAGGCCCAAGACTATTAAGACATTAAAAATAACTGTAAGAACCTTGAAATCAATCCTGAAATGCACGGGGAGCCAATGCAGCAATTTTAAAACTTGTGTAATGTGTTCCCGCCCTCTGGTCCTCGTCAGAACATGTGCTGTAGTTCTGGAGTGATTGCAAGTTAGAAATAGACTTTTTGAGTAGACCAGAGAGCAGAGCAAATCCAGCTCAGAGCCAAAAAAGACACCCAGATTTCTCACACATTGAGAATATTTAAAGTTTTGCAATTTTGATAAAATGATCTCTCTCTCTTGTCTTCGGGACCGATAATTAAAACTTCTGTTTGGTCCCGATTGAGCTGTGATCCATGACTTAATGTCTAAAATAGAGTTTAAAGAGTGTTAACTGGCTCCAGGTAATCAGGAAACACAGCGATGTAAAGCTGCGCATCATCAGCATAGCTGTGGAAATCAATGTCGTGTCTCCCCACATGTACAGCTTAAAAAGAAGTGGGTCTAGAATTGATCCTTGTGGAGCCCCACATTGGATTTTATGGATCTTTGAGAACCATTTAAGAACAGTATCTGAGAGGCCCACCAGACTTCTGAGTATTTTTAATAAAAATCTGGTCATCTATTGTATCAAAAGCACGGTTTAGATCCAGTAGAACCAGAACTGAAAATTTCCATGTGTGGTGGGAAAGACTTCCACCCTTTCCCTCCAAATTGCACTCAACAGGTGCAACCTATCTGGGTGACTGCAGATCGAGCTGTTTTATAGCTGGCTTGGTGTCTGCTCCTTAGTGTGTGGCTTCTTCCCTTCTTTGGGGTTGGTTGCTAGTGGACGTGGATGGTCTTGCCAGGAGATCTCGATTGCGAATCCACCATAAGTGTCATTGGTGTTACCTGTGTTCAGCAATGGCTTCCTGTCTTTTGGGTGACAGCTGAGTAACTTTGTCTGCAGTGTGGCAGTTTGTCGGCCGTGGTTCGGGCAGTCTGTATTGGCTCTGCCTTGTTAGGTGGACTTTCCTTTTCCCTCTTGGCTGCCTTGGCATCTGGCCAGGCTGCCGTTTCCTTGCGTCTTGGAGTCGGGTGTCTGGCTGCATTTCCCTTCCTCCTTTAGGCAGGGGAGGCTTCATTCAAGGCTAGGACATCTAACCCAGAGTTTTATATAGTTTTAATATGTAACTCATTTAAGTTTTGTTTGTAGACCTGGAATGCTCTGCTGTCTTGTCTGGGTTTATTTCTATTAAAAACCTGCTGTTTAGACACACTGTCCCTGCTGGACTTCGCCTGGCTGAACAAAGCGCACGGCTGGGCTCATGCTGGATCATCCTTGCTTTTAAGGACTTGTGCGGTTTGGTTTTGTTTGCATTTTTTGATTGTTTTGGACTCATAATCTTTTGTTGGCATGTGTAATGCTTCTTATTGTTAACAGGTTGTAGGTTTTTTTATGCAGGATTTCCCCCAGCCTCCGGTGACCGGCGGGGAATATTAGCAGTCCTTTTTTTGTGTTTAATTTTAACCTTTTTTTTGTATTAATAAGTTGAGTTTTTTTAAAAATATCTATCTTTGGTCCTGGTGCGTGTAGAACTTGCCTCGTGCACCTGGTCACAAAGCTTAAATCCTCTCCAACTGCTTTCTTGAACATGGCGATGAGTTCACTGGACTCCAAAGGCCTCCACAGTCACCAGATCTCAATCCAGAAAAGTAGCTTTGGGATATGATGGAACGGGAGATTCTCATCATGGATGTGCAGCCGACAAACCTGCAGCAAACGTGAACATTTTAGAATTCATGCCACTGAGACTTAAGACAGTTCTGGAGGTAAAAGAGGATCCAACCCGGTACTAGCGAGGTAAGCTTGATAAGAGGGCTAGTGAGTTTATGTTAGAATGGTTATCTGATCTTTGAATGTTGCAAACATTCTCTTTCTTCCGTTTTATACTCATCAAAACACCTACAGACTTAAAACAAACAAAAAAAAAACAACTAGCCTTTACATGTTTCAGTGTTTAATCTTCTGACTGTAACTATAGGGTCATTAGTATGACACTGTCTTAGCTAATGTTACAAACTGCATGACTATGTTTTTAGTTTCCTGGATCAGTCACCCATTTTGGCCTCAACATGCTCCTCTCTCTGAGGCCTCCGGTGTGCTTTACACTTCTCAACGGGATAAACAGCAAACTAAACATTTGTGACAGGAAACCTTTTGTTTCATCCACTGTGGATTGGACATCCAATCTGAGTTGGGTTGCTTAGTAACTGGTTTGTATCAAAACTGTTGAACCACAGCATGTCTTTTGTTCATGGCACCATTTAATTACGAGGAAATAAAACACATGTGAGCTGTTAAGAAGCTTTGCATAAGAAGCTACTTAGACACCCAGTTTTCCCTTACTAATAAAAAAATAACACAATCTGCCTTTTAAAGTTCCAGCATGTACAATTTTTGAACATTTCTGTACATACTGGCAGATAGGCTGTGAGGTAATGGCACTAACCCTCAGTTTCTTCAAATGTTTTTATGCTGAGATATGCCAAGCTTTCAGTAATATCCCTTTGAGAATCACCTTGATGCTGCAAAAGTACTAATTTTTGTCTGTCAGACTGTGTTATCCTTGGATTATTAATAGACTGCAACTAAAGAAGCAGGAACAAGTGATCTGTTTTTGAAAGAAGATGCTAGTAGACTTAAATATAGTTTATGTCTGTCTTGTGTTTCTGGTCAACACATGAGCTTCAAAATCCAATATCTAGAAATGATCAGATAATTGTAATAATCGGATCTGCATTTAAATGTACTATTGAAATACCAAATTGAAAAACTTCCTGCAGCTGCATGCCATCTTGTTGTTTTTTTTTTGGGTGTTCCGTTCAGGTCGTGACTACATTTCTTCCATATTTTTTAATTGAAGACGCTGAAAAGATGCCTCACTTGTAAAAAGACTAAATAAATCCAATACACAGGTTGTAAGTTAATTTTCAAAGAATTATATTTTTATATATTTGTTGCCACAGTTGTCACCACAACATGCTAGTGGTGGGCAGATTAATCCAATAATCTATACCAATGTTATCGATATCTATTGATACTAGTGTGACAGCATTGATACTTCAGTGGAAGGTTTGAAAACCATCAGAATCTTCATAAATGATGAGGATAAAGTGTTTGGGGTGGATTTGGTTCACTGCCTCGACAAAGCACCTGTATTCTTCCCAGACTGTTTGCTCATTGCTCAAAAAGTGCAATTGCAGTGCAAAAAATACTTAAACCACTAGTCATAGTACTTGCTTACAAGAGTGTCCTTTACCTTACAATGCTTGAGAATGGTAAATGGACTAGTACTTATATAGCGCTTTTCTTGTCAGCTTGACCACTCACTTTACACTACTTGTCACATTCACCCATTCATTCATTCACACACACACACACATACACACTCATACCCCCATTGGCACATTGGGAGGCAAGCTAGGGTTAGGTGTCTTGCCCAAGGACACTTTGACGTGTAGTCAGGGAAAGCCTGGAATGGATCCACCAACCTCCTGGTTGGAAGACGACTGCTCTTCCTCCTGAGCTACAGCCACTGAGAACAGCTCAAGTAAACAATAGAACAGAGAAACTAGTTAAGATGATCTAGTTTATAAACAAGATTAATTAATTAATAAACATGTAAAGGATGTTTTTTGTGCAATCTATAATAGCCATTAATATCTGACTGTAAACCAGGGCGAAATCAGTCAGTTCATTTTGAGACTGATAATGGAGCAGCGGTGAACATCTGCTCTGACTGCAGCTGGAAGCTGGGACTGCTGTTGCACAAGGACCAAGTCTCTTGTGAGTGGTCTTGGACAGGAGAGGGGCCTGCGGCAGCACCTGCTGCTGCGTAAGAAGAGTAAATGATACCGGATTTCACGTCAGTCTCCAAAAGTCATTAAGAACACAAGAAGAATCACCAGATAGATGTTATGTGGTAGACTGTTTTAAACGTTAAGCACTACATACTTATTAGTCATCAATTTATTACATTTTTAGACAAAAAGAAACATTCTTCAACATTTTCAAGCTTTTGAGACTTGGATATAACGTTGTGAATATACTTGCTTTTTAACCTTGTGTTTGCATAAACAATTAGTTCCATCATGAGCATAATTTTTCTCATACTTACCAATGTACTACACTAGTTACCACAGGATTTGACTAGAGGGCACATTAAACAACTCAGACCAGACGGAGTAGAAAAATTGGAGGGGCGTCAACAAGACTACAAACATGGTGACAATAGAGAAGGTTAGCATTTGGTTCATATTGAGATCGCAGAAAAACATGACAGCATAGATGATATGTAAGGCCGCTAAACCAAGCGCGCCGTATCTTGTCTTTGAAACACTCTGTGATTTTTAGTGCTGTTATCTGACCTTTATTTTTATGTCTGTATGTATTTTGTGTTATTTTCCTTTTACATTTTCATTCCCAAGCATATTCATTTCTCTGTTTCTTTTTTACAAGAGCCTGCAACCTGGTCAATAGGTGAGGATCTGGTCCAGGACACACCTTGAAAGGTCACCCCCCTTCCTCCCTTAAATTCATCATAAAATAAATCAATGAGTAACTTTAGTAAAAATAAGATTACAATAAATCTTTTAAAAATAAGGAAATAACTAAACTACAGGTTAATATTAAAAATAATAAACCTTATTAAACTTTATTAAAGTGAAAAAGAAAGTGCTTAAAAACATCACACAACATCATCACTAACAGCATGGTGATGATGATGATGATAGTCATCATGGAATCTGATAGGTGACTATTATCATGCGCAGTTCTGGACTGGGACAATAATCTGGCGTCATACCCAGGTCACCCCAACTTATTTACTGCACTCATATGGACACACGCAACTGGACACATGCATGCATGCATGCACAAACATGCAAGCTAAGCAGTCACCACAGCTCATTATTCTATATAGACCAACATTCACACACACCTGGCCACCTGTGCAGGTCTTTTCTCTTTCCTACTTTCATCAAACGATTCAATACAACAGTCAAAACTCCTGCTTTCGTATTATGAAAATTATGTTAATTATGTTATGATGTTATTTTAATCAAACATGACTGTGACATTTTGTCAGCAAATAATTTAGATGCCAGTTTAACAGAAATATAAAATGCTAACATAAATATTCACTACAACAGTAAAAACATGCAACAGCGATTTCACCTGATGTGATTCAAGTACATTACAAAAGGAAAACGTCAACTCAACTTGGATATGGAGAAGAAACTGTCCAATCTTAAGAGGGGTTCCCAAACTTTCCCATGCAGCAACCCACCTGTGGAGGTATGATTGGTCCAGCAGGACCCACCAAATATTTCATGCAGTAAAATAAGCCGTGTCATTACCATGTAGAAGGAAACACATCCACAAACACTCCCATTCCACATGGAATAGTGAGAGAAAAAAACTCAGACATCCAACACATTTAACCAACAAGCGTAAAAAGCTGTAATCACATCATTTACAACCCGATAAACACACTGACAAGCTAATTAAATCAAAAGGTTTCTTCATCACCATTTACCATGGACTAATAAAATGTTCCTCATTGGCACAGTTTACAGCTGTTTGTGAGATGGACATGGACAGAAATGGACAGTATCTGTGTACAGACGCCTGGAACCTATCCCAGCAGCTACTTGGAAGGAGGTGAGACACACCTAGATCACCAATCAGCCCCAGAGTGAGTTAAGAGACACAAATACGCCTACCAAGCATGTTTTTACCCAGACTCGGAGAGATCCCACTCATGCACAGGGAGAACAAACGAAGTCCACACAGAGGGCTCCAGCAGATCAACCTTCTTGCTATGAGGCAACAGCTGCAAACCACCACACCATCTTGAAAATTCCCAGTACACACCATTTGGAAAACACTGGGTACTTTAAGAAAATAATTAAGCAGGTGATTAAATGCAGTGTTTAACTGATCAGATGAATCAAACAAAACCACATCAGTGAATTATTCTTGTTAATTACATAACTCGAATGTGAGTTCATTCAGATTATGCAAGTCTGCGCCTACATTTCCCCATCGCTACACCTGCTTCACACTACATTTCCCACAATGGACTGCACACGCCAGCATAACAAACCAGGAACGCTCCATAGCAACGCCAGTGCAGTCCTGCTTTAAAACAGCAAATGCAGGTAAGAAGAGGAGCTTTCTTTTTTTTCTTCTTTTTTTTTGCTTTAAATTGAGGGAAGAGGCTAAAATAGCTGTTTTACAAAAAGTAAACTTCTGCTACACTGAAAAAGGTTATTTTTGTCCATTTTCCACACGTCTCTTGTACATGCATTTCTCTTTTGTGTGACAGAATTTAAGGTCTAGTATAAATGATTTTATTGGAACACACTCATTTATTTTATTTTCAAGTTCAGTCTAGTTCATCATTGAAATGGTGAATTCTGAATGTGAACTATTTACTTTAACCTGTGAGAACTAAACTTTCAACTAGTTCATGAGAAGCATGAACTTGCACAACACCCTAAACATCCTCATTTCATCAATAGAATATGAATATAGTACCAACAATAGACATTTTTTTACTTCGAGTAAAAGCTGTTTTCCACAGGCAACGCCATCATAAACTCTACTTATAGCTAATTGATCAGTTTGTAGCAGACAGAAGTGTGTTAACACTGAGAAAAGGAGGTAAGGAGACTTTTATACTATACACCAGAACATTTAGAGTCCTCATGTTTGTCCTTGACCACACACAACCACAACAAACCACTTAAAAAAGGGAAATTAAGTAGGATGACCACAATAGGGCTGAGAGAAAGCAAGCTTAGCAGGGGGTTTTCCTTAGTGTCATCCTGCAAGGTCAAAAGAAAAAAAACTCCATCAACTTGCCTAATTGACCTCTGCCCCCTGTTGGCATATTTCAGCCACTACCAGAAACAGATTTGGGATGTAAATGTTTTGGGGTTTTTTTGTTTATTTTTTTATTCCTATTGTAATTTTTCACTAAACAGACAACTTAAAGTCATTAACTTAAAATTTCCCTTCATGGATTAATAAAGCATTTTTAATTTAATTTTAATAAAATAATCCCGATTATACACATACATCTACACATGACATCATTTTTCAGTTTTAATTAAAGCTACTGATGTGATGTAAATGTATTTACTTCTCAAATTACATCGATTGAAATACAATTCAGATACACTTTGTAAGCTAAATAAAAAATTTGGCAACGGCCATAGAGACTTTTAACCTCCCCTTCACAGGGAGAACAAATACTCATATGCCTGCCTACTTTCTTTCGGCTCCAGTACCCTCCAAAAACAACCAGAAACTCCCCCTGAAATCACATAATAATCCAAGTATATACAACTTAAGTTTCCTGGGTCCATATTCCCAGTTAGCTACTGTAGTGGGGGAGATGCAAGTGTGAATGAGTGACACATAAAACTGAAAACAACAACAAAAAAAATGTACTTAGAAACTGATCAGCAACCAGCAAATAAATGCTGGTAGAAATAATCTACCTGCTTCAGAGAGCCCATTCTCATCTGGACTAATCAGGCAGCACAATGATAATTCATGTTGTTCTAATTCTCCAATGCTTTTTATACAGTTCAGCCAATTATTAGGTGAAACTTTAGAAAACCAAGGTAGTTATGTCCACAATTACTTGAGGGGTGTATCAGTAGTGAAAACGGCTCAGTAAATTTGTGGGATGTTGTGGAAACAATCAAACTTATCTTAAATGTGAGCAAGACAATAAGGTGATTGTGAGGATCAGGAGTAAACAAATTGCTATTTCCCAGACATGCAACAACGAGGAAGTCTATAAGAAGGGGCAGAGCAGACTCTTCCTCGTGAGGAAGCTTTCGTCCTCCAAAGTTTGCAGCACAATGTTGCATATCTGCTATAATTCTGCTTTGAGGAGTTCAATCTACTTTGCAGCCATCTCTTGGAGCAACAGCATCAGAATCAGAGACTTAAAGAAATTGTGCTGCCAGCTGATCGTGCTGCACTATATAACACTGCGTACCCTCTGCGTCAGCAGGGATTAAACAATGTGTTGAATCAGAGGCTTCTTCAGCTCTGCTGCAGTACAGGGAAGTCCACAAGGCCATGAAAAATTTAAAAAGAAAGTCAAGACATAGAGAAAATAACTGCCATCTTTAGATATAAATTATATTCTTTTATTAATATTTTATGTTTTTAAAACCAATGGTTTTTAGCAAATTTGTGTCTTTATAAAGCTCTCATTAGTACATGTAGTGTAGATAATGTGTCATGATTGCATGATTGTGTGTTCTGAATTCAGGTGGGGCTGAGCAGGTTGCCAGGGAGACTCAGGGGGGAGTCTGGAGCTATGATCGGAACCACCTGCAGCTCATCACTTTGCTATTTAAGGACATGCTTGAGCTCCACACTCAGCTTTTCTGCACTCAGCTCACCACAATCAGGGGTCTCATTTCTAGTCACCTCCTCCGCCACCATCGGACACCATCTAGGATTCCAGTAAGCCTCAGATCTTGCTCTCGCCTTCTTATGTACTCCTGATTCTCTCTCTCTCTCAGGAGGATTTTCCGGTACCAGGACCAAGACAACCTCCATAAAGACTAATAATAAATACCTGTTATTCCCCTGTTTTGTTTCTTGTGAAGTCTGCTTTTGGGTCCCTTTCTCCATAACGGTCTCAGACTTTGACATGTGTATTCTCTTTAATTTTTACATTAACAACACAGAATTACGTGGTTGTGACTTTTAGGTTCATCAGGTACATGTTAAGAAAATGATGGCAAAGAAAGTGGGTTAAAACAAGGAAGTGATTACAATATCCTGTGAAAGTAAAAATACTTGCACATGCTCAGTAGGGCCTCATTTCTGCCAGTGAAAATGGAACAGGACTACTAATCTACCATATAA
The DNA here is from genome assembly GCA_037177495.1 of Rhadinocentrus ornatus. Lineage (NCBI taxonomy): Eukaryota > Metazoa > Chordata > Actinopteri > Atheriniformes > Melanotaeniidae > Rhadinocentrus > Rhadinocentrus ornatus. The sequence continues at coordinate 30,625,817 of JBAMHW010000012.1, read as the reverse complement.
CATATTTTGAACTGTAAAAATAAACTTAATTGAAATATACAATAAATGGATCTGTGAAGTCTAACTAGTTGGCTTTACCAATAACATTTAAGCAATAACTTAATGACTTCAGTTTCTGTTAACTTATGCTTTCAACACACATGAGGTACATCTTTCTTAAAATAATTGAACTTGAAATCGTTCTTGCTTTGCAGCACGAACTTGGTCTGGCTAAACGCATCACACCTCTTACGTGGTGCAGCAGCCCAGTAACTTGAGCGTAATCACATGGCACTATCAAAAATTGTTCAAAATAACTCATCTTCATCATCAAGCAGCATTTTATTGGTAACCTGTATTGTAATGTCCATAACATGGTCCTGGCCTGTATCGCCAGCCCACAATCACCACATTGCTCCAATGCCACCCCCCGACACGAGTAATTTGAGGCTGTGGATGTTCTTGCTGGTGAGAGGAGTTCCAAAATATTTCAGAAGTGCCCTTGAAATTACAGTGGTATGCAAAAAGTCATATTAAAATGAAGTCGCTGCTTTAAAAGCTCAGCCAGTGACAAATGGATGCAGTGAATATCCTGCAAAAGTTTCCCAAATTCACATTGCTCCTGCATGACTTACCCAAGTGACATATCCTGTACCTTTTATTGAATTTAAAAATGCACAACATAGCAACAACACTGAATAGTTAACAGAGGACCACACTCTTAGTAGATCTAAAAATGTCACTGTATAACACGTTATTTAAACAAGTGCAGAAGCATGTGTAGCATAGAAAATTCTCTTTTTATGAACTCAGAATTTATAACTAACCAAATCCTACGGTGAGCTGAACTTATTTTTGAACAAACACAAACTACCAGAATGAAATACACTGCTCAAAAAAATAAAGGAAACACTTAAACAACACAATGTAACTCCAAGTCAATCACACTTCTGTGAAATC
>JBAMHW010000012.1:30609568-30619723 GCA_037177495.1 Rhadinocentrus ornatus | reverse complement strand
AGCTCACCCCGTGACCCCTAATGGGAACAAGCGGTACAGAAAATGACTGACTGACTATATATATATATATATATATATACATATATACATAAATTGTGATGTCATTATCAAAATATTTCAAAAAGATATCATGACGTAATTCTTTGGGCATTATTTATTTCTGCTGAACCTTTTGAACATCAGCCTCATTGACTTCTAATTTGAAATGATTTGGAGTTGAAGCATCCACCCAGTTTGAGAGAATATCTGCAAGTACTTGTCATTTTTAAAAAAAAAGAGCCCCTGCCAACAACTCTAAACTACCCAGATCACACTGTCTGCAGCCTTCAGGGGTATTACTTCATAGCAACAAGTTAGTTGGTTAGTTACAGGTTTCTCGAGTTCAGTTTGCAGTTTGTTTGCTGGTGATTTTCTTGGCAAAGACTCGCTTAAAAAAGAGGACTGTTATCTCAGTGGGACTCAGGGTTTGGCTAAATAAATAAAAAAATTAAGAAGAACTTTGAAACATTGTATTCTTTCATTCAGTCTTAACTCATTCATTCCTTTATATAGTGTAACAATGTTTTCACATTAATGGCAAATCACAAATCTACATTACTTTTGTTAAAACCTTTTTTCTTAATTTTTTTATCATAAAATATGAAACTTGTTCTCGTTGATAATATCTCGTTGATACGATAATGTGCTGTTTAAGCATCCAGTTGTTCATACCAACCATTTCAGGAAATGTCTCCCATATCAGCTTCAATTTTTAACAAAATGAACTTAAAACTGATTTAATTAGAGTTTGTGTGCATACAGCAGACAATCCACAGTTTAATCAATACTGTGGATACTTGAAAATACTTTCATTGTTGATATCAATGCATCAACAACAGGCAGGAGTCTCATTGGCCAGATTTGGTGTTGCAGATTAAATACTGTGAATTTTACAGCTTCCTGTTTGCATCATATCGCCTGTGCACCACCCAGAAGCCACTGAAGTATTTAATGAAGAGAATCATCCACACTGCAGAAAACCCTGAACATGAGTTAACGTGTAAAGTGAAAGGTCATAGATACCAGGGATGCAAGAAGCTAATCTGAGCATAATTTAACATGATTACCATTTAATGCAATTTCATGCAGGTAGAGGCATCAGAGTATACTCCATCGTAAACTGAATGAAGTGGTTATGAATTTATTTAGCTTGTTTTTGTGTTTTTTAATTTGGGTGATTTGGGTTTTGTGAATAATACACCAGGCCCTACAAGTCCTGAACAAGCTGATTATTTTTTCTCAGATTTATCTAAAATGTTACAATGGCCACAAAATACAAAACTGCACAAATGCCATAAAACCATCACAAAAAATGCCCAGTTTTTCATTTTGTGTCTGTATGAATGAGTAAAATTTAAAATATTTGACTACAAAGTTTCTATTTTATGTAAACAATTTGCATGTTTGCGCAAAAGATCAGTGGTATTGTGATATCTAAAAAATATGGAATCCAATATTTTGTCTGGCACATATAGACACATCTGAACAGTAACTTTTAATCTATCTAGCTTTTAATCATTTTAATTTATTTATTATTTTAGTATGATTTTTACTGTTAGTTGCTGCCTTTTAAACCTTTATAATACTTTTAAAGTTTTATGAAAAGCACTTTGAATTGTCGTGTACATTAAATGTGCTATATAATAAACTTGCCTTGGCCTGGCTAACATGTGACACACAATCTCTTCTCATTTGTTATCTTTATTTCTCTAAAACCCTTCATCACAGCAAGACTATGTTGACTAAAGAAACTGAAGAGAAATTAGCAATGTATGCCATTACATTAAAAATAAATTAATTAATTAAAAAAACAAGCCTGCAATGTGATTTTTGGTCAATAGTCCCCCCATTTGCAGTGGGGAGTTAGGACTTCCTACACGAGCCAAGATGGTTCTGACCAGCAATTAGACACCATCTCCATCATCAGTGGTGTACAGGAGCACTTAGATAGAGAGCCTGAGCTGGTATAGTTCACTGCAAACAACCAGGAGCCATATTTTTACTCTGATTGTCCCTCTAGTCCTGGTTTTATGAACCACTTAGCTGAAAACGTGACTGTATTAAAAAGCTTAGGTATCAAACTGAATGGAGGACATTTTCTCTTTGAATACTAAGTGACAAAAGAAAAAGGTTTTGTCAAATTAAAGTGGAGGAAAATTAGGATGTTGTATCCCTTTAGTCTCCAACTTGTTAGATCCTTGCTGCTCTGAACACTTTAAACTAGAATTTTCTGTTCACATAATTAATTAAGTTATTTGGTTGCTACTGTACATAATATATATTGGAAGACGAGATAAACTGGGTTCAGATGGTGGAGTGCATGGATGTTTAATTGTCCTTATACATTTACCATGGTAACTGTAGATCTTTTGTCCTACATATGGGCACTTAATGCTGTCAGTATGAGCTCTTGCGTTAAAAAAATGCACTTTTGAACCCATAATTATCTGTGTAATTGTCATCTGCAAGTTTTAGAATTTTCCTGCTTCAATGCATCAGATTTTGAACAAAATAAATCTTTTCAACAATATTGTTCTCAAGTTCTTTCAAGCCTAATAATGATCCATTATCAGGAACCAGATAAGCTGATACAGGAAAAATGTCCAAGATCGGTGCCACAGACAGTAAATTGAAATGCATGGCATGTATAAATGACTATGAATAAGGACACAAAGTTGTGCAAATTTCCCTGTGTATTTGTTGGTTTGTGAATTAATAGAGCTTGTGACAAAACATTTTTAACAGAGCAATAGCCAACAGGAGAATTGCAGGACTTGGATGACTGACCGATGGTAGTCCAGACGAATCATCATTGCTTGATGACTTGTACTAAACAACGTTGATGTGAGTTTATTATTGGCTGTTGACAACAAATGTTGTAAAATCTCTAAAACCTACAATGTGTTATCCCTCAGAACCTTTCAGCTTGCCTAACCTTGTCTTTGCCTCCCAACGTGATGCTGTGTATTCCATTACTGACAAGGACAGACTGGCCGTCTGAAGAACAGGAAGGGTTGGAAAAGGGGGCAATAATAATTCAGGCTTTGCAAAGGACACTCAGACACTGTAATACAAAGTTTTTGTTGTTTTGGAATTAACTGCTTTACTGTCCTGCTTTTAAATTTCAAAACTGTAAGCTTTATCAAACAATTTCCAAATGCTAAATAATTTGCTAATTGTGGTATATTTCCCTACTTTCAACTAAAGTAATCAGAGGAGTTGCAGACGTGTGTCACAGTCTATCTCAACAAAGTGTTCAATGTGTCTTCATTTTTACATCAGTGGGATCTGATGGATCAAAGCAATCAGATATTTAGTGTGCACCAAAGTCAATCTGTCCCGTGGGTGTAATTACTCTTGACTGTGCAAGATTTTTTTAATAAGTTCTGTAGCAGAACAACTGAAGTGAATGCACACACATTTCTCTGCACATTTTTCAGCACCTCAATAAGAGTGTTTAGAATCTGTAAGAAAACACCATGCTGAACACTATCCATTCCCCCTTCAAGAAATCCTTGACCTCCACTCCCCTTTGACTGTTTGGAGAGAGATCTTAAAGATTTTTGCATGCATTTCACAAGTCAAAATTGGAAACAAAACTGGCTCCTTTTGGCTTCATTAAATCTCCTCACCAGATGCTTTCCAGTCTTATCACTATTTATATTTAAAATGTTTTACTTTTTGTCTGCATTATGAGCATGTTTTTGACTAATTTCATTATCAGAACACCAGATGTTCAAGTGCAGATTTATGCCAGAGTCACATTCATTTTCAAGGCCACAGCAGGCTGGTTGGTAATTAGCTGTCATAAAAGAAGCTTTTACAAAACCATGGACATTGGACTGAAGACCAAGCACCACGCAGAGAAGAGAAAAGCACTTCTAAATGCATTTGCTTTCAAAACACAGTGACAAAATGTGAACTCAATTAAAATCAATTGAGTCTCTTTCCTTGTTCCTTGTTCCTTATTCCATTCAGCACACGGGGTTATGCGTTGGTTCAAATGCCCCTAAGTAATTATGATGTCACTAAGTTCAATCTAAGGCAGGACACACTGAGTCTATGCAAAGCGTTATCATTCCACAGTGAATACTGTAAATTCTCCTTTCATTCTGTATAACATTAATATACAGTGTCAAGTGTAATAGTTTTATACAGTGATGTTTACAATACCAGTCAAAAGTTTGGACACACTTTCCTATTAGATCCAATGGTAAAGTGTGTCCAAACTTTTGGCTGTGTATGTATGCTACATGTTTTGCAATGTCATGTCATAAAAGTAAAGAGTTAATTAGATTTAAATCACCATGTTACTCTGTGAGGATTACAATTAACCAGATAATGCTGAAGCAAAAGTCTTGTGGTGCTTTAAAAAGATTCAGATGTGCGAAGTGCAGATATTTTTTGCCAAGACAAGGCAAGACAAGTTTATTTGTATAGCACATTTCATGTACAGAAAATTCAAGGTGCTTTACAAAAAACATTATGTTCTCTTATCATATCACAGATGTGTTCTGGGCCTTAATCATTCTGTGATTGGTAAACAATCAGAAGGGTTTTTAAAATCTATTCTGTGACTGACTGGAAGCCAATTTAAAAGATTTCAAAACTGGTGTAATGTGTTCAGATCTCTTAGTCCTGGTTAAAACTCCAGCAGCAGCTTTCTGGATGATCTGCAGATGTTTAATGCTCTTTTTAGGAAGCCCTGTTAAAAGACCATTACAGTAATCCAGTCTACTGGAGATGAATGCATGGACGAGTTTCTCCTGGTCTTTCTGGGAAACTAAACTTTTAATTCTGCTGATGTTTCTAAGCTGATAGAAAGCTGTCTTACTAACTGACTGTTTTGATGTGGCTGCTGAATGTCAGATCTGAATCTATCAACACTCAAACTTGATTGGTAATTTTAAGAGCCCGAGTCTCCAGGTGTTTACCAATTCTGACCCTCTTCTCTTTGCTACCAAACAGAATAATCTCAGCTTTGCCTTCATTTAATTGTAGAAAACTCTTCATCCAAGTGTTTATTTGCTCCAGACACAGTAAGTCTATTGGGCTGCAGTTGTCTGGTGACAGAAACACATAAAGTTGTGTATCATCTGCATAACTTTGAATATTAATGCCAAAGTTCTGTAGTATTTGACCCAAAGGAAGCATATACAAGTTGAACAGAAGAGGTTCAAGGACTGATCCCTGGGGGACTCCACAAGTTATGGCCACTCGCTCAGATTTGTAGTTGCCGATCGTAACAAAATGACTCTGGCCTTCTAAATAGGACCTGAACCAGTTAAGGACCTCTCCAGAAAGTCAAACCCAGTTTTCCAGCCTGTGCAACAGGATTCTGTGATCTACAGTATCAAACGCAGCACTGAGATCCAGCAGAACCAGGACTGATACTAGACCAGAATCAGTATTCAACCTAATGTCATTTAACACTTTGACCAGAGCTGTTTCAGTGCGGTGACAAGGTCGGAAGCTCAACTGAAACTCATCAATATTTCATTTTGAAAATCATTAAGCTGGTTAAATATAACTTTCTTGGAAATAAAAGAGAGGTTAGAGACAGGGTGAAGTTGTTCATTATATAGATTCATAGAGTCTCATGCTTATGCATATGTCATTAGAAATATGTCAATCCTTCAGCTGGCAGAAAGAAAAACATTTTCATTAGGTTGTCCACCTATTTGGTCAATATTTGAATAAAATGCCTGTATTTAATTAGTAATTTGCTACGTAGTAGTAATGTAACTTTTTTATAACTTCTATTTAGACCAATTTCTCGCATCCATACAACCGTATGTTGTAGATTCTTCATTAGTATCTTTATATATGATCCATAGGGATTTTCTCCAAATTATATTTACAAGGAGGAAGAGTAGCATGTCAAGTTTTTCCTTTAACAAACTACAAAGTCCTCTTCAGGAGGCAGCAGAGGGAGCGGATTCCTAGTTCTTTCAACATCAGGTTGTGATCGATATGCTGCAGCTTTTTAGTTCACCTTACACAACCATTCACAACATGAGATCATGACACTGCACCACAACACTTTTGTAATTATCTGGTTGGACAACCGAACTTTGGCACATTTTCTTACTGTGGCGCTCCCTAAGATCAGCCAATTCAGCATCCGTCTTGAATCCTGTCTCTTCTCTGAGCTCTATTCAGGCAGTAAAGGTCAGTTAGATAGTGATGCTTATCTTGCCTCCTGCTCTGTCACTTTCTCTATTTTTGTTTTCACTTTCTGTGATGATTTCCTTTTGCGTTTTACGAAATCAGCAGGTGGCCAGTGTGTTGACATCTGGTTGCAGTGTCGTAAAGCAAAACACAGCTGTAAGATGACGCTCCAGTCTAGAAAAATAGGTTTTTCATCCTCCGGATGTTGCAGGGAAGTGACAGCGACAGGAATGATGCCTAATGAATGTCAAGTGTGCCATCAAAATGAGTAAGACGCAAAGCGATTTAAGGTCAGAAACCTATGCAACATGGCTTTAAAATGTAACTACACCTCCTACTTTTAGCTTAACTTCACCCACTGCCTGATTTTGAAATATGCCAGAAACTTGCAGCTTAGTTGAGCATCCTTGGCTGCGTGAGTAATCCTGCTTTCTAGAATCAAACAGCCATGACCAGACTGTTTCTGAGCAGTACTGTTGTGCTACAAAATATTTGGTCATAAGCAAAATCTAGTTCCAGTGTCTTTCAGTGATAAAAACAATAAACCTAAGATTTTAGCTGCTTCACTTTTGTATGTTGTCAAGTGGTTGTGAGAGTAAAATGGACATTAACTAAAATGGCTATGTCATGATCTGGACAATAAAACTAAGTAAAATGAGACATTAAAAGAGGAGAAGGGATAAAGCTCTTTTTGGAGCACAGAGGAAATAACAGCAGAGGATTTGGAGAAATGCAAAGGGACAAGGTTATCCCCCCTCTGGAAGTATGTCAGTTGGTGAGGGATGAGGAATGGTGGGGCTGCTATCAGCGTCTAGGTTACAGTATGTCAGGGTCAAGGGGAACAAGATGAGAGAGAGCTGGGAGGGTCATAGGAGGACCACACCTGGTGAAGGCACGCTTCAGGAGCGTGGTGGAGCGTGTGCACTCTGTTAACATGAGTCAGGAGAAGACGGAAGAAGGAGAATTTAACCAGAGCTGCACAGCCAGTTCTGGCCTTGACATGACTGACATAAAAACAGTAGGCCAAAACCAAACTAACGCGGGTGGATGTGGGGGTTGAACATTTCAAATGAACTTTTGAAACATCTTAATAAAGTATTTGATTGAATTTGGTTATGTGGAGTACGTATTGTGAGTGAATGAGAAAGGAAAGATGACTATTTTCAAAAACTGAGATTTGTCCCTTGAATGCAAAGCCATTAATAAAGTATTCATTTATGTGCCCCCATATATTTGAAGAGACACAGGCATGTGGTCATTACTATAATTCAAATGAAAAAATAAATAAATAAAAAGTTTTATAAGAAAAGAGCTGATTTTGCATGCACCAAAGAAGCTAATTAAATCATTTGAAGCAAGAATTTTTACAGAGTGGTCAAATGTTTCAGCAAGCTGTTTTTTAAAACCTGTGAACCATTACATAAAAGACCAAAGGGAGCTAGCTGATAATAAAGGTGGTGTTGAAAATTTTATTTAACTTTTTTAATTGTCAACTGCTTACTTGAAAGCTAAGATTTTCAAAACAACATATATGTTGGTTTGGATGCACTGCTTGTACTGCTTAGGGGATTTTAGCTGGTACTTTTGGAATTTGTTATGAAAAGCAATGCTGATGGGAGAGTTATTTATAATTAGAAGGAGCTGATTTAGCTTTACAAACTCAGTCATGCCCAAACTAAGACTTTAAATCTGGAGAAGTTGAAGAGGAGACATCTTAGGAGGAGGAAAACTCACTTTTTTTTCTCAGGCAGATATAATGGACAATTAACCTTATTCCAACAGCTTTCCGCCCAGCTTTCAGACTACACAGATTAGCAGAGACTGTGTCAGAACATTAAGAATAAAAGAAAACATTTTAGAGTTCTTATTTCTAACAGATGAAGTAATGTAACTGTGAAGGAGAGTTTCTCTGTGTTAACTGCAGATGCTCCATAACTCATTCATGGTAATCTCTAGAGATTTCAGCAACATCCCTCTTTATCTGCTCATCGTATTTTCATAAAAAGGTGTAGTAACTGCACGGCAAATCATGATGCATGTCATAATCATGCACATTGTAGGCTATAAGCTTGAGAGGATGACACCCAGCCTCAACAAGACCAGCAACTGATACTGACTTAGGAATGGGGCCACCATCAGCCATCTCCTCTACATGGATAACATCAAGCTGTACGCTAAGAGTAAGCAAGACACTTACTCACTGATCCAACACACCAGGATCTCCAAAGGGATCATTACAATGTCATTTAGACTGAAAAATGTGGCTGAATAGTGACAAAGAGATCAAAGGTAGCCCATACTGAGGGCACTGCACTCCCAGAGGGCAGAATAGCAGATGCTGAGGAGAAGTACTTTGGAATACCACATGCAAATTGCAACCACGAAGAAGCCACAAGGAATGTTGTAAAAGTATCTGCAATGAGTAAAGGCCAGTTTCCACCATGAGCGTGTGCGCCACGGCCTCTGGGGTCATTCGTAGCCCTTTTAGTCACTGGTTTGGTTCACACCGGGCAAGCCGCGCCCTTGCGTGTCAGAAAAGCCCAGAATCATCTCCGGGCTCTCTGGGAAGACATACGGCCGAGTCTAGTTTGATGGAGCATTCATCCAGAACATGCCAACCTCAGCAGTTGAGATAGGGCCAGAAGACAGGAAATCAGACACATGGGCAGTGTAAAAGCTTCCAGTAAATTTCAAAATAGAAGCTCACAAATCACAAGATTCTCCACTTCTGTGATTTTGTGATGTTGCAGATCCAGCTATGTGGACTGCACTCTCGGGCGCTCTGCATCTAATACGCTCCCAGTGTGAATTGATCCGGAGAACCAAATGAAGCCGCAGCGCAGCTGAAACGCGGCGTACATGGACCCTTTGGAAATTGGCCATAAGTCCTGTGATGGCTGCATTTACAGCCACACATGAGTGGTAACCTGCAGTGGACGCACACTAATATATTGTTTTCACATTGGATTTAATTTACAGACCCCTATATGATTTGTTTGACATTAGTTTAATAATTCACATATATTCTAAAATTGCCGCGCATTTTGTTTTATATTGTGGTGTTATAATTTGTCCCTTGTCTTGGGAACCAGCAACTGGCCACAGGGTGGAGCCAACTAATTGGACCAGACTACACACCAGCATCAACAGGGGGGGATATTGGGTTTTCCTTTGTTAGCTTAGTTAGCTTTTGTGTGTTACCCCTTTGTGTCTTTTTCTTTGGGCTGATCAGCCACTATTTAAGTCTACCCTTGTGTCTCAGCTGTTAGGTCAGTTTGTTTCATTTGATTGAGCTATTTTTGCCACCAGTTATTTAAGGAGAGTTCTGTTATTTTGACCTCTTTTATGGGCCCGATTACTCCGTTATTTATTTAAATTGCTTTGGGATACTTTTTTTGGGTTAAAAATGAAAAAAATGACTTTTTTGAACTTTAAATCTGTGCCTGACCATCCTTCACTGCCCGGTCCATCACAAGTCCTGAGAAGTCAGCTCAATGGCAAAAACGAGATCCGGGTAATAAACAGGTTCAATGACAACTTGCATTCAAACAATCCTCTTCATACTTTTTACATTTGGACATGTCACAGCATGATGACTTAACACCTGACACATGACAAGTTATTAACACTTTTAACATTTGATGTTGCAATACATTAGCTTTGTTTTCTGCAAATTGTTTAAGGTGACAGGTTTCTAATTTAACATCCTAAATTAATTATATAATATCAGTGTAGCATAGGGTTGGGCAATAAATCAGTAAAATGCTGCTCTCTTGAGATGAGGAAGGCAACTTCAGCAGACAAACTCCCGTTATGTGATTACCTACTGTGAGGGTGTGGCGTGACAGCCCCCTCACTAAGGTGACTTTGTTCAATATATTGTGACATTGTTTGCTTTTTTGCTTAAGTTGTAGTTGTGATTTATTTTGGGGAAAAGCCACTAAC
>JBAMHW010000012.1:30572784-30609468 GCA_037177495.1 Rhadinocentrus ornatus | reverse complement strand
AGAAATGTGAGGGACACCATCTTTCTGTAAGATGGTTTAACCAACAATTATTTAGGCTCTGTGTAATGGTGTGACAAGAGAAAAGGACAGAGATGAGAAGTAGGACGAATGACTGATACTGCTAAAAAACCAACTGCAATAAAGCCGTCTGTAAACCACCCTGCTGTTCAGTTCCATACCATCTTCACCCCTACACCTACATTAGGGGAATTACTCTCCAGTAGATTCCGTATAAAGATCCAAATGGAAAGACATCATGAATGCAATTGTGTTGCAAGAGATGAAGCCGTTTATACAGTGGAAAAGTTACAGCGTTTACTTCACTTTTTTGCTGTCATTTGTTTAAATAAATAATGTTTTTAGACACGAAAGGAAAAAAAAATCTGTTAAAATCAGATTTGGTTAGAAAAAGCATGCTTTACTTCTAGGCCATATCGCCCAGCCCTAGTGTGGCGTTAACTTTTTACATTTTTTGTAAATTTCTCCTAAAAGTTGTGTATCCCTAACTTTTTGTGAGTAATGTGCATATATATCAAGAAGAAGATTTTTCTTTCCTTTTTTTTTTTTTTCCTTTGGATGCATGACAGAAATATTGTAATATCGTGCCTTTCACGTCTTTCTTCATATATCAGTTTCACCCGAAAGCCAGGGGACCACATAAAACAGAATAAATCAGGCGAAGGGTCAGTATGATGTATTTCAGATCATCCAGCAGTACAAAGAATTCTCCAAACAACTCCACTGGCTGATTCAGCTTCTAGTGTTTAGGAGAGTTTACAGATTTGATGTCAGAGTTGTTTCATTAGTGAGACACTAGTGACGTGAAACATTTCAGGGTCATCTTTTGAAATAACAAGCAAAAGTATTTATTGTCACAGTGGTTTTCAGAATCTACACTTAGCAGAGAAAATAAATTTATACAAATATTGGGAAAGAAGTTTTAGCAATGCTCTTTGTTTGAATTTTTAAAATTGCTCTAATAACATAAAACTGGTTTCCAGCTGCCCAAAGTTAAACATGTATTTTGTATTAGATCATATAGTCGTTCAAGTGCTCTCAGTTCAAATGGCAACTTTGATTGCTTCATGTCTTTGCTGTTCTTATTGTATAGAGCTCCATATGTCAGATGTCCAGTCCACGGTAATGAGGCTGACAAGAAATGTTTTAGGCAGTCGATTACCTGTTAGAAGTGAAGCACGGCCTCATCTAAACAGCATGCAGAAATGAACCAAGTCTACTGACTCTGACCAGGAAATTAATTCAATCACGTGATCTATTTTCAAAGAACAGAAACCAGAAGAACATGAATTAGTTGTGATAAACCTGAACAAGCCATCAAGCAACATTTTTAGACTTACTGAGAGCAGTTTTTAAAAAAGCTTGTGTTGTCAGTTTACAGTCCCATATTTCTATTTTTGGTGTCTTGTAGAATAACTTTAACGTGTTTAAAAATAAACTATTTTTCTGCATCAGTGCATTTCTGCAGCACCTTTTATCATCTTCTGTCCAAAGTCTTCTATTTTTGCTTCTGTATGTCTAAGACTTCTCATCCTGAAAGGCTCAATCTGTGATTGGCCAGTCTGCTGATTTTTGTTTGAAGAGGCTTATACTACCAGTCAAAAGTTTGGACACACTTATCCATTGGATTTAATGGGAAAGTGTGTCCAAACTTTTGGCTGGTACTGTACATTAGTCACTACGGAGGCAATATACACACATTAATAGCCAGGGGATAATCTCTCACTTCAGCATAGGAAATACTCCTTGAGGCATTTACAAATGTTTGGAGGTTCATGATTTATTTTCTCCTGCAGTTTGTATTGATATGTTGACTGAAGATGTTAAAAAAGTATGCCAAGTAAGATACTGTGAGTTTTGTTATGTTGCGAATTTCAGCCGCCAGATGGTGGCGTCACGGGCGTTGATGCATTTTCCGGAGTTATTGGTCCGTCTTAGCTGGAGACGCAAGGAGGATGCTTAGTAAGAAACGGTTTCTGTTTTTTCTAAAGAAAAGTTAAATATGCACAGCTCCTGTAATGCGCACCTGAAGTTACTTTTAAGATGTGTTCTGTCTGTATTTGGATGAGATGGTGTGTGTGTCGTGGGTGGAAGCAGGACGTGGCAGAATCATTGTTGTTTTGTTTTTTTTGTTGTTTGTTTGTTTTGTTCATTGTTTTAACCTGCCACCTGGAGTTTGGCAGCTGCAGAAGGGGGGGCCCATTCTCAACGCCTCCCGCTGGTAGTGACATCTGCCTTCCTGTAGTGTGGGACATTTTAACAGGTTTTTGTTGCATGTTGTGTGTTTTTCTTTATTTATTTTTTCTTTTGGTAACTGGTTGCAGTGGCGTGGACTTTTTTTCATTGCATGTTTTCTTCCCAGTGTGTGTGCCTTTAACAGGGGGGTTGTTTTACAGGGCAGGGGTAGTTGGGAGGGAGCTGGCACCCTCGGGGGGAGCAAAAGATCTTCCCGGTGGCCCTTTGAGATTGTGTTAAATAAAAGTGTTGTACCTTCAAGCCGTCTCAAACAGCGTCGGGCTGGGACCCAGCTTCTGATCGAGCTGCTGGGACTCTGCCCGGCGCGAAATATGGATTATGCAAAGAGCATGTGGTATGAATTGGGGACTGCCATGTCCTCGTAGACATGTCTTCTCCAGTACTGATGGGGTAAATAGGACATTTCTGCCAGTTTATGGGCTTTGAATGAATTGTATTTTTTTCTTTGTGTATTTTATCCGTGAATGTGCAGAGCCCACTGCCTTGGGGGCCGTCCCCACAGAGCCGAATTTCACAAAAATTACAAGTATTTTAGCAATCCACCCTTTCATCCCCACGAAACCGGGAATCATGTTTGAAAGCAGGTACCACGGTGGATATGTTTGAGACGTCTACTGTCTGTGGTTCTGTGAGGACAGCGTAATAGCACCACTAGAGGATATGATGTCAATGTGATGAACGCACCAATTCCCAATCCACCCTCTCAGGGTTTGCTTGTTTTTTTGCTTTGTGGTCCAGCGTTACTCGACTTCATTAGTCCAAACAAATGTAATAAACTGTAATAAACTGCTGCAAGAGAAAAAGAAACATGTGGCTACATGTAGCTCATGGTTTTTACACACTGAAAGTGTGTAATTTGTTCATTTGGCATTTGTTTAATAGACACAAGACAAAAAAAATGTAAAAAATATTCTGTCTGTCTTTACTGATAATTAATAATAACTAATATCTAAAAAGAAAATGTCAGATTTCATCTCGGGAAATCAAAATAAATGTTTGAGGTATGTGGTGCATGTTAACCATTTTGTTCCATCAGCTTCCTTTTAATGACCCTTTTGATAGTTTGAGAACTTAAGATTTTATTCATGTCTGGTTTTCACAGGAATGTGTGTCCACTGTTGCTGAACACATCCCAAGACATTGGCATGATGCTCCATACATATTCAATATGAGACAGACATGGACTGCAGGGAGGCCAGTCAAGCACACACTCTGAAAGTGCTTTCAGACAGATACTGATCCTGGTTCTGGTTCTGGCTCTGTCCTGGAGTTTCAGTCTTGGCACTTTCTTGCAAAATGGCCAAAGGTAATTCCAGTTTAACCAGAACCAAAGTGGGCCAAGTTTATACCACAGAAGTTAGCTAACAGCTTTTGAAATTTGGTCTTGAAAGTTGATGGATGAGTTTTCAGGCTATGCTTTCCCCAAATAAACAATCTGGAGGCAAACTAGTGAAATTTGTAAGATGTCAGGATGCCAACATGAGCTAAATCTAGCCTGACCAAACTTAAATGGGAGACAAGGCAACAAAACAAAGCAGCTGCATTCATAAACGTAAACTGAATTCTTCCAGTATTTAATTGACCTGATTTAGAACATCTAAGCTTTATCTTTAACAGGTGGTCTGTGGTCAATCTGCCATCCTCCTCTGTGGAAAACCCAGAGAGGGGAGGTGGGAAGCGATACTCGGTTGGTTTTGATCAGGTGTGTTTTTTGCAGTGCATTTCCAACAGCTGGAACGTCATGAATTGACATCTAGAACCTTAGTTCCACCTAAAGGTCCAGCTCTGGATAGGATGGTCCGGTAAATGCAGATCTCTGTTAGGTTTCCACAGCGAGCTGTCCCCTCTCCAAGGAGGCGGGGTATACGCAATAGATGTGTCAGCTACATAATAACGTACTGTCATGGTGGCACAATGACCAACAAAGAAGAACACGACCCAGAAACCAACTTTTCATTGTTTATTTAAAAGTTCATGGAAAATGAGTTTTTTAACTGATCTGTGCTGAGAATTTAATTATTGCAAGTTTGGTAAAATACTCCTTTTACAACCAACCCTGGCACCCATATCATATAATCTTCCAAAAAACAAATCATTTGTTATTTCAATCAACCTTCCTGTTTCTTTGCCTCTCCCACCAATTTAAGGTTTACTTCACACTCAAGGCTATTCTTGTACCCCTTCATACCACCTTAAAGCTTGTTAAATCTCAGTTTTTTATTAATTGTAAACAAAAATAGATAAATAAAACTATCATTGTGGCTTTCTTTATTTTACAAAACAAGAAAAAAAACAGCCTGCCGATTATTCTTCAGAGATTGCTGATTACATCTGTGATTCTGATCAAAGCCATATTTGGACTGTGAATTTAATGTCCAGGCCAGAAATGTTATCTTGGTGTAAAACATTCATGTGTTTTATCATAGAGAAAGAGGATGTTGGACTTTTGGTACAGATAACACAACTGCAGCGGTTGGCATATGTGAAGGGCAGTGACTGATGGTGTGTGCCAAGGTGAAACCAGAAACACCAACACATCAGGCAAATAAACACCCTGCTCACTGATAATAACATGTCCTGTGAGATCTTAACAGCTGATAGGGTTGCTCAGGTCCTGCACTCTTATATAATCATGTATAAAATCATACCCTCCCCCACCCCTCTAGCCCCCTTGGCAGCGTTGTTGTGCCCAGGGGGATCAGCAGCCTTGACTTGCTGTGATCTGATTAGAGTTTGCTGGGACTTAGGGTTGGGGGGGGGGGCTGTCAGGATAGGTCAGGACAGCCTGTCAAAAGCCACTCCATCAGCCTTGAGGAGATAAAGCAATGCCTCCTGGACCTCTGACCTGCTGCACAGTGATGATGCAATCAGCAGCCCCGATGACAACCATCCGTCACTGACAAGATAACCTGTGTGTTTGTGTATGTGTGTATAGAGAGAAAGGGTGCCTTGGTGTTTTAATATATGAAATGCTTTTCATGACTACAGATTTCTTATTCTATTTTTTTAGCCTAATATGTATTTCAGTGAAAGTACAAGAGATTTTTTGCCATTTGCATCTTTCTTTGGTCTTCCATTTACCAGAAAAAAACTGAAAAAAAAGAAAGAAATTCAAATTGGTTTAGTAGACAGTATTGTCAGCAGGGTGCGAACCACAGGGGAGCTGGGGAAGCTTTAGCTCACCCTTAATGACACATGAGCTCCCCTAGAAACATGATTTGTGAAATTTTGGGGGAGCTATATAAAACTGACAATAAAATGTATGGTGATTGCTCACAAATTCACTGTAACCTAAAGTATGACTGTGGATGTTATAATTATTGTGACCACTGAAGTATGGCGGTGCTGCAAGTTAAATTTCTTGTAGGCCTACGTTAAATACAAAATAAAGGAGTAAATGCGCGGCTAACGCACTTGCAGTCTTTGCTAATAACTATACACAATGTCCAAAAGAAAGTAAGGTAGCCTAACGTTAGGATTTACTTAAAGGCTGAAAAAGCCGAGCCAGACAGATGTAGCCACTACATCTCATACAGTAGACAAGTCAAAAGAAGCTGGAGATGAGTTTGACAATAATGTTAACACAACAGAGGAGGGGCTAGCGGGTATGCTGATCACACTGGACAACCCAGCTCTTCTGTTACACCCGCCGGAGAAGGGGCAGGGATGACGGTCAAGGTTGCTGCCAAGGGCTGCTGCTGGCTGGAGCTGTCAGCAATAGAGAGAATGGAAGGATTGTTGCCTGTGGCTGACAAGGATGGGATTCTTGGTTGCACTAGATGCAGAGATGCAAAACTCTTTTTTGGAAAAGATGAGGTAAAGTGCCCTTTGCAAAAAAAATTTGCAAAGGACAATTGCAACTGTTATGAATTATTGTTGCATGAGAGTTGTTAACTATTATGTTGTGGTACGCCTATGTTTTGTGGGAAAGCTGTAATATCAGTAGGCATCATAATATTTCTTGACCCCCCCCCCAAAAAAAAGAAATAAAAAAAAGCGGCTCACACTGAGCCTACGATATGGTTCGCACACTGATTGTCAGTACATGTCATGCATATACAGAGCACCTTAAATTAGGACTGATGTTATAGGATTTAGAAAGCTGAATTGGCTGTACTAAAATCATGTAATAATCAACAACCTAGTTACTACCAGTTAAAACTTTGCCCCCCCCCCTAATCTAATAGGAAAGGGGGTCCAAACTTTCATCTGGTACATTGTAACATCTTTACAATTATATGAGTAAGTATTTTTCAGAAAATTGTAAAATATTTCACTTTATTTTAAATGTTTTCAATTAGAACAAAATATATTCTGTTGTTAAAAACATGTCTTATGAAAACTGGAAATATTTGCATTCTGGATTTGTGTGCATTTTTCATAGTGAGCCAACATTTTGGGGTTTGGGTTGTACAATCCATAACTCACCACAGTGAAAGAGCTGGAAAAACACCTGTACAGCTTGATAACGGCATTACTGCAGTTCATCTGAGTTCACGACCTTTATTTAAGAAAAAGTGCTGTAAATGTTTTTAAAGTCTTATTTATCTGCAGTAGTAGTGTGTGTCGTGTCATCACTGAGGTCACAGTGTCTGAGGGTTTGGAGAAAGCTTTACAACAATCTTGCCCTGAGGTTGTCATTTCTCAGCATCACAGACCTGGAAATTGCTTACTTTATTTATAACAGTCACACACAATGAAAGCAAGATAAGAGCCTTAAGGCAGGTTAAGCTTCAAGGCTTACTCTTTACACCCTCTCCTAGAGGAGGTCAGAGACATTTTCCTGATGCATATATCTTTTATTCATTTCATTACTTTATGCTCAGGTTGTGCGTTTTTTTTTTTTATATCATCTGAGAATAAAGTTGATTTTTAAAACTTGTATCTGAGGGAAAATCTCATGAGTTATTGACAGAAATACATAAAAGGTTGGTGCTACGTGATCAGATGTGCTGCTGATCGGGTCTAACCAGACAGCAGAGCACCCCTCCCGGTTTGTTTTCAGCTTTGTCAGTGCATCTAGGGACTGTTCTATTCACACAAGTTTACATGTAAATTTATTTCTACATTTGAAATTGGTGCAGTTTCCAAACTTTTCCTTTTCCTGTTGTGTCATGTTCAATAAAGCAGTTGGAGATGATTTGTAACATTGTGCTTTATCCTGCTGGAAGTAGCCATCAGGAGGTAACACGCTGGTTTTAACCCTTTAACAACCTTTGCTACCATTTGGTAAAACAAATTCTTCTGTGACTATAATGAAATTATTTTAAACATTGTGGAAGTAAAGCTGTATCAGTCATCTTTACCACTTGGTTTGGGTGAGTGATGCCAAAAGTAAGTCTTTGTTATTCCATTACTATTTTAAAGTTTGGCCATATCACTATTGTTACTAGTGCATAGTATGAATGGTTAGCTCAACCATTTGTTAAAAAAAAAACATTGATTTATATGGTTTTTGTCCAAAGGAAAATAAACTAAAGCAAAAAAAACAAAAAAAAACATTGTCTTTGTTTTTCTTTTTTTTTTAGTTTCTTGATTTTCTGTTTTCTTGTTGCAAACTTTAAAGGAGTGGACATGGTCTGGAAAAATATGTAGGCTGTGGTCTTTAAAGGCATTGGAGTACAGTGAACTCATGTTCTAAGCCAGCAGGAGGCACCCGGTGTGGTCTTCTGCTGCTGTAGCTCATCTGCTTCAAGGTTGGACGTGTTGCGTGTTCAGAGATGCTAATCTGCAGACCTTGGTTGGAACCAGTGCTTATTTGACTTCCTGTTCTTTTTCCATCATCTCCAACCAGTCTGCCCGCTCTCCTCTGACATCAACAAGACATTTTGATCCAGAAAACTGCTGCTAACTGGATATTTTCTTTTCTTCAGACCATTCTCTGTAAATCCTGTTCCTCTTCAAATGTAGACACTTTTTAATCCAGGCTAAAAAACATAACTTTTCTCATGGACCTTTGCATGAAATCTGCACAGAAACATTTTACTTATCTTGCTTTTAATCATTTTATTGTGACTTTGCTACTTGTTGCTGCCTTTTACTACTTTTTTTTTTTTGCACCATCTGCAATGCTTTTAATGTTGTGTGTAAAGCTCTTTGAATTATCTGAAATGTACTATACAACTAAACTTGCCTTGCCTCAGGCTGATGCTCAGTAATCAATGTTTACATGACTAAACGTAGTGAGTTGCTGCCCTATGATTGGCTGATCAGATGTTTGGTTAACAAGCAAGTAAATCTGATAAAGTGAAAAGTGTCAATTTAAGATAAATATAATAAAAATTATATAATTTATTTCTAATTAACATTCATTATCTATACCACTTATTCCAGTTCAGGGTTGCGGTGAAGCTGGAGCCTATCCCTGCAATTACACCCTAAACAACATAATACATGTTATTATATAATTTATAACATAATAATGTAACTATAGAATAGATTTTATAAAGCCTGGGCATTAAAAAGCTATTTTTTGCTGGTTTTCCATGACTTGCAGTAAATGAGCAGACCTGACTTTTCTACAGATCACTTCCCAGGTGAGTGTGAGAAGCAAGAGGACATGGACAAACGCGTCTAAATTCTGGTCCACACAACTGGTCTCTCCAACTATCACAAATCATATCATCTTCTTCGGTGAATAAAAGCTCGTTGATGGACTGAAATTGGACATTGGAGACAATCTGAACTTGCATAACATTCACATTTATTTGGTTTCAAGACCTAACACATTCTAAACATGCTTTAAACACGTAATGGATCACATTCTTCACAGGTAGTACAGTAACATGAGCAGACAAGTGATTTCCAAAAACAAAAAAAAAACATTTGAGTTGTTTGATGACAGTGTGTAAATCTATTTCTTCCCTGAGATACGTCATCATTTTTCTACTCTTCCATTCTCCTCTCATCTTGTGCTCCTGTACAACAGGGTTCTAACAGTGGACACCATGCACTGGTCTGCCTTTAGAAAATGGTAATAAATTGAGAACTATTGCTGGTTAGAACATTTTCTCATAGTTTGCCATTAAGATTACGGAAAACCAATAAATGCGATGTGAGAGATTTTGAATAAATCCAGTTTAAACTAAATTTCAGATTTTTTTTTAGGAAGGATAAATGCACTTCTAAGCACCAAAAATGTGAATCTTAATATCAAAGTAGTGAATGAAAAAGCAACATAAGTCCCAAGTGTAGCTTTAAAGGCAGGACCAGCTGTGACAGCACCCCCACTACTGGGTGTCGTCATGCTGTGCATCCAACCCCAGAGATTACGCCGCCTCAGTGTGTCTGTGGTCTCGTGCCACAGTGCCAGGGTCACGCGAGCGAGCAAAAGCATGTAAACACAAGATGTCATTTTGACCACAGTTCCATTCTCCGATTGATAATCGATCACAAGCAGCAATGACACAGGCAGATATGATAGTACTTCGTGTTACCTTGAACCGTCTCCCTAATGAACAACAATGAAGGAATACAAAGAGGATTAAAAACAAGAAAGAAAACACATACACACACACACACACACGCTGGCATATCATGGTGTGGAGAATACAATGTACACAGCAAACAGCCATTCACAAGATAACAAGGCGTTTTCTGATAAGGTCAACGCAGAGAAATAAAGCACTGGTTAGCTGCAGCGAGGACGCTTCACGTGAATGCTTAATCAGCACATCGTCATTGACATTCTTTCATCGTTGGTATTGGATTCATGATAAGAAAACGAGAGTGAAATATGTGATGATGCTAATTAACATAAAATAAAGAATAAAAGGTAAAAAAAAAACAGGAGTAAGTGGATCCCTGAAAGGAACGAGTGTCTGAGGTAGAGAGCGATATGAGGCGTCACTTGAAAAAAAAACACATAAAACACAGTGATCAGAGCCTGATAAAAATCTGAGGGTCACTGTTCAGACACGACAACAGAACATTGTTGCAATGAAACCAATAAATTAGAAGAAGAAAAAAACTAGAAACATGACAATAAAGAGGTAGTTTCAGTACAGAAATCACAAATGACATCTCCCTTGTCTGCATACAAGAATTAAAAATACAGGAAATAAAAAAAAGAACACTTTCTCCAGCATGTGTGGATCAAAATGTGACAGGAAGTCAGGCAATGAACTGGCCACGGTCTGCTTTTATTCTGTTGATTAGCTCAAAATATTTTCTGCTACAGAAAGGGAAAAAAACCTGTTCAGACCCTTGAACCTCTGCAGGGTGATTTTTCTCTCCATATGACAAGAAACTCTGATGACTAATGAGACTTATGTGGCAGTTTCTTGGATTTAAGGGTCTTTTTCCCTTTAAAAAAATAAGAAATCCCATCACCCTGCTCAGACATTTGTTGCATAAAAAGATCCATCGCCTGAGATAATGACGACAAAATGGTCAGTTTCTTCCTTAATGGATGTGTTATATCACAATGGTATTTGTTCACAAAACATTTCCATCTTTAGACCAACGCAACTGCGGTAAATTGAGTCTTTAAAGATCAGAAAGTAACAAAAGGTAACTTTTTGATGATGTGAGCAGCTTAAAAGAAATCCCATTTAGCGCCATTGTTTGGGCTGGAGGCAGATTTATCAAGAAAAAACACAAAAACCCATCAACAGGGCTAAATACAACAAAAGAATATTACATGTATTCAGTGAAATAACCATTTATCAAATTCCTGAGGCTGTTCTTTCAGAGCCTGTTGCACATTTTTTCTGAAGAAATCAGATGTCACTTCAGTCAAATTTAGATCCAATGCTGACTCCAAAACACATTTGCAAAATAAAACCATGTAAAGAACACATACAAAGCTCCGATATGAAATGACAATTTGTCCATATAAACTGCGGCTGACACTGCCCGTGTTATCCTTTCTGATATATACGTATACCACACACTGTGGACAGCGGAATGAGGTATGTCTGAGAGAAAAAGTTTAGAATTTCTTCAAAGATAAAGGTTGTCTTCACCCCTTCCGTTGACAAAGATTATGTGAAAAAATAAAAAATAAAGACCCAAAACATTAAGAATAACAACAAAAGTACATGAAAATGCATAAAAAAAGAAACAATGGAAAGAGGCTCTGAAGTATTTGAAAGAGGACCAACACATTGCACTGGTAGCATTGTTGCAGCTCCACACAGAAGTGGATGGAAACCGTCAACAAAGAGGCTGCGACATTGTCAAGATGCCACTGCCGCCTCTCACGCCAGCCATCACCAATGCCACCAGATAGAAATCTTCCAGCATGCCTCACCTTCAGACTACATCCACTTTCCCTAAATGAAGGGTTGGTGGGGGGAACCTTGAGCAAAGCAAAATGGAAAAGAAAAAAAAAACATTTTCTACAAGAGGACCTACAATGTCCTGAAAACTACATCTACTAACACTACAAGCTCATCAGCATGGTCACTGATGAACTCCTGAATGCAATACATAACACTCACTTTACCCTGTTTAGATCCAGGTCGGCAGGGACCTGAGAGAGAGGAACACACTGCAGTGGGCGGCGGCCTAGGTCAAGCGTCCAGGCCCCCCAACCTCACCATCGTGTGCTAAAAGAGAGTTGTTGCGAAGACTGCATTTTATCTGCATTTCTAACTGTTCTTATATCCTGAAATGGCTAAAACCTTAAAAGGATCCGTGTGGACACCTCAAGTGGTCTAAAACAATCATCGCAAACTCCAAAAATAAAAACCATTTTCCATGGCTATTCTTCTTAAAACAATGTGCATATCTGTCACAGAGGGTATGCAAGCCAGACGGAAGTCCCCGATCTGGATTTATTAAGCCATCGCCCCCGTTGCTCACACTGAGTTCACGTGATATTCTGCTAAATGAGAAAAAAAAACTTTTTTTTGCTGGGCTTCTGTCCAAAGTTTGCCTCCAAAACCACAAGGACCAGACCTGAATCTGGTCGCCCTTTTACCCCCAATTTCACCAGGAGTTGATCTATGACATCTGACAGGCTGATTTCTGGTTACGATGATGTAGTTATGTAATATAATCTATAGTATGAACTATGTTTTTTTCGACTAAAATGTCTGACTTCCTGTTCAGCTCACCTCTGCACAGCTTCCATTAAAAATAGGCTCAGCGGGAAGCCTGGCCTGGTGGAGCCTAGAGGTAGTTCAGGTCCTTGTGGTTCTGTTCTGGCTCTTTTGTTTTGGTCTGTGCAAAAGTTTAACTGAACTTAACAAAATGCAACAAGTTGCACGACAACCGACAAAAGCACAAACAAGCCAGTTCTGGAAACTGGATAAACTGATCAAATTGATTGTTTTGAGCCATGTGAGTCGTGTCATGTCTTCTGGTTTGTAAGAATAAAATGCAGATTCACAGACTGCCACTTTAACCCCACACAGCGAGTGTGTTGCAGCAGGTTAAAATACATTATGTTCTGTAACTATGAAGCCTGCAGACCCCCAGAATATTTGAGCCCTTTGATAAGAAGCATCACGTCCACCCGATGCATAAGAGCGCACAAGAATACGCGCAAATTAGCAGCATTAAGAATGAATTCTGGTGACATACTCGTCCGTCCAGCAGAGGGTCTCCCCTCCGATACATATTGATTAATTTCTTATCCTGATCCTTCATTGATAAGAAAGATATATTTTTTTATTCATTAAATTTTTTTGTTGAGCTGTCAGCTCCCTACCCATCAGTGGGTGTTTGAAAAAAGCATTGCATAAAACTTTGGTCAAGAAAGAAAAATAATAAGACAAAAACAGCAAAACTAGCTTTCCTCCCCTTCCCTTGCAATAAAGCCTTACACATCCCTAGACTATGATTGTGAAAAATACCCGTATGCTCCTTTTTTTTTCTTTTTCTAAAGATCCCACAGATCCAACAGATGTCACCTTAACTCATGGAATGATAAATTGACAGGACCGCCTCCCATAAGCAGGATATCTGAGAGTCCATGCATATAAAGTAGCTAAATCTTGCTAATTAATTTTGCATTTCCAGTGTAGCAAAACACTGCTTTTCAAACTCTGATTTATGCAGCTCATTTGAACATTCAGTCTCTGATTGAGATGCCAAAGCATCCACAGGTTTGGTTTTAGACTAGGCAACTCTTCACTTAAACGCAAGAAAAGGTACCTGAAAATCGCAACAACTTCTTCCTGAGTTAGTCACAAATCACAAATGTGTCTCGCTGCCCCGTCTGAATAAAATAAACTCTTTAAGTCTAGTCTAACAATGGCAACACTGACACATTGAGCAAACTGGAAATACACTTGTAAACTCCAAAGACCAATGCATCTACGAGCATTTGTTTTGTACAGAAGCATGTGCACAGTGTAAATCAGCATACATTCAGCTCTGTCGTGTAATAAATATTATAAAGAAAAATATTACAAAAAAAGAGAGAAATAAACAAACTAGCTGCTTGTCACATTCACAGGAGGGGACCC
This sequence comes from Rhadinocentrus ornatus, assembly GCA_037177495.1. Lineage (NCBI taxonomy): Eukaryota > Metazoa > Chordata > Actinopteri > Atheriniformes > Melanotaeniidae > Rhadinocentrus > Rhadinocentrus ornatus. The sequence continues at coordinate 30,595,777 of JBAMHW010000012.1, read as the reverse complement.
AGTCCCTTGACTCGGGCGGTCAGGGAGAGTGTTTAGTTTCCGGAGGAGGCGGTCACACAGGGTGACGGGCCGGTCCTGTAGCTGGTCAGGCTGGATTTACAGGAGTGCAAGACTGCTTTGAACAGAAGGGGGAGCTGCTCCAGAGGGACATTCACCAGCTTCCCTGTGAGAAAAAGAAAACAGACAACACCTTAACTCAACGTGCCTTCACAGATGCTCAAGTTAACCATACTGAAACCAGCAAGAAAAATCAAAAAAGAATCTAGCATTAAAAGTAGTGCTTTGTCTAACATGTCTAGATTTAGCGTCTGCAGAGCAGTGGCTGGACTGTAAACTACACATTAACCAGGATTCTCAGAGTCATTTCTCAAGTATTTGAAGGAAAAATCAAAGCAGATTTTATCAGGAACATCAGAGAAATCAATGATTACTGTTTTTTATATAGCATTTATGGGTCTTAGTTCAGCTTGTTCAAGAAACAAAATTAAAAACAATTTAAAAGTCCTTCATTAGGACTTTAGTCATGTCAAAACACAGCAGACGAGAGCAGAGAAGATACGAAAGAAGGGGGGGGTTCTAACAGTGGCCTTTCTGTGTTCTTTCTGTGTAGGCGTGGTATACCGGCTTCCTCCCACTGTCCAAAAACATGCATGTTAGGTTAATTGGTCACTCCCTAATTCTCCCTAAGAGTAAGTGTGAATGGTTGTTTGTCTCTGTGACTGACGACCTGTCCGGGGTGTACACTGCCTCTTGCCTGTTAACTTGCTGGGAAGGACTCCAGCTTCAGCACAGCCCTGAATTGGGCAAAGTGGTACAAGAAATGAATGAATAAATGAGTGAATGAATGAGTGAATGAATATACCAGTATACCATATCAGTATATTATGTATTTAAGGAACATTAAATTGCAGCAACATAAGTTAATTAAATCTTTTCCTTGGATGTCCAGGCATCTTTAAAAAAAAGAAGAATGAAAAACTTCATTCTGCCCACATTAGAAAGGAATGGCAGAGGAAGAGTACCAGTATGAGTACTGGAATGGCCTGCTTCCAGTCACGAACTGTTCCCAGTAAAGAATGCTGGAGGATTACGAAGCAAAGAAATTGACAATGGTGACCAAAAACTGTTGCAAACCTCAAGAAATGTTTGCAGAAAAGAGTGGAACCGAATGAATCAATAAATAAATATTGAAAAGAATTTCCTGCCTGAAATGAGAAAATATATATTTATATAATGTTTTGAGAAAAAAAAAGTGATAATGACAAGTTTTTCTGCTCTGCATGCATCACATCTGTCTCAGAATGACATTTACAAACATACACACCCTCATTGTTGATTTTAATCTTTAGTTATTAATCCTGACATTTCTTCCAGTGGTGCCCCATAATTTATATTTTATATCAGTAATTCAGTGTCATATTAATAATTGTTTAGTGGATACTTATTAATAACAACTAAAAACTAGACTGGCTTTTTTTTTTTCTTACTGATTGAGTGAATTTTACAGGAAAAGTGAGTTGCCCATCTGCTTGAGGCCAACGGTTGCCATATTTTTGGATAAGTAAAACTCCTTGAAGGCCTTACCTGCGATGCAGCGGATCTCTGGCAGACACATCATGATCTCAGGGAAGCGTTTGGGCTGGTGGGGGTATTTATACTCAGTGTAGTCCTGACACACGTACCAGTAGCGCTTGTTCAGCTGCTCAAGCTGAGAGATATTGGACAATCCTCTAATATCTGCAGGAAGACAGTAACATCTCATATCAGACACATTAAGGGTGACGAGGAGTTTTGGTGCAGGAACATCAGAGCTTGTGTCATTACCCTGGTTGAGGAAGTTGATGGCTTTCATGCAGGCGTACTCCTCGTTGCTGATCTTTAACTGGTGGAACTTGCGAAACAGATATATCAACCTCTCCATCACTTCCATCCCATCCTCACTGAAGCTGATGGACAAGACAAACACACTTTGAACATTTCAGAGATAAATGACTATAAAGTGGTAGGATTTAGTAGCATTTTACAACTATAACTCTAAAACCAAACAGAAGATAAAGTTTAATAGTTTTACTGTCCACATTAAAATCCACTGCAAGTTGGAAAAGAACATAAAAAAATGTAAAATCCCCTCATGCCTTTATCTGAAGCTTCCATGCTTCAATGAACAAGGCAAAGAAATAAGGGAGGGAATATGTCAGACATACTTAAAGAGCTTCAAAACATTGTGCTGATCCTAAAGCTTCTTGAGGGAGTTAGAAAGATTTATAAAGTTTAATTTGCCTCATCAAACTTTCCCTGTCTCTTACACTTCTATTCTCTCACAAACTTTAGTGCTCGTGCTTTAAATCAAATCGGAGCTCCTAAAAATGCTAAACTAAAGAGAAATTGTGAGGAGTGGCAAAGCATCACTGTATATTAGGGGAATGTGTGTCATGAGGTCAGATGATTCAAATCTAAACGGGACCCCTCTACCACACACACACACATATTATTTCCTACTGGCCGTTGTATTTCACATGCCAGACGGTGCTAGCCACAGCTCTGTCCTGAGGAGTCCTCCTGTTCACTGACTAATTCACGGGCACTCAGCCAAAAAAAATAATGTCCCTGCTGTGATGGAGAAAAATATCAAACCCTTTCAGAGATACTGGGCTCACAGGTTGAAAAGGCTTGCCTTTGTAGAGGACTGTTGTTGCAGTGTGGAACATTAAATCCTGATATCTACCTTCTCTTTTAGTGAAATATTGAACTGGCAAAACTCCAGCAGCCTACATCTGACAGCTAATATCATGGGTGTGCTAATGGTAAGAAAGCCTCTACAAAAGAGAGGTAGGAGGCAGTGTTAGTCGGTATGGGTGAGATATCATCTACACATGGTCAGATAACTTACTCACAACCAAATCAGCAGGGGGCAACATCTGGTTTAGAGCAGCGTTACGTTATTTGTATACCAAGTTGACCCGTTAACATAATACCGAGTGCATATTTATAGAACAAGCACGCAGTTAGCATTTGCATTCATTCTCCTCAGTGCTTACTTTGTTTAATATATCTCAGTGGAGCTTCAACTACAACCCTAATCCTAAACAAGTTGGGAAGCTGAGTAAAATCAATCATTATCATTGCATTCTGTTTAAAAATTGGGGTTGTAATTAAACTTGGGATTATATTAAAATGAAATAAGAAGGCTAAGTATTGGGACAAACGTGGTAAGTAAACTAACCAAAGTTCTAACCAAACTTTGATTTCCACTCCGAGTACTCCACACTCACCCTTGGAGCTCGTCATCAGATGGTGTGTACTTGGCGGTGACGTCGGCCAGATCTCCGAAGATCTGGGCACTGTAGATGGTGAGGCAAGAGAGCAGGATGAGCTCCTGCCAGGTGGAGCTGAGCAGACAGGTGTAGTCCTCTATGGAGAGCTCGCAGAAGAAAGGCAACTTCTTGATCCAGGAGATCTGGCGGAACAGCAACTCGTCTGCCAGGCGGCACAGCAGAGCAAACAGCTCCACCTGGGTTACCTTGTACCTGTGATCCACACCAGTCACAGATGCAGCTTTAGTCATTTCAAATTTACAACTGAAAACAAAAAATGTCTCCACTGTCTTTCTGTTCATCTCAGATGAGCTCGTGCTTGTGTAACCCAGTTTTAGGTTTTAAATTCAGTGACAGAAAAGATATTTTCCAAGGTTCTCCTGAGAGAATGTGATCGACATGACTGTGGCAATGCTGCCTGAGGGCTCGAAGGCTCGAGATTTCTACAACTTAATCAGTTTTATTCCGTTTTATTTATACAGCACTAAGTCACCAAACTAAAGTATTCTCAATGCGCTGTGCAAAACAGTTAACAAGTTTAAATTACACCCAGCCAGTTCAGTCTGAATCATTTTAATCAAATAACAATTTCATACAGTTAATACAGTAAATCTAAACCGACTCCTCTTGATTATTTTAAAAAAGCTTTTTTTTTTTTTATTTAATTATTCTTACTCACTGAAAGAAATGTGTATGTACTTACACGAACGCTGTTCTTACACTGATTACCCTGTAGAGGTCCCCCAAGGCTCTATTCTTGGACCACTGTTTGCTTGGACCTGATATTTGTTTTAATGTATGCAGATTTACTTTTAGTCATTCTAGAAATGTACCAAAAGCATCTTTAACTCCTACAGCTGCAACAAATCAAGTGCAGGAATGGCTTTTTAAAATAATGTAATGTAATGAAAATAAAAAAAGAAATAAATAAACTGTGTATGTTTACAATGCAACCAGTAATCAGGTCACATTCAAAGTTGTCAGAGAGGAGCAACTGAAGAATTCAATTATCTTAGGACTGCAGTGGACTCGGTACATGCTTTTAAAGGTCATGTGAAAGAAAAAATTGCTAAAATTATTTCATTTACAAAACTTAAAACAGTTATGCTGAGATGTATTTAGCCACATTAAATATTGCATCACGGGTTAGTCATTTACAGGATGAGCTCAACTCAAATTAGAATAACTTTTTTAGAAAGCTTAAAATGTCTTTCTAGAAACCATTATTTATTTGATCTTTATAATATCCTGGACGAAAAATATTTTACATTTTTTAAAACTTTTATCAATTAGAAATGAGTTTGTTTTATATTTAAAGCTCTCTGTGGCCTTGTTCTTCGTTCTTAAATTAATTTTTTAAACAGTGGCCTAACTGTGGTACCCAGACCACCACAAATGGGGACCTTGTGATACCATTTAGTACTGCAGGTAGACCGGCTTTCACAGTCTCCAACCTACTCCATCTTTAAAGGTCAGATCTATCAATGGTTGATAGGACATCAAGATTAAACTTTTCTATAGTTAAATTTACATTTTTTAGTTGATTCTCTTGTAATTCAGTGTTATATGTATCTATTGATTGATTTACCCTGGCATGGGCTGGTGTTTTTATTAGATTGTCTTTGCTGTCTTGGGACTATGGATAGAATTCTTTTTTTCTTTTGGCTGTACTTCAACATGTTGGGATGATGTTCATCAACTTCAAATGTCCCAATGAAACAAACAATTTAATAAATAGAATACAATTATTAATATACTACTAACAAAGTAACTAAGGAAACCAATTATTTCCATAGCCCACTTGGAAAGGCCAAATGTCATTGATTTTTTTTAAACAACAGATCAATGACTTGCTTGAAAAATCTAAGGATTGTTCATTGTTTCTTTAATACCCAATCCCGACACCCCAACTCAGAAATACCCAGTTCTGGACCTCAAGGGCCCAGTCCTTCAGGTTTTAGATGTTTACTGCTTCAAAACATCTGACAGGCTTGTGTAGACCTTAATAAAAATAAAATAAACCAAAAGGGCTGTTCAGGAAATCTGTGTCATTCAAATCAGGTGTGTTGGAGCAGAGAAACATCCAGTAGAATCTTCCAGAGAACTATTATATATTCTATCCAATTATTTGCCTTTCTTTGACTTTTACAGCTTGTTTAGGCTCAAGTATTGCAATTAAGTGTAACGGTGGCATTAAATTCTAGATTGGTGTAAAAAGTTCAAACCAACACATTTAATAGGCGAGTTTTTGTTGTATCTTTTCTGCAGATACCCAGTAACAAATGTTCTGAGTCTGTCCTTGTTGTCTCCCATGCACTACCTTGCTTTTTGTTATCCATAAAGAATGTTTCCATGCATGTTGTAGAGAGATAAGTGTGCTGGCTGTTTAACTTTCAGCTAATTTCTTAAATTTCTGCTGCATGGGAGAAGACCCCAACAAAGGCAAAAAGTTAGCCCGCAGTTTGAATTCAAAGCTCCATCACTTACAAATAGCCTTTTACAGATTCAGCTTACTAACACAAAATAAAGTTTGGACACCAACCCATCTGTTTTGAAAGATCAGGTGTGTCCAAACTTTTGACTGGTACTGTAAGTGCAGTACATTCTGTATGCAACCACTTACCCGTCTTCTATAAGCATGGGGGTTGTCAGGGGGGCCAGGTCCTCAGCAGCCAAGAGCTGCAGCACCAAAGGGTGGGACTGTGGGTAGAGGCTACGCGCCTGGGGGGTTAGCAGGCTCGCCTGAGTGGTGTAGCTGAACAGGTGGGGCAGGAGTTGGTAGTGTGTGGACATGGATGTGTTGATGTACTGGTCCCTGAGGGCCGCGGTGTAGCCATTCATTTCTACTGAACGACTGCAAGCAAAAATAGACCATAGGTTAAACAGGTGGGGGGCATTATTCCTTCTTTTTTATATACATATTTATATATGTATGGAAACATCATTCAACTTCCTAACCATTATCTGAAGCCTCTTTATATTAAAGAAAATGTTTGCATAGACAAAACTGTGCATATTGTACCAGTAAACCAAAGCCTACACTTACAGGCTTTCTGTGACTGCTGTTCATTTCTGCAAAGATTCAGTTTGATAAAAACAACTACTTTTCTGAATAGCTATCATGCTGCTGAGATAAACCTAATGTTTACACAAAATGAGACTAAAATAAATGCCGTCATGCAAGTTCCTAGACAATATTTGTCCTTCATGAGCACAGATAGACAATGTGCTTGACTCCATAGCAAGAACAGCAGATAGTGCAATGAGTTCTTTTTGTTAGCTATCATCACCAAGCTGAGGAGCTGCACATTCAGGCATTCTCTGGCTGCTGAATACCTTAACTAAAGTCTGTGCGAGATGGGAACGAGGCGTTAGGACTGTCAGGGCCGGCTCATTATCTCAGTGATGGGGTAAGTGCTGGAACCGTGCAAATGAGTGTTTTAAAAGGAACAACTCACTTGGACGACAGAGTGGAGGCTGGCGATGGCTGGTTGCCCTCTGAAGCCCCATTGCTGGGGGAGCTGTGGTCGCTGTCACCATTGTTGCCCCAGGTGTGCTCTGGGGCATCTTCCTTGAACTCCTGCCCTGACATGATCCGCTCTATCTCCTCCTCTGTGATCTAAAACACACACACATCTTTACAGCAAATTCTCATACAACACAAATCTGTGCACCTCGGTTAGTTGATTAACATCGACTGGCACCACACCGCTTTTCACTCAAATATTGAGTAGCAAGGACAAAATCCTACAATGAAATAGGGAGGGAGAGAAAGAAAGACAGGAGCCATGTGTTTGTGTCTGTGTGTGTGTTTAAAAAAAAGATAGCATCTGAGTGGCGCACGCGCCTAAAATAATAGAATCCTTGCAGGTGAGAGCAGGCAGAAAACACAGAAAAAAAAACATTCTGAAAGGCTTTACAATCCTGGAAAATGTGGTGTCTTGTATGTGTGATTGGGGGCAATTCACTTTTCTTTCTATTACCTCAGAACATAAACCAAAACAGGCAATTCATCCCATTTTAATAAGAGAGGTCTTATTTCCACAGGGTTTTGAAAAAAAAAAAGCCACCTCTTAATAGAAACGCTTCTGTGTTTTGATTTGCTGAATTAAGCAGGAAAGAATTGGCCACATCAGTCTCCTGAATAGCATCTGTAGTACTTATCCTCATGTCACACATTTTTCTGACCACTTGCGCTCTTGTCACCGGTAATAATGAAGCCGAAGCTGAATGGGAATAAACAGCGGCTACTTGATTGGTGATATAACAAGGTCAGGGCTTATTTTCAATGCTTCACAAGTATCCCTACCCAAACATGTAGTTCCGCAGCACTCAAACTCAATGTTATTTAACTGAATGGCTCATTCTTTAATTTCACTCACTTTATGCAAGTTATTTCTGGGGCAGAGGGATATGTGCATTCTGTATGCTGGAGGGTCAGAACATGTCACAAAAACAACATTTCAACGATTTACCTGCACAGGCCCAATGCTTTTGTTCCTCCCTCCTGGCATGCCATCTTCCCTGATTGCTAAATAGATGACAAAAATAGGGAGGAGAAATGTGCTTAATTTAAAACCATGAAAAGTATGACAGCTCTACCTAGTGGCTGAAATGTGTTGATTTCTCTCTCTTTTTTATTTATTTTTTTGCTTATTTTAGGTGAAAAACTTTTTTTCTTTTTTCTCCGATTTCCTCTATTCACAAGGAATGGATTGTTAAATAATGAGTAAAATCACTCCAATCATCAGGATAAGGTTACTTTAATAGTCACAGCTTTCCCCACTAGAGGGCAGCATGTTGCCAGGGTAGGCCTGAAGGCTGACTAAGCTTACTCACCAATTCCAGAGGGATGTACAGAAAATTCTCTGTAGGACTGATGCATTTAAGATTTCCTTAAATGAAGCTGTAAAATAGCTGTTTCCATGTGGACTTGCTAACTTCTTAGAGGATTTTTACGCATTTATGTGAGGAGGTCTATGCACATCAGTCAGCTAACACTGGGTAGATGATTTCTTTATCATCATGCCCCTGCAGATGTGCACTGAATATCATCCATGTTGTTTGTTCTTTTGCTCCTCTTCATGTTTTGTATGCTTTATGCTTAAATATATAAATAAATACTTAGTGTGCTCAGCCCATGTGGTTACAAACATTTGGGGCCACACGTGGTTAATGAAATTTGTGTCAGTATGACCTCATGGTGAAGGAAATGTTAGCTGTCTTTAAAATGCAAACAGAGGCTAAAAGACGTGCGACGTGTGAATTGACGTGAGCGTTGTAGATTTGCTGAAGGCCTTTAGAATAAACATACATACACTTATCAGGTAAATAATGACACTGTTATTGATTTAAGTTAAAAACAGCAGCAGCTGACAATAGGGGAGCTGACACTTCTACCACATTGCACCTGCTTCACTTTTAAGTGCAAAACTTCATCATTTAAGCTTCTGCCTTTCTGCCCTGTGATGAAACCCTGCTTTACCTTTACGGTTCATCCCCATCTGCAGACACTTGAGCAGGCGGCAGTACTGGCAGCGGTTGCGCTGTTTGCGTGACATCTCGCAGTTCTTGTCGCGGCTGCAGCGATACACGCGCTTGTTGCAGATGCTGCGCTTGAAGAAGCCCTTGCAGCCCTCGCAGGAGATGATGCCATAGTGCAGGCCAGTGGCGCGATCTCCACAGATAAGGCAAGTACGCTGGTCAGCTGCATCATCTGCAGAGGGGACAAAGGGAGTAGAAAATGAAAATAAAATATTTAGAACCATTTCCACCTACAATTTCCTGGCACCCACTTATCCGTAGTATAAATGACTAAATAAAAGAAATAGTGCAAGAACCTTGCTGATGGCACAAGTTTTTAAATGAGCTCATGTGGGTGGTTGGGGCTTAAGAAAGCACCATGCTCTGGTTAATCCAAAGGATTCTTAAGATGTGACTCTGACTTAGTGAAAGTTGAGGTGTAACAGGCAGTAGGGTGGAGAAAGAAGATGTCTTGGGTATGTTTTATTCAGCAGCTCCGATGAGCTGAAACGACATGGCTGATTTGTTTACTGTCTCTCCTTTCTCCCCCCTTAACAACAGCGGTGTCACATGAAGAGGCCTCATTCTAAGAAGACATCCGAATATATACACCAACATTACGTATGTGTAATATCATTTGAAATCCTCAGCAGTCCTGTCTTTGTGCAGATGTTCTGCACAGGCAGCCTCTCAATCATTAACCTTCACCATTTTTCCTGATAGAGTTAGGTTGATCAGTCTGAACAGAGAAATAAATAAGGATGCTAATTTGGAGTACATGAGAGGGGGTATTTGGGGGCTTTGGGTAGTAGGAAGAGTATGCTTCAAGCAAGGAAGCTGTCTGGGACAGGACGCCCAGAACAAAGTGCATTAAAAATAGCAGGTGAGGTGACAGCAGTGTGGGATTTTTAAGACTTGTGTGGCATTTTTGAAAGAGCAGGACAAAGCAAGGCACCAAGACAGAAAATGGTCTTGAGTCAAAGTGATTAAAAAAATGTACAAATGTGCAGGAAAAAGCACCGCAGGTCAGAGGGGTGGAAGGGGATCAAAGAGATAGATAATACTGAAAGCTACTTTGTTAATCACAACGGTGCTCCATAACTGTGAGGACAGCAAAATGAGAAAGCTGTTGAAAATCTTCTCTTAATCCCCCCATCTACCTCCAGGCCTCATAATACACATCATCAAACTCTCTGAGGAAGCAGAGAATTAAGTTTTAATGCATATCTTCGCTGTCAAAGACATTAAGCTTCATCACACATGCCCACACTAACACACTCTATATGAAGACTCGGACCACCTCTGCTTACTGTTACAACATGATGCGATACCGTGACACACAGAAATAGTGTACTTGTTTCAGTTAGAATAATCTGCTACATTTCTTTAACAGCACATCCTGATGGGAAGAGACGCTGAGCTCACCTCTGTGCCAGAGTGAATTTTGTGTTAACATGAGGAAACATGGGGCTGAAGTTCCTAAACAGATATCCAGCAATGTGAAGATTTAATGTAGGTTTGTTGTGGAGCCCTATTTCTTCCTTTTTTTTTTATAACCCAACTGGAACTTCTCTTGAACCTCTTTGGAGAGCACCTTGGTTTTCTGTAGCCTCTTTCACATATTGGTTGCACCTGACAGGTGAAAATTTTAACTTATTTACTTGGTCAGCTACATTGACTCTGGTGTTTCATTAGTTTATAAGCTGTTCTATGATGAGGTAACATAGTGGAGATAATCTACTAAACCAGCATTTTCTAATCTGGTTGCTGAGACCATTCTCACATGAATACAGGGACTACTTTTCATATGTGGAGTTGTGTGGACCACACACTCACTGAGTAAGTATCTCACACAACCCCAATCTAAAGAAATTATCCCTTTATCTAATTGCATAAGAGGGTGTGCAACGTTTTTACAGTTCAAGACAAAAATGATCATTAATGGGTGGATTAAAAATTTATCAAAATTCTTTTGGGAAATACATTTTCCTGGGTTTTGTTTCATCACAAATTACAGATTTGAACAGATTTTCAACACCGTGCGTCTCGCCACCGATGACATATTTGCACATCACCAAAGGGTCCAAAGAAAAAGCCTGCACACATCACACCCAGTCTTAGAGGGATTTACAAACATGTCAGATCCAGTCTTAGTGGGTTATAAGTCTCAACTGTTGTCGTCTGTGCAGGCAGCAGCTCTCATGCTTCTCGTGGCTTTTACTTCCAGATGGAAATAACCTGCTGTTTTTAATGATGATAATTCCTGGGACCCTTTGTAGAAATAACTTGTGGTCAGGGACTCCTCTTTGAGTTACAATCATCAATAATGCCTTTTCGGTTTTTATCATTACCTCCTTTCTTACTTCAGATGGATCTCTTTGTTCCATCTGAGTTTTAAATCAAAAGTGCAATTTTTTGTTTTTATATTTGAACAGAAAATGAATAGAAGGAAATGACTAATCACACACTGAAGGGAAAGCGGGACCAGAACGTGTGTTGTTCTGTCAAGGGAAGGCCACAATGATACAAGTAACACATAATGGACAAAGAATCTATTTAAATTGCACAAAAGGCCTTACAGGTCTGAGACTGATGAACCTGCACATCTGATCAATGTAAGACTCTTGTATAATGCAATAAACTTCAGCACACAGAGATGCTGGGACCGTTACCCTCCTATGGGACTTTGTGTTTGGACAGAGAAAAACTGTTTTTCTATTAAGGATGACATTTTAATGATATTCTACTCTAAATAAGGTGATATTAAGCTATGTTTTATTATATAGACTACAATTATTAGAATTTCAACAACCTATTTTACAACTAAAAAATGTAGTTGCTAAACTCAAAGGCATATTTCAGCAGAAAACAGCACATTTTTGGCATTTTTTCTTGAGCGTGACCTAATTGATTGTCAGACTTCAAATATTTTGTAATTTGACAGCCATCAATGGACATGTAGACTTGTGAAAGCATTTGACTGTTGAACCTGTTTGTGTGTGGTTAATACAGAGGGGCAGCCCAAACACACAGAAAACAGACAGATGCTGTTTACCTCGTGGGACACAGCTTCAGGATACCTGATACTGTGACTGCTGTAAATGGCTGACCCGGTCACCCGTCCCTGATTAGAAAGCAGAATGTTTTCACAATAAACAGGCCACAGTAGCACAATCTTTAATATTCAAATGAGCAGGATTAAGCTTTTGTATGCATGATTTAAAGGGGCAGCTCACCAGAGGCATGTGACTGAGCTAAGAACTAAGCCTCCCAGAGAGACGGTTTTCATAGCAGGCTGCAGGGTTCATGTACTAAAGGTAATTAGAGGAAGGTGGAAGGGGGTGGGGTTTTGGAGGGTGCATATGGCATAAAGCTTCTCTCAAGATAATGAATGGTGAATAAAGGTCTTCTAAAGCCCAGGGACAGATTACCATTTAAATAGTGCAAGGTTTAAGTTTGCTGCCTGCAGAAGACTGCAGGGGCAGCTGTACTGTACAGAGACAATGGGGCTTCACACAGTGAGCCAATCCTGGGATTAGAATTTAACTATTTTAGTGATTAACTCTACACAGCAAGAAGGTTAAGTAGATGTGAGAGGAAGCCCTTCCAGTCAAAAACATCCTCTGTTGTTGGTGTTAAGACATCCAAAGAGTTCTTTGGAGACATGCAGTGTGACATAAACCACAGAGCTCATTAACACTTTTTTTATTTTAAAAATTTTAAAACATAGTCTGATTGATGTAAAATAAGACATGTTCCTGATTAAATATTTGTTTGAATAAGTGTTAAAAAGAATATTTCAAAATGTACATTTTAATTTTCCAAAGTTTAACTGTTTTAACTAAGGCCAGGAAGATACTTGCTTTTTAATTGCATGTTCACATAAAAAAATTTCTCTGACATCAGTGTAAAGGCTCATTTATGTTTAACGCAGAAACGGAAACGCAGATGGATAAAAATTTTCTCCCGTGTTGTTTACGTGCATATTTAGTCCATTTTCAGGGGGCTTGTGGATCGAATGCTTGATGCAGTAAAACGGAGCAATACCACTGGAACCCGCAGTGGCAGCGTTGAGCAATGTAGCTAATATACCACTAGCAAAAGGAACAGACTAGAGAAGAAGATAAAAAGAAAGAAGAAGACAACTGCAAAGATGGCAGGAGCTTTTGAAGAAACATATTCTTTCGAGCAAGGACATGATAGGCAACGGAAAACATGATGCCACTCATTTTTGTAGGTCAGTCAAGAGTGCAGGCCTCTTGACAGGGCTTTAGACTAACTTTTTTTTACGAGGAGGCCCCTAACTTAATTTTTTAAGAGCGCAAGCAGAAAATTTAGGGGCGTGCACTGAAATCGCCTTGCATAGCAAATATTCACATTTCCTCTCATTTTCACTGTATTAGTGATAAATACTTTAACAATAAATTCAGAAAATACAATGTTTACAATTCACATTTTGTGTGCAGCAGTTGACATAACATTAAAAAAAAATAAATAAATAAATCTTACTGGCCGCACTAATACAAAACAAGTAGACATAGAACTTATCAAATGAAATAAAATGGAATCAGATTTGATTTGATATTCACTTTGTAGCCAAAGCAGAACGGCAACTTTATCACCATCATCCCACTTAAGGCATGGTGGCATATAGTTCCTGGCAATAAACAGCTTCAGGAACTGATACTCCTCTCCAGCCACTGTTGCCAACTCCTCAGTAAATATTTTTATTTTTAGTTCAGTTTTTTTAAGTGTATTTAGTTTTTTAATTAGGAGTCTGGGACATGTCACAACACTTAAGGTTTTAAATATTTTTGTCCACACTCTTCACTAATAGACATTACTCTGACGGTAAGCCAGCACGGGATCATCCAGCAGCAGCTTTGTAAGTGTAATTTTCAGTCTGGTCATGAAAAAGAGGTGAACGAGTGAGTGAGTGCTTTTGGACGGGGGAGGGGCCTGCGCAGCATCCGCTCCTCATTAGGAAGAGAAAACTACATTCACTCACGTCTCCAAAAGTCTCCAATAATACCAGAGAAAGGCGCTAGATTTGTCGTTAGTTGCATTTTTCAAAAATGTTGCTAGACGGGTCTGAAAATTTGCTAAATATAGCAACAAAGTTGCTAAGTTGGCAACACTGAGAAATAATAAATTCCCTAAGACCCGTCTCTTTTCTCTTTTTGTAAGCAAGGTGCTGCTGTAAGAGCCTCTACATGAGACGTTACAATCACAGTCAAGATTTTGTTTTTTTGCTTTTTCTTTTTTTTACAGAAAACGTGACTTTTGATGCTCCAACCACAGCAACCCCAATTAAAACTGCTGTGTGTCATGTAACAGTAAAAAGAATTGTGACCAATTTAGTCATTTAATGATAAATACTCAATTAACACTTTCACAGGGCACTCAAAAGCCAGATGTTAGCAGATTCTTTTCACAAAGTTCTGTTTAATAATTTTCTCAGGCAAATATTTACCAAGTTTCCTGTTATACTTCATGTTATTTGAATAATTTAATTAGTTTTTACTTCTAATAATTTATACACCAAACAGAAGCATGATTATGAGTAAATAATTGACAGCTCGGTGTTTATTTCAACCTGGTGTAGCTCCAAAAGTCACCATTGCAGCTCTTTGCCCTCTTCACGTCGTGTAGTAGGAGTATAAATATCTTGACCTAATTCAGGATGGCTGGTTGATCCAATCACGCAGAGTGGATGTCTGAATAAGCAGTGGTTCACACAGCACTAAATTTAATGCCTATGGCCACACATAAAGCTTTACAAACTAAATATATAAGTATAAGCTGAAGGGTTGTCCATATTTGGCTCATTTATTTGAAAGGTCTGCAATTTTTACACACCAAGAATGGGTGACAGACAATTTTCTAATGTGAGTTGAGGAACAGTTCAGCTGCAGTTTGAATATAAAGAGCTTTTCATCTGATGAGCTATACAAAAAAGCAAAGTGACACCTCCATCTAAAACTTTTACACTTCTAACACAGAGGTATACTTTTAGCTTAAAAAATAAATTAAAAAAGAGGGAAGGAAATGTTTACTTTATACTGAGGACATCAGCCTAACATCATTCAACATGTGGCAGATCAAGTAAAGACAGTTTCCATCCTCACCTCCTCAGCCAGCCATTTGTCTGCCCATGTGCCCATTCAGAGAACACAGAACCATATATGTTTACCGGCCACCCGATGTGAAACGCCTGACTTCCTTCTCCGAGCTAAAAGCACAATGGCCGTTAGCTGGCCTCACTCTAGCTTATTTGCTAAATCTGTCACCCTCTCTTTCAAGTGCATGGCCACCATATAAACAAGCTGATTCACACCTCCACACACTTGATCTCAGCATGCCGCGTCCCATGACTCCTCCTCCTCCTGCCTATAGATGATAGTTAAATATTCATGGCATTTACGCCAGGATTTCACTTCTAGTTTTAGATACTAACTTTGATGACAGTGCTAACATCCAAAAACCTTTTGTCCCGCACTAAAAAAGTCCAAATGCAGTACAATTATGGAGAGGGCCTCGACATGGTCCACCACTTCACCACATTTAAACTGGGGGGAAGTGGTGCATGAAATGTAAAAGAAAATTAATGCAATAACTTGCAAATCATTCAAACTTCAAGTCAACACATGATCTCAAAAAGAAAAATAAACTACTTAAATGCTGATAGTAAGTTGATGTTTAAATAATTTTGTATTTAATCAAGAATTGAGTTTATTTACCTAAATTAAGCTGAGATGCTTCATACAAATATGTTGCTTTGTGACTGTACTCAAGAAACTGCTGCAGGCTTTTCATTGCCAGGAATGACTGGCAGGTCATATTTACCAGTTTTACACATGAACATGGGAGATTTCTCTCCTGGCTTAAAACATGAGTAAATCACGGTGTGGAAGTTATTTTCTTCACAACACATCATGCTGCAAAGTATGCCATGATAGTGAGTTTTAAGCAGCATACAGGTAAGCAGAAACTCTCAGCACACACACACATTCCCACACACAGCCACTGCAAATTCTTCCTGATATTTGCTGACATTTTCATTCACCGTCTCACCCGGTGATGAGATTATACGAGTGGGATGGGTGGAAAAGTCTGGAGAAAATGTTGCAGACATTTATGTTCTCATATGCAACCACTTTGGAGTATCTGTGGAACATTTAAGTAATCTGGTACATGTATTATATGTGATTATAAAAACACTTACTATATAAAAATATTTTATATAAAAACACGTATCAATGGAGAAAAGTATTCTTTTCTTCTAATTTTAATATATTATAGACCTGACTCGATGTTCTGTCGTTAAAGTAACCCAAAGAGTAATTAAAAATGTCTGTGAATAAGGAAAGAGGCTGCAGAGATACTCAGGGCCCAGGGATGCACTTCTTAGTGTCAAACAATCTATATTCTATTTCTATAGAATTTAGAAAAAGACAATGCCATCCAGACATCTTCCTCGAGTTAAACAACCGAACATCTGAAGAAAGCACCGGAGAGAAACAAACAGGTTCAGAGACCAGAAGCAGCTGTTTGACCACTTTTGAATGCTTTGCTTTGTTTGCAGCGCAGCAGAACATCACATGTAACATGACAGCTCTGTCAAGTTTAACCAGTGAGAAACATTTCCATTTCCAGTTTATGGAACTGCTTTGTTTTAGGTCTATGAAGATTTTACAGGGGAAATCTATGGATTTGCACATGAAAGCTAGTTTACTTGAGATGTTCAACGCTTTGCAGTATGTGGACACACTCGGAGGTAGATCCATTATGGGAGTAATGGGAAAAACAAATAACCCGATATAGTATTACCTTGGATGATGATGGAAGATAAATGGAGAATTCAAACCTCCTTTTACACCCAATCAAAAGCCCAAACAACCACCATCATCAGCTACTTGTCTGCAAAGATTACAGCTAGAATTGAGACTGCTGCAGATCCGAGATTGAATTAGTTTCAGCTCTGATCAGCAGTGACGTAAACACCTGGAGGGTCAAACTCTTCTTCTCTGAGTTGTTCAGATGGGCAGGAGCAGACAGAGCTCCATTTCCTCTTAGTGAACTACATGTACAAGCTGAGTTTTCATTAATCAATTAAGCAATCTGAAACAACATTTCAGATGTTTGAGGTAAATAAACTAGGTTGCAAAGGATGACCATATAGGTTACAATTTTTCATTTTACATAAGCTATATCTTCATGGTGTAAAAACAAAGGCCTCTTTAACCGGCCATGGTTCCGCTCGGTTCCTCAGGTGCCCAACAGAGACAGCTCGGTGCTGCAGCAGTGTGTCGTCAAACACATCAAACCAACAACAAACCAACATTAAGGAGTCATCTGAGTGACGACTGCACAGTTGGTCGGAGTGGCGAGTTCCACAATGCTTGATGTGTGTAAGCATTCACCGAGGCGAGTCCGTTTTGCCTCCGTTACCACCTTTCTTGCTGACTAAAAGGCGTTTCAGCAGTGGATCGGGCCTGATGCTACGGGTTGCAACTTCATATAAAGTAGTTGTCCTGGTGGGAAACTACAGCTTTTACCTGGAGGAAAAAATAAACAATGACTAACACTGCCATGGACTGCCACAAGAAGAAAATAGAGGGAGCTTTATATTTGGGACTTACAGTCACTTATGGAAATATCAAGTATATCATATTATATCTGAGAAGATAGTAGTCAGTCATGTGAGACCAGAAACAGCTGGAGAGTTCTGTCATTTAAAATCCTTCTGGGTCAGACACCATTCATAAAATTGTTTCCATTCCCTCTTACGTGGATCAAGTCTTCAAAACTGGCAAACACCTTTAATTAGTACTATTTATTTCACATTTTCTTACACACATGTTTTAGTAAGCATTCATTCATTGTCTGTAACGCTTAATCCATTACGGGTCGCAAGTAAGCTGGAACCTATCCCAGCATTGTATCAAGTGAGAGGCAGGGTACACCCTGGACATGTCACCAGTCCATTGCAGGTCACCAGTCCATCGCAGGGCAGATAGGGGGCCAAACAACCATTCACACACACACTCATTCCTAGGGAGAATTTAGAGAATTTAGAGTCACCAATTAATCTAACATGCATGTCGTTGGATGGTGTGAGGAAGCCGGAGAACCCAGAGAGAACCCACGCATACACGAGGAGAGCATTCAAACTCCACACAGAAAGGCCATCAGCTCCACATTCGAAGCTCCCCCAGCCAAGGATCGAACCAGCAACCTTCTTGCTGTGAGGCTGCGGTGCTAACCACCACACCACCATGCAGCCCGTTTTAGTAAGCATCAAAAGTGAAAATCTGTGAGACTGTAAAGTCATCAATCCTCTACTTTTTATTATCATTTAAGGATATGTCTGCCACAAACTACTGACTTCATTAAATAATTCATCTGGTGACATACGCCTCTAATATGCTGAACATCTAAACACTGAAATAATCTTACATAATTTGAATTTACACTTATGTAAAAGTCACAGATTGAGACTAGATTGAAGGATGTGGAAGTATTTTTTACATAAGATGGGAACCTTCTGCCATTTTGTTGTGGTGTTACTCTTTCAGAATAATTAAGGCCGTGAAATCTATCACAAGGTTATGAAGGAGACGCAATGACAAATTCCCTTGAGGTGATGATAAACAGTCATAAAGACACTGCTTCATGTTGAAATCCACCTTCTCTTTCTCTTCCTAGCGTTTGGGTGGAGGAAACCCCGATAGTGGGGGTCACCCTACAACACACACAAAAGGAACCCCCCCCCCCCACACACACACACACACACACACACACAACCACCACCTCCCCAGGATCATTAAAGCCTGCATTGTTTCCCAGGGGTCAGCCTGAGTTTCATTCCCAACTTTAACGCAAACCGGGAGATGGAAGTCAAGCTTTTAAATTCCCCAGAACCACGCTCCTGTTTGGCCTCTGATCCCAACATGTCCATGCAAATCTTCCCTGTGTCACACACAATGCATAACTAGAATTTCACATTTAGGAATATGGTTACATGTTTTATGCTAACAGAATGACTTTTGCCTACTTTCCAACAGGAATGTGCTCATGTTCTTTGGTCATTATTATTATTTTTATCTAACTGACTTAACTGATGCTAAAAATGGAGATGTATTGTGGTCAAATCTTCCTATTGTCCACACCCTCTGCACACAAAGGCCGATGTGTAGTGTAAAGCAGCCTTTTGAGTGGCTGACAGAGCAAGGCCTGCCACTGATGGGGTTTTCTCTTCAGGTTTTGTCTTAGGCTTTCCATCACAATCATGCCCAGCTGAGACAGGGAGCGGGGGTTGGAAGAATCTGCTGTACTTTTCCGCTGCCGGCACCCATCCTCCTCCCTCCTTCCTCCATTCTCAGCCTCTAATTTTCTCCTTTTAATCCTCCTAATATCTCCACTCTTTTCTGAAACATACCTCTCTTTTCTGGTGGCGTAAAGAGGAGAACATAACCCCCAACCTACATACAAACCCCACCCAAGACCAGTCTACTGGTATAAACATGAACACACATCAACATATTCACAGAGGCTGAAGGCATGTGAAGACCCCGTGGGATTGGGATCCAGCATTCCTAGCAGCCAATACTGTGATGCTAATCTTCAAAGTTACGTGCATGCAGTTGCAGGTCGGGCTCATCCACGAGACAATGGCGACCCGTTGACTTTGCTGTCTTGATAATATACACATGGCTTAAAGGCTAAATCATTAACATTGAATAATAGCCAAAGACCAGCCTCATATTAGTGTTATGCTAATCCAAAGCAACATGTGCTGCTGCATTGTTAAATAACACGGGAAAGGGCCTTCCTGTAGGAATCTGACTAATAGTCTCACTTTTGTTTGCATTTGAATAGATCACTGAAATGATTTGTTAATCAGTGGAACTAAAATTTGATATATGTGGGAAACCAGAAACAGAAATGGTAAATGCCCGTATTTATATAGCGCTTTTATCCAAAGCACTGTGGATTATACATCACATTCACCCATTCACACACAGAGAAAGATCATGAATGTGACCAGAAATGTGCTTCAGACACATTAAATGTAAAAGAATAGCATTGCATATCAAGCTGCCTACATGTTTCTTAAGGGAATCTTAAGAGACTTTTGATGTTTTACTGAAACCAAAATTGCTCCTAAAGCTGTAATCTGTGTGAAATGAGCATTAAATTGTTCAAATTGGTTAAATAACATCTGTTAGTTTAACATTGAAATAAATTTAGTTAAACAGTAACAGAAAAATTCTATTATTTCCCCTGAAAATGATCTCTTACAACATATAGCGGTAAGGGTAAATTTAGTTTAAGAAGATGACTACAGCTAAGTACAGCTGTGTGCTGAGATGAGGGCTGTGATTTAGCTTTTTTCCTGTTGTCTGTTTAACTTCTTGTAGGTCATTGGGGACTGTAATTTCCTTTCAGGTAATCTTTCCCTCAATGTTTGGCCACCATTCTGGTTTTGTTTCCCCATATTGGATGATTTTTACAAGCGTAAAAAACCAAAAAGTTTAAACATTGTTTGCAGATATGTACCATGCCTGGAGTTTTACAGCCCATGTTTTGCTATATAAAGGCTCATAAAAAAGCTGTTAATGAATGTTAGTCCATGTATGAAGGGGGAAGGTGGTGGGGGCTTCCCATAGACAGCAATGCTACGAAGGTAAACTACTTATATGTAACATGAATGATCAAAAGACTGAACTCCTGACTAATAAATATGCAGGTTTATTTTTGCATCAGCTGATCTTCAGTGACCCAAATATTGCGCGAGGACAAAAACTGACAAGATGCATCAGTTAGTTTCCATCCTGTGACTGTGTGTGAGCATGTTTGTGCTGGGGGGAAGGGTGCAGTTGAAATAACACACCCTTGAAAGACAAAGATCTGCAGCATGCAGGACCTGATGGTTTGGTTTGACATGGCCAGAGCCGCTGAGATGGATATGTGTCAGTGAAATTAGGAGAAACGCAGCATGTGTTGCAGGAATGAGCAGTGTCTCCATCACTGGCTATTTTTAGGCAAGAATTACGAAGTCACACAAGTCCCTCACCTCCCCCCACTATTGATCTTCATAGATTGATCTGTCCCCACAATCTACATCCACATAAACAACCTATCATTCTTTATTTCTTTTCTTTTCTATTTCTTAGCTCAGTTTTAGCTTTATACACACGTTCAAATGTGCCAACCATTTTTGGTGCAGCACTAACAGAATGAAGCTAACCCTCCTTCAGATGAAGCACAAACAAACAAGGCTGCTGGCTGTGGGATTAACAAAGGGGGGGAGGGGATGAATACAGTAACATGCTTCTTCAACATGTCACTCCTTCACGGAAAATATCAGAAACCACACTCATTCAGAGGCTTTACATACCAAATTGCATTTATTTTTAACAAGTTAGGTTAGACAACCGTAGAAAAATGTGATAAAGAGGACAAACGTTAACAATGAGGCCATGGTGGTTCACTTTGCTGAGCCATGTGGGGTAAATCTTTAAGAGTGAGAAAGGGGTCGCATTCCAAATTCCTGCAATACAGGGAAGGAGGGGAAGGAGGGAGGGGCGGTTTGGTGGTCTAGTAGGTGGGACAGTAACATGAAATCTACCAAGAAGAAGGTTAATCTCTTCTTATGTTATTTTTATTCCAACACTTGAGGTCATTTGTGTAAACGACCAAATGAAGTAACAAAAGAACATCGTAAACAGAGAGCAAGGAACAATCACCCACATGTGAAAAAGAGCTCTTTGTTTGCTACAACATGAAAAAAGAAAAAGATGGAAGAAAAATATCAACAATATCCGACAGTGCTTTCAGTTTTTTTTTTTTAAATCCACACTGCTGAATGTGAACAAACCTGCCACACACTAAAGATCAATTCCCAAGGAGGAGGTGGAGGAGAGGCTGTGCAATTTAAAGCAGAGCTAATATATATCATAACACACACAAAAACAAAACACTTGTAGGTATAGATCACTGTATGGTACTGGAATTTTTTTTTCTCATTATCTCGGTGTGAAAACCATCAACTATTCACAGCATGAAAATCTTCAATCAGCTGAAGCAGAAAACTAAGACACTCAAACCACACAAATCTCTGCATCACGCTGGATTTCCTTGGTTTCTTTTTATGTTATTCATTAATAATTTCAAGGCAATGTAAGTTTTCTCAAATATCTTAGAGGAGAAATAAGATTGGCATTAAACTACAGTTGGTTGGAGGGATGAGCAGCGTATAAATCCAACTCAGATCAAAAGGACAGAGATGGAGATTGATCTCTTCAATCGCAAGAAAATGAAAAAAAAATGTAATAAGTCACTAGAGAGCAGTTTAAACACAATCTCTCTCTACACACATATAAATTCTCATTCATTCAACTATGGTGATTCAGCAATTACAAGAAAGCCCTTTCAGCAAGTCTTCCTTACCTTCCCATGTATCCATTTCATGCTTCTCCCAGTCTGCCTGGACCCCATTCAAGCATGGACTCAGCTAAAGAAGACCAGGCCTGGTCCCCTCATGACTTTTTATTTTCTTTATCTGTCCCTGCCTTTTTTCTCTGCTCTCTCTCCCAGCAACCTCTTTCCTTGACAGCCTGCCCCTCTCTGTCCACAGTCAGAGCCCAGCTACACCACTGGTCATTTTACTGCCTGGTCATGTGACCAATAGAGTTCAAGCCCCTGAGGTCACCACTTGGCTTGAGGTCCAATGACAGATAGGGTTATCTGAGTGGAACTGATAGTCCTATTTTCTCTGGCGTTCAACAATACCCCCCCCTCACCCAAATTAGCCTACCCTTAAACCATGCCTCTGGCACTCCGTAGGAGGACCAAAGTGCACGCACAAGCACAAACACAGGTTCAAGCTGACAAAACACATAGACATTAACTAATGGAAGCACTTAGTTGAACAGGCAAAGCAGGTTAAAACTAAAGTTTCATAGTTAATTAGGCCAGGAAGGTAAATAGTGTCATTAAACCAAAATGGATAATCCTAAGGATCAATTTTCTCTTTTTACTTCTCTTCTTAAACTGAATTAAAAAAAAGAAAATAAGTTGAAAGTAAAATTCTACCAACCAACAACGTATCCCTCTAACGTCATTAGTCCATCAGAGAACATTTTAAATAC